>OX155901.1:58099096-58538787 GCA_944588485.1 Phosphuga atrata | reverse complement strand
TGTCTAGTCTTGTCTGTCTAGTCTTGTCTGTCTAGTCTTGTCTGTCTAGTCTTGTCTGTCTAGTCTTGTCTGTCTAGTCTTGTCTGTCTAGTCTTGTCTGTCTAGTCTTGTCTGTCTAGTCTTGTCTGTTCTAGTCTTTGTCTGTCTAGTCTTGTATGTCTAGTCTTGTCTGTCTAGTCTTGTCTGTCTAGTCTTGTCTGTCTAGCCTTGTCTGTCTAGTCCTTGTCTGTCTAGTCTTGTCTGTCTAGTCTTGTCTGTCTAGTCTTTGTCTGTCTAGTCTTGTCTGTCTAGTCTTGTCTGTCTAGTCTTGTCTGTCTAGTCTTGTCTGTCTAGTCTTGTCTGTCTAGTCTTGTCTGTCTAGTCTTGTCTGTCTAGTCTTGTCTGTCTAGTCTTGTCTGTCTAGTCTTGTCTGTCTAGGTCCTTGTCTGTCTAGTCTTGTCTGTCTAGTCTTGTCTGTCTAGTCTTGTCTGTCTAGTCCTTGTCTGTCTAGTCTTGTCTGTCTAGTCTTGTCTGTCTAGTCTTGTCTGTCCTAGTCTTGTCTGTCTAGTCTTGTCTGTCTAGTCTTGTCTGTCTAGTCTTGTCTGTCTAGTCTTGTCTGTCTAGTCTTGTCTGTCTAGTCTTGTCTGTCTAGTCTTGTCTGTCTAGTCTTGTCTGTCTAGTCTTGTCTGTCTAGTCTTGTCTGTCTAGTCTTGTCTGTCTAGTCTTGTCTGTCTAGTCTTGTCTGTCTAGTCTTGTCTGTCTAGTCTTGTCTGTCTAGTCTTGTCTGTCTAGTCTTGTCTGTCTAGTCTTGTCTGTCTAGTCTTGTCTGTCTAGTCTTGTCTGTCTAGTCTTGTCTGTCTAGTCTTGTCTGTCTAGTCTTGTCTGTCTAGTCTTGTCTGTCTAGTCTTGTCTGTCTAGTCTTGTCTGTCTAGTCTTGTCTGTCTAGTCTTGTCTGTCTAGTCTTGTCTGTCTAGTCTTGTCTGTCTAGTCTTGTCTGTCTAGTCTTGTCTGTCTAGTCTTGTCTGTCTAGTCTTGTCTGTCTAGTCTTGTCTGTCTAGTCTTGTCTGTCTAGTCTTGTCTGTCTAGTCTTGTCTGTCTAGTCTTGTCTGTCTAGTCTTGTCTGTCTAGTCTTGTCTGTCTAGTCTTGTCTGTCTAGTCTTGTCTGTCTAGTCTTGTCTGTCTAGTCTTGTCTGTCTAGTCTTGTCTGTCTAGTCTTGTCTGTCTAGTCTTGTCTGTCTAGTCTTGTCTGTCTAGTCTTGTCTGTCTAGTCTTGTCTGTCTAGTCTTGTCTGTCTAGTCTTGTCTGTCTAGTCTTGTCTGTCTAGTCTTGTCTGTCTAGTCTTGTCTGTCTAGTCTTGTCTGTCTAGTCTTGTCTGTCTAGTCTTGTCTGTCTAGTCTTGTCTGTCTAGTCTTGTCTGTCTAGTCTTGTCTGTCTAGTCTTGTCTGTCTAGTCTTGTCTGTCTAGTCTTGTCTGTCTAGTCTTGTCTGTCTAGTCTTGTCTGTCTAGTCTTGTCTGTCTAGTCTTGTCTGTCTAGTCTTGTCTGTCTAGTCTTGTCTGTCTAGTCTTGTCTGTCTAGTCTTGTCTGTCTAGTCTTGTCTGTCTAGTCTTGTCTGTCTAGTCTTGTCTGTCTAGTCTTGTCTGTCTAGTCTTGTCTGTCTAGTCTTGTCTGTCTAGTCTTGTCTGTCTAGTCTTGTCTGTCTAGTCTTGTCTGTCTAGTCTTGTCTGTCTAGTCTTGTCTGTCTAGTCTTGTCTGTCTAGTCTTGTCTGTCTAGTCTTGTCTGTCTAGTCTTGTCTGTCTAGTCTTGTCTGTCTAGTCTTGTCTGTCTAGTCTTGTCTGTCTAGTCTTGTCTGTCTAGTCTTGTCTGTCTAGTCTTGTCTGTCTAGTCTTGTCTGTCTAGTCTTGTCTGTCTAGTCTTGTCTGTCTAGTCTTGTCTGTCTAGTCTTGTCTGTCTAGTCTTGTCTGTCTAGTCTTGTCTGTCTAGTCTTGTCTGTCTAGTCTTGTCTGTCTAGTCTTGTCTGTCTAGTCTTGTCTGTCTAGTCTTGTCTGTCTAGTCTTGTCTGTCTAGTCTTGTCTGTCTAGTCTTGTCTGTCTAGTCTTGTCTGTCTAGTCTTGTCTGTCTAGTCTTGTCTGTCTAGTCTTGTCTGTCTAGTCTTGTCTGTCTAGTCTTGTCTGTCTAGTCTTGTCTGTCTAGTCTTGTCTGTCTAGTCTTGTCTGTCTAGTCTTGTCTGTCTAGTCTTGTCTGTCTAGTCTTGTCTGTCTAGTCTTGTCTGTCTAGTCTTGTCTGTCTAGTCTTGTCTGTCTAGTCTTGTCTGTCTAGTCTTGTCTGTCTAGTCTTGTCTGTCTAGTCTTGTCTGTCTAGTCTTGTCTGTCTAGTCTTGTCTGTCTAGTCTTGTCTGTCTAGTCTTGTCTGTCTAGTCTTGTCTGTCTAGTCCTGTCTGTCTAGTCTTGTCTGTCTAGTCTTGTCTGTCTAGTCTTGTCTGTCTAGTCTTGTCTGTCTAGTCTTGTCTGTCTAGTCTTGTCTGTCTAGTCTTGTCTGTCTAGTCTTGTCTGTCTAGTCTTGTCTGTCTAGGCTTGTCTGTCTAGTCTTGTCTGTCTAGTCTTGTCTGTCTAGTCTTGTCTGTCTAGTCTTGTCTGTCTAGTCTTGTCTGTCTAGTCTTGTCTGTCTAGTCTTGTCTGTCTAGTCTTGTCTGCCTAGTCTTGTCTGTCAAGTCCTGTCTGTCTAGTCTTGTCTGTCTAGTCTTGTCTGTCTAGTCTTGTCTGTCAAGTCTTGTCTGTCTAGTCTTGTCTGTCTAGTCTTGTCTGTCAAGTCTTGTTTTGTGTCTAGTGTTTGATGTCTAGTCTTGTCTAATGTTTGATGTCTAGTCTTGTCTGTCTAGTCTTGTCTGTCTAGTCTTGTCTGTCTAGGCCGTCTAGGCTGTCTAGGCGGTCTAGGCCGTCTAGTCCGTCTAGGCCGTCTAGGTCGCGTAGGCCGTATAGACCGTCAAGTCCGTCACGGTCGTCTATGCCGTCAAGGTCGTCTAGACCGTCTAAGGCATATGGACCGTCTAGGCCATCTAGTCCGTCAAGGCCGTCTGGGCCGTCTAGTTCGTCTAGGCCGTTTAATCCGTCTAGGCCGTCTAGGCTGCCTTGGCCGTCTAGGCCGCCTAGTCCGTCAAGGCCGCCTAGATTGTCTAGGCTGCCTGGCCCGTCTAGGCCATCTAGTCCGTCCAGGCCGTCAAGACTGTCTAGGCCGTCTAGGCCGCCTGGGCCGTCTAGGCCGTTTAATCCGTCTAGGCCATTTAATCCGTATAGGCCGTCTAGGCTGCCGGGGCCGTCTAGGCCGCCTAGTCCGTCAAGGCCGTCTAGACTGTCTAGGTTAGGTTAGGTTAGGTTTTTTGACTGTCTAGAGTTAGGGTTGAGTTTAGGTTTCTAGACTGTCTAGGCCGTCTAGGTCTTGATAGACGGCTTAGGTTATAATCTTGTTTATCGACAGTAATTCACATAACGGATGGTTTGGCAACGTCGCGAGAACAGCTGAGAGAAAAGAAAAAGATGGAACTTGCCACTGATACACTCGTCTCCTTTCAATTACTATTCTTTTCTCTCTCTGTACTATAAATTTTCATGACACAATAAAGCGCTGTTGCCAGATCGTTTTATTACGCCGTATAAGTCAAAAATAACGAAGTCATTTAATAACCCGATTTTATTAAATAAATAATATTTATCAGTTTTTAAATTTGTTATGTTATTACATACACTAAAATAGTATCGCACGCCTTTCTGGGAGGGCGCGGGAAAAATAAGTCAAATCTGGTTTGGAGAATTAAAACGGACGTTTTGAGTGATTTTCGCAAGAAATTTTGCTGGGCAAAAGTGGTGAAAAGTTTAGAAAACTCCAGACAATTGACAATTCTTTGAGATGTGTTGCCGCCGGAGGCGGCGGGGATGCGGCGCCAAAACGAAATTTCCATTTCTTGACCGCCGAGCGGCCGTATTTGGACCGACCGACCGACTGAGTAAATGGGATATATCGGGAGCGCCATTTTTTTCCGTACAAAACTCTCATCTCAAATTATCGAGTCCTCGCTGAAAACAGAAAAAAAATCGCTGAAAACGATCTTCTTTGATGTTCTATTGCGAGCCGACCGCGGAAAGCCTTCCTGTTTGTCGATCCGGTTGCATAGGTTCTTCCTCTCTGTGTCTCCGAAGGGGGCGCGCAATTTTTTGCAAAAATGGCAGTGCGGTGGATGTTTTTGCAAAACCGGCCGTTTGCGGCTGCCGAACCAGAAGTAGGTGGAATTTTCGTTCGATCCTCGACGTTCGACCTTCGATCGTCGAAGGTCGACGATATCATGCGTACAATGTGCCGATTTGCCGATTCGCAAAAAGCACGAGGTAGCACAGCCGATAAAAAGAAACCGGTAGGATGTCAATCCGCATTCAAGACCTATAAAAGTACAAATGGCCCAAAGTCTCTGGAACATCCAACATTAAAGGTAAAAAATCTTGCAATTTAATCCGCAAAACTTTTCCGCTAAATCTAAATCCGCTAAACCGAAAACAATTTTTCAATATATTGGTTCCATATGAGATACTGAACAAGAAGTTTCGCACTGCGCAAACACCCTTGACAGAGAAGTGTCGCACGTCCAGCAAGCCGCCGTCGAAATCGAGAAGACGATCTCCAGCAGAAACTTCCAAACCCAAGACATCACCAAGATCTTGGTGATCTTGGTCGAGAAGCTCCAAGTCCTCAAACGCAAGGCCGAGGAGAGCATCTCGTTAATTTTGCAATTAACCCAACTTCCTGTCCTACAATAGCAGATTGAGAACAGACTGGACCGTGCCATAGGCTTTTAAAAGTTGAAAAAAGTTTGTAAGTTATTGCAAAAAAACAAAATTCGTATTTTGTGTCCTAGCTGGGAAGTGCTTGCGATTTTTTCAGAAATTTTTGAAGGGTGTCCTTCCGCCGAAATTTGCAGTCATGCTGAAACCAAGTTTGCACGGTGCGCCCCCCGGAGTCCTGCGTATTGTCGCCCATTTTTCGCGCGTCATATTTAATCCGTCTTTCAACTTTAGCAACTTTCAAAATTCCTCAAATTTTGGGTACGTCAAAATCGCAATTTTCTTACCACGACATTTGACTATGCAACGAAACACACCAATCGGTGGCAAACACTTTTACGCACTTTGACTTGCAAGTCCCGTCGCAACACAATTCGAATTTTTTCAGCATTTTCTGTATCGTGAATTTACCAAGAAAACACACACTACTAGCAGGATGCAAAACTCAAACTTCTGCCCAACCGTCAGTTAGTTGACACAAACTAAGACCGCGGAAAATGGGTTTAGGACCAGACATTGATAAATCAGATGTTCATCGACAATTTTGATAAATTTCATGATTCGACCGCAAGCCGTTTCGATAACACAGAAAGTGAGTTACTGCGTCCTTCCCTTATAAATATGTGTAAATTGAGTATCTACGCACAAATCAAGTTCGATTTCCGGAACGTGAATGAAGCGTGTACCAAATTCAAAGAAGTACCCCTTCTTAAACAAGTACCCATTGAAACAAATCGTTTTTTACATTTTTCACTTTTGTGACTAAACCGAACGATTTTACAATATGTCCAATGAATACTTTTTGCAGATATAAACGTCCTGTTTATATCTGCAATAAACGTCCTGTTTATATATGTATTTATAATGTCGCGAACTCTCGTTGACAGTGTACTGACTTGACTGTGAACTTACTGAAATACAGTGGATAAAGACCAATATAAAATGTGCTTCTTGGCCCCATGGGTAAATAAGCCACAGTGAGCTTCTCTGATATACTTCTTAAATGTGAGATAGGACTCTTTGTGCTGTAATTTGTGTTTATTGCCCCCGGAGAAATTGACTCATAGTGTTACCTTGTTTTCGTATCCGTGCTCCACCCCAGCCGTGCGTTCCACCCGCTGAGTGTAGCTATGGGTTAGACAATCTACCAGAGTGCATAAGTGATTGTAAGCCCCTTTTCCGCCTTGTTTTTAAGAACTAACCTAAAACTCGCTGCATAAACACGTGTAGTGTACATTTCCTAAATTCTCGCAAACGACGTACTTTACTTATGTACCATAAAACAAAAGGTAGAACAAACTATAGAAGTGGTGCAGTAGCGTGCGCGACTCCTAAGCGACTGGACCGAGTTCGAAACCACGAGACCGAAACATTATTTTTAAGCACGTAGAATTAGAAATTATAAAGAAAAGTAATAACTTAACTATCTCGAGAACGGACCCATAAAATAAGTGGCGCGTTACTAGCGCAGTTTGCACCGCGAGCGCAACCTGATACAAGACATAGCGGTTCGTTGCTCGCGCACTCCCTTATTTTGTTTCTGTTCCAGACCGGTGACATGTCAAAACAAGTGACAAGTGGCCGAGCAGGAAGCAACATAAGCTCCGAAACAATCGTTTTCGAAGGCGAAGACAGTAAACTGCTAGTACATAGCAGACTCAACATGAAAAGTGGCCACCAAAGTGGTGACGCCACCAAAAAAAGGAAACTGTTGAATACCTCGTTCAAGGATACAGAACCTGACCCGATAAGGAAAACGGAAAGTCCCATAGCATACACGCTTATAGAAGCAATGGAAACTATCACTAAACAAATGAACAGCTTAGAGAAACTTATAGCTGAAAACCATAACACAAAAAAGAGATCAAGGACATTGTTGGTAAAATGAGACGAAATATCAATACAATGAACAGGACCTCCTTACAAGAATGGTTACAAACACACAAGTGGAACAGGTAGAAATACCAACATATGACCAGGACGTTCAAACGGATGTGGAAATAACCCCAGATGTCCCGCGAGGAAATGGAGTAACAACGCAGACCTGTGATGCAAGTACTCAAACAAACCAGACAGCGCCCGACGACGAGAGCCTCAATGAACTATTAAGCAAAATAAAAAAAGAGACCTCGTATGATGCCTTCGAAGAACTGGCTAAAAAGGATTGGCCACCACAAGCCTACAAAATAGCGAAGGATGGAACTGAAAACGCTATGGCGACCACAGCTGAATGGGACGTGGCGTGGTGCATTGCAGAGGATCTGCAAGCCGACAAAAGCGTACCTAAATTTGCAGCCGACGCCTATGCGTGCCCTACCGAAATGGCAAAGCAAAAGGTAATAGCAGGAAACGTGGTTTTTCTACGGCACTCCATAGGAGCACCTGACGAAAACGGGGACTTCACAAACATTGATGTTACGTGTACCAGCTAGTAACCCGTAAAGTAAGTACAGATCCAACAGACATCCGACACCTATTCGATGGCCTGCAAAAACTAAAAATCCAGATGGAAAAGACAAATAAAAATAAACTTGCTATACTCAAGCCACAAATAAATGACTGGGTAGTGATTAAGAAGGCGATAGAATTCACCTTTGCCAAGACCAACGTGGATATTAGAATATATAATCCCAAGGGAAGCGCCGGCAAGCCAGCAGCGACTGCAAACCAAACTAGTGAGAGAAAATCTCTATGGACCGAGGGCTTAGGCGGACATAAACCAGCGGCACCTAAAACCGGCAGGCCTCCAAACACAGAAGCTGTTCTCATTAACGCAGATGACAAATCATATGCTGATCTCTTGAAAATGGCGAGAACGGAGTCAGACCTTTCAACGGACAAGGCCAGCGCCATTGAAAAGATGAGAGAGACAAATGCAGGGAACCTACACCTAGAAATCAAACCCGGCAAGGCCAAGGAACTTCAAAAGAAATGCCCACTAGTCAAAGTCCGGGTTAAGACGAATACTGTAGTACTCCACATCAGAGACCTGGACCTTATCGCAACTAAAATATAACTGGCTAATGCAATAAGGAAGGAACTAGACGACCCAGAGGCTGCGATAAATGTCACAAATCTCCGACCGGCGTATGGGGAAAACCAAATGGCCACAGTCATTGTTTCAAAAAAAGAAGCTGCCCACCTGGTAGCAGCCCGCAGGATTAGAGTAGGACTTACGTACTGCCGGGTCACTGAAAGAATTCAGATTGTAAAGTGCCGCAGATGCTGGCTGACTGGCCACACGGCCAGCAACTGCAACGGCCCAGACAGACAAAAAGCATGTTACAGATGTGGTAAAGAAGGTCACCGAGCAACAGAATGCACAGGGGAAGCATATTGCCTTATCTGCCAGACCATCGGGCATTGAGCTGACACTGGAGCGTGCCCAGCTTTCAAGAAAGCGCTTTCGGAGGCTAGGCGTTCCCAACGAACCAGAAATGGCTAAAATACTCCAAGTCAATTCAATGCGCTGCAAAACAGCTCAAGATATGATAGAAGCTACGGCTGCAGAACTATGCATAGACATCGCCATCATTAGCGAACCGAACAAGAAAAAAGTTTCGGGAAGAGACTGGTACAAATATCATAACTGTGACTCAGCCATAAAAATATATAACACCAAAGAAATAGTAACAAACAGTGACACTGGCCCTGGTTTTGTCTAGGTAGCACTCAAGGAAGTGGTAATATACAGCTGCTACTACTCACCCAATGATACTCCTACACGGCTCGAAGCCTCACTATGCGAGCTGGGAAATAGCATAAGACGACAAACCAGCAAGGCTATAATAATCGCAGGAGATTTCAATGCCAAATCAATGCTCTGGGGAAGCAGAAAAAATGATAAAAGGGGGAACATTGTCGCGGAATGGATCTCGGAACTAGACTTGGGCGTAATAAACAAAGGTGAACAACCAACGTTTCAGAGGCGGGAGTCGAGCTCGATAATTGACCTTGCTACCGTCTCTCCAGTAGGCAGGGTCAAGAAGTGGGAAGTCCTTGAACGTGAAACACTTAGCGACCACAACTATATCTATTATCAAGTCCATGACAAACCGGGACGCAACCCAGCTGGAATCAGATACCACAGGGGATGGTCAACAAAGAATATGAATGCGGAAAAAGTTGCAGATGCACTTGCACGACTGACAAAGAACCGACTAACTGACACGCCAGCACGGATGATCGCTAACCTTACCAACATATGCAAGGAATGTCTACCGGCGAAGAAGAACTCTGCAAAAAAAAGAAAGTGTACTGGTGACCGATGAGATCAATATTGCCAGAAAGATCTGTGGGCTGAGCAGGCGTACCTACCAGAGATGTAAAAAGAAGGACGCAGAGACGACGGCAAAGAAAGAAGCGCTCAGACTAAAGTATGTAGAGTCCAGGAAAACGCTGCGGAGAATGATAAATAGCGAGAAGAGGAGATGTTGGGCAAACCTCTGCGAGAAAATCGATGAGAACCCCTGGGGAGATGCTTACGAAATTGCAACTAGACAGCTAAAGCCCCGGAGATCAAACATGTATCCGCACCCTGACTTGATAGAGGAAATTGTCCGTGCCCTATTCCCAATCCACCCGGCACGGATTTGGGAGAAACCGATATGCAGTAAAGTCTTGGAATTTACAACAGAAGAACTCGTAGTGGCAAGTAATCGGCTTAACAAAGGCAGAGCACCTGGTCCGGCAATGATTCCTTCCGAAATCATTAAAACTGCGTGCAATGTTGTACCCCAGTACGTCCTAAGCGTCATGAATAGAACCCTACAAGAAGGTGTTTTCCCGAAGATCTGGAAAAAGGCTAGGCTGATACTGCTAAGGAAAGGAAACAAGCCGCAAAACGAAGCAACTTCGTTCAGGCCGCTATGCCTGATGGACACTGCAGGTAAACTACTAGAGCAGCTGCTGCTGCAAAGAATTGAAAATAGAAAATAAACTGAAGACCGGCAAATACCTCTGAAATAATCAGTACGGTTTTAGGGAAGGGCGACCTACAACTGACGCTCTCAACAAAGTTGTAGCCATTGCAGACGCCGCTAAAAAGGGTACCAGGTGAACTAGAAGAATATGCGCTCTAATTACGCTAGATGTGCGCAACGCGTTTAATTCGGCGTGCTGGCAAAATATACTAGAGGAAGTCACTCGACGCAGCTTTCCGCCATACCTGATAGCGATGATAGATAGCTACCTATCTGAAAGGACAATTGTCATCGAATCAGACAGCCACCGCTCTACGAAGAAGATCCATAGCGGTATTCCACAGGGATCAGTCATGGGCCCAACGTTGTGGAATATAATGTACGATGGGGTTCTCAGACTCAAGATGCCAGAAGGAGTAGAGACTGTTGGCTTCGCAGACGATCTTGCCCCGGTGTATGCGGCAGAACCGAGGATGAGCTAAAGCGGAGAGCAAATGAAGCATTGTTACTAATAGACAAATGGATGGAAGGTAAACAGCTCAAGGTGGCACCTGAAAAAACGGAGGCATGAGAAGAATTGTCGACGTATCCTTCAAACTTAGAGACGCTACTATCATACCATAAAGTATTTAGGCGTAATAATAGATAAAAACCTGTCATTTAGGGACCATGTCAAAAAAGCTGCCGACAAAGCTTATAAAACTTTTTCTGCACTGGAGAGGCTCATGCCTAACGTAGGAGGACCCAGGACTAGTAAGAGAAAACTGTTGTGCTCGGTGGCCCACTCCGCAATGCTTTATGCAGACCCTGTATGGGCCGTGAAAGCCACCAAAGACAAGCTGGCAGCGGTCTAGAGAATGCTAGCAATTAGAACTAGTAGCGCTTACAGAACTATATCAAGAGAGGCGTCCCTAGTAATAGCAGGCATTCCCCCAATAGAGTTACTAGTGCAGGAGAGGCTTAGCATCTACTCAGCTAAAGAAATCAAAACAATTACTGATAAAAAAGAAGTCAAGAGGATCGCAAGGATTGAACTACTACGGGCATGGCAGAAGGAATGGGTAGCAAGCGATAAGGGACAATGGACAAGGCTGCTAATAAAAGATGTCGAAAAATGGGTAACTCGGAAACACGGAGAACTAAACTATCATCTAACACAGGCACTCAGTGGACACGGATGTTTTTGAGACTACCTCCAGAAGATAGGCAGAGCTGTTGATAGCTGCTGCGAATACTGCGGGGAAGAGGACAGCGTGATTCACACCATCTACATATGTAGCAGGTGGGACACAGAGAGGGACATCCTACCAAAGGACCTAGAACGTAGAACCACTATACCCTTCATGTTAGAATCAGAAAACAACTGGAACTTAGTCAAAAAAAACTATAAATGAAATAATCAGCAATAAAGAGCATGAGCAAGAAAAGGAAGATTGCTGAAAGACTAAGGTTAAACCTGAACCCCTAATCAGCATGACTGGATGGGGGAAGTAAGGTACATCATAGACAACATTGAAAAGCAACCGGCATCTTGAAGTTATGCGTAGAGCACTGCCAAGATGTGTGGGTTTCAGGGGAACCACTTGCCAAGTTAACCCGGGGGTGCTTGCTACGTCCCCCCCCCCCAAAAGAAAATATATATATATAAACGTCCTACATATGGTTGTCAAAACACTTTATTTCAAAATTTTCAAAATGTTGGTGGAAAATGGGTTGATATAGAATTTAATGAAGAATCAAAATTTACTCTATTTTCTTTCACCTGATGCTGTCGCCATATGAAATCAGATAAATAAGATGTCTCGCTGTCCCCCTATATTTCTTGTTATAAATAGAAATAATAAAAATAATAAAAAATATGAATTTTAATAACTATTAGTATATGAATAGGATGGTTGCGACTATGACTACGTGGTAATTCATACTTAATTTTGAAATTGAAAATGATGAATGATTGAAAACTATTACGATAATTGAAAATATAGAAAAATTCAAACACTATTTTGACTCATTAGTTTTCAATCACATCATCATCATCATCAGGTAGCGCTACAACCCTGGGTGGGTCTTGGCTGACTGTACAACTTTTTTCCAATTTGTTCGGTCTTCCATCAACCTAGGGTCAAATGGAATGTTCATTTTCCGGAGATCTGCTTGGATGTTATCTCTCCATCGCATTCTGGGACGTCCGAGCGGTCTCTTGCCTGTGGGAATCTCCTCCCATACCAGTTTTACACGTCTTTCGTTATGCAGTCTGTGCACGTGGCCTGCCCATCTTAGTCGCTGTGATTTAATTTCTTGGACAATATCGGTGTCGTTGTAGAGTGCTTTTAATTCGATATTGGTTCTGATCTTATACTGGTCTGTGGTGATGTCATGGTGAGGTCCGAAAATTTTTCTAAGTATTTTTCGTTCAAAGCGTCTGAGCTTTTCTTCGTTTGCTTTGGTCATGGTCCACGTTTCGCATCCGTATGTTATTACAGGTCTGACGATGGATTTATAGATTTTGATCTTTGAACTTCTTGTGAGATTTTTTGATGTTATGAGCTTATTCAGTGCAAATAGACAGCGGTTTGCAGATTGGATTCTGTCTTTTATTTCTTCGGTAACATCGTTGTCCGCTGTGATTACGGCCCCCAGATACTTAAAACGTTGTATTCTTTCGAAATTAAAGGTGTTGATCGTCATATTTTGTCCTATTCTGTCTCTTCGTGTCGTTCTATTTATACACATATATTTCGTTTTCTCTTCATTTATCTTCAGCCCTACTTCACTTGTTGCTCCTTCCACCTTGTTGAAAATGTCTTTCGTGGATAGAATGGAGTCTCCAACGAGATCTATGTCATCTGCATATGCGAGAAACACTTTGGGACCTTGACCCGATAGCAATTCTGTTTTTATTTCGGCCGACCTCATGGCTTTCTCTAATACAAGGTTGAATAGTAGTGGAGATAACGCATCACCCTGTTTAAGTCCACTGTTGATTTCAAAGCTGCCAGACAGTTTATTATTTACACGTACTTTAGATATTCCACCCTCCATACAGACTTTGGTCATCCGAATGAGTTTCTTTGGTATTGAGAACTCCGCCATGGCATTCCATACTTGGCTTCTTTCTACGCTATCATATGCCTGTCGAAAGTCTATGAAAAGATTGTGTATGGGTTTGTTATACTCCCATCCCTTTTCTAGAAGTTGTCTCAGCGTGAATAGTTGATGCATTGTTGATCTGTTTGCCCTAAACCCGGCTTGATATTCGCCTAGGACATTTTCAGCATAAGAGATTAGTCTACTAAGAATGATGTTTGAGATCATTCTGATGGTTTTATATGCCGTGTTTAGGAGTGAGATTACTCTATAATTCGCGCATTTTGTTTTGTCCCTTTTTTTGTGGATGGGCACTATTATGTTTTCCTTCCATCGTGCTGGTATCCTTTCTTCTAACCATATGTGCGTTATTAGCTGGTTTTTAATCACGCTCGAACCTTAAATGCGGGATAATTATATGTCAAAAACTGAAGATTTTAGAGATGTGAAAATTGGTATTTAAAATTTAAACCACAGACTATAGCTAGTTTTATGCCCGCCATACACACAACGGTCCACATGACAGGTCTACCTGTGCAGGTTTGCCTGCGCAGGTAGACCGGAGCGTGTGTGGGAATAGACTTGTGCAGTTTCTTGCGTACGGTTGACCTGCGCAGGCAAACCTGCGCATGTAACCTGTACGGTAGACCGTAACGTGTATGGCGGGCAATTAAATAATTCCATAATACTGATCTTTTTGTATTAAAACGAAATGGACAGTCATTAATGAACACCGTAAAACACCAATAATTAGGTAGTTTTTCGTTTCGAATTTTGTTTTCTTTGGGGTTTCATTCGAAGCCCGTCCAATTTCTCCATCAATTTTCCTCCTTAAATATTCAGCAAACGTTATCGTGTAATTGAACTCGCGTTTATCTTGATAGGAGGATCGATTGTTGTCCATTGTGCGTGTGTCGAGTCCGATTCATTGATCGGCTTTGTAAGTTTTTTGTTGTTGTATGGAAAAGAAACGGGGAAATGAAAATAGCCTTGCACGTTAAATCGACACAGACATCTACTACCCATTTATACACAGACTTAGTTGCAGTATTTTGTAATAGCTTATATTTTGGGTACATTTCACACTTTGCAGGCGATCAATTTATTGTCTTTGGACCTCTACACAGACTTAGTTAAAATACCAACTTATAAGTTATGTTCATCATAAGTTAACTTCAATATTAAGAAGAAAAGACCGTTTAATACGATTAACAAAACGCTTTTTCACAAACGCTTTCCAATGCAAATATCGTTTAATTACCACCTTGTGCCAATAAGTGGATTAAACAAGACACTATCTTAATGTTTCATTTTAAAATCCGTTAAACGCAGTTTTTTTTTTCAAATTTAATAAAGTTAGATAATGTTATTAGTTAAGTGAGTAAACAGAGTGTGAATGAAGACATCGTTCAATTTAAATGTGTCTGTGAATTGTGTTTGAAGCCGGTAAACAGATTTAGACCTTAAAATATAGTAATAAATAAATTTCGAGCATTAACTAGACACGTTCGGGCACAAAGAAGTGATAAATGTTAGAATAACCAAATTAGTTTCACATTTTTCTACAGCGCGCTCGCTTAATAAACCGTCGAGAATATGGCACAAAGTCGTTTTATTCCAAATAGATTTTTTCTTTGCTTTATTGTATTCCGACTCACTGTTTCTTGTTTGTGTCGTGATTTTAGCGGTCGCGACAAAGCGGCTGCCACAAAAGTGTTTATTGCGTTAGAATTCGACATGTTCGTGTGAATGGCAAACAGATGGAAACGAGTTTGCTTTTATTAGCAATAAATTATTTTTATAAACAATTTTTTCTCTCGCCGACAAATAGTTCACACGACGACGGATTGTTCGCGATTATATCTTAATCTGTTTATTAAGCTATATTTCACGACTCGTTTTCAAACTAAGTTATATCAAACAATTCTTTCAATTTTCCAGTTGTAAGATTATGTAAGCTGGACTAGCGTCATTAGACGAGACAAGACAGACAAGATTAGACAGACAAGACTAGATCGATAAGACTAGACAAACAAGACTAGACAAACAAACGACGTAGTCGTAGCACGCTACCAACAAGTGGTCCCCTGAACTGCAGATCGCCACCCTGGGACCGCTTTCGCATTACTTCGGGGTGGTGTCCGTATCTAGGCGTTCCTTTACGTCCCCCGTACACTCGCGAGATTAGGAGTTTAGGGGCTGGTCTTCCTGTGTTTCATTTAATTTCTCCGCTTCTCTTTTCTTTTCCAAAATAACTCGTACGAAAGTTTTCACCTGAGACCAATTTTGCTCGCTTTACAGCATTGCAGGAACTAGTCCCTCTACATTCTAACTCCTAATGGCTCTTCAAGCTGGATTCTTTCATCTTCATTGTTTGGGCATTCGATGGGCATGTATCGTGACCACACAGCAAGCAGTTCTCCCTTTTCTTGAAACGTCATGCAGGTATGCCATGAAACCGCCGCGTCCGAAAACGGCTTGTGTCAGGTCATAACACATTTGATCATGTGTTCTTTCACACCACTTTCTCATGTTTGATATCAATCGATGTGTCCAACGCCCTATTCTAACCGATTCCCATCTTGCCTGCCATCTCTACATTCGTTTTTCCCATGCCACAGTTTTTGCTATCAGCTCTCTTGTTTTGCTTTTGTCCGGTATACACTCCCTGTATATTTCTTCTCTCTCCCGGACCAAAAGGTAAATCGGCGGAATGCTAGCTAACATCAAGACAGACAGCTCCAACAGAAATCGTTCTATATGCGCAGACGACGGGTATCGCACATAATTTTTCTCATCGTCGTCCACTCCATAATATCCGCACCATAAAGTAATTTTGAGTGTAAGGTGAAGGAGCCTCCTTTTAATCTCCTTGGGACCACCGATGTTAGGCATCAATCGTGACATCGGCGTATCTGTTGGCATAGCCTTTTCAGTGATCCTGGATATGTGTTCGGTATACTTTAATCGGCAATTTGCGCTCCCGTCGAGTATTGTGGGTTCTGCAAGGAAAAGAAACACACTCGAACTAATGTTGAACGAGACTGTGAGAAGGGCAAGTGGGTGGTTCAAGGACAACGGATTGGAATTGGCGATAAACAAGACCGAGGCGGCGCTCATTACAGGGAAGCGAAAATTTGTACCACCAAGTCTGGAAAAAGGTTGAAACAAAATTGCGAGTTAGATACCTATCTGAAAACATACAGACGAGATATTATGAGCGATAAGACTAGGGCTTCACACGAGAGTCTCGTCTTCAATCTTTGACTCTGACACGGACAGCCGTAACCTTTTCCTTGTAAATTTGAACTGCTCCTTCTGGGCTCGGATAAGTTCGGGTTGCTCCGGTTCAAATTTATTAAGAAAATGTTACGGCTGCCCCGAACGAGATCAGAAACGAGGCTCTCGTGAGAATCCCTAGATAAGACTATACAGGCAAGACTAGACAAACAAGACTGGACAGACAAGGGCTTTCTTGTTGTTAATCTGAAAGTGTCGTAAACTTTTTGGCAATAAATTTCGCAGCTTGCCAATTACGTTAAACAATACCGGTTACAATGTGTTATTGAGATTAGTGTGAAAAGCCGTAAAAGAGTCGTGGTGAGAGAGTTTATGGTGCGGTTTAATAGGAATGTAATAAAAATCCTGTGTCGAAATTTGAATCGGCGACAGTTTTAGTGCGCCAATTTTTTATTAGCTCCATCAGAGTTGTAAAAGCCGATTTAGACATTGGATTTCGGTCGAATTAAGTTTGAATGTGATTTTCGTCAATTTGCACTGGAAATGTTAGTTTACTTTTCAGCTGAAATTTCTGTTAAATGTATAGATCAATAATTAACAAGAAATTATTCTACAGATATAACGATAACTGATACCTCCACTGAAGTTGAATTACAGCCCCTTATAAATCATACGTGTAGCAGAATACTGCTCGCTCAAAATGACGTCATAAACTCCTTACATTCTGATATTATACAAAATTTAAAGTGCTTTTGTAAATGGGGTTGCGACGCCAGTTCTGGGCACAGTGAATATAACCAGAAATTTGCTAATGCAGAATTGAACTCCGACAAATACGTTTTTTTGACGTCATTAGTGCCGTTGCAAATTCTTGATTGCATTGAGAGCATGACGAACAAAGGACTAGTAATCTGGAAAAATCCTTGTCCTTCGTCTCCTCGTTTTTGCCGACCTATTCGATTACAGTTTTTGAAAGAAACTGTGCAGTCAACAATTAATGAAGAACGATACATTAAAGTTAAAACCAAGACTTTGACTCTTTTTAGTGAGATAATCGACGGTCGCGAAGTAATTGTATATTTCGAACTTTACTTTACAATGGTTGACGGAAAAGTATGTAATTCTGTAACGGGGACTACGTCGACTATGCGTTGTTATTTATGTAAGTCAACTTCAAAACAATTCAACGATATTGAATTAATGAAAGCTGTAAATGTTGACGTTACAAAGCTATCCCTTGGTCTATCTACTTTGCATGCATCGATACGTTTCTTCGAGTGTTTCTTACATATTGGTTATAAAATAGGAATTGATAAGTGGCAGTTACGTAAGGGATCTGAGCAAGAATTTGTGAAAGAGCGAAAAAGCAGAATTCAGGAAAGGTTCAAATAGGAATTGCATTTAAATGTCGATCAACTCAAACAAGGCTTCGGAAGTTCTAACGACGGCTGCACCGCAAGACGCTTTTTTGAAAACGTTTCACTTGCTGCAGAAATTTCGAAAGTTGATGAAAATTTAATTTGGAGATGTTATACAATTTTGCAAGTTATATCTTGTGGATTTGCGATCAGTGTTGCTGCTTTCAAAACGTAACAAACAATACAATATTGTATGCCAACTACAGTTCATAAAGTTATGGGCTTATACATGGGCGTGAAATAATTGAGTGGGCTCCACTCCCGATTGATCAGATGTCGGAAGACGCCCAGTCACGTAAGAAAGACTTAAAAAAATATCTAGAAAATTTCGCAAGAAAAAAATGTAGAAAAGCTACATTGGAGGATGTATTTAAAAGACTTCTTGTTACATCCGACCCTTATATGTCGAGCATGGGCCGAAAATACCCCAAAAGTGGTAAAAGTTTGTCTGCCGAAGCTTTGAAATTGTTGTCTGTTTACGATCCGAGAACTACTAATTCAAATAATTTGATCGAATCGTCTAATAATAGCGAAGATTCTGATTAAAGAATCAGATATTCATATTTATTTTAAACAGCACTCAAAACTGTCCAGTTTTTTATATATATATATATATATATATATATATATATATATATATATATATATATATATAATATCCAATATACAATAGAATCTATTGTAAACAATGTATTGTATTATCTATTGAATAGATAATTTTCTATATTCGATCATTCCATTTTCTAAAATTTTGATAGGAAATTCATAATCAGAGGTTTAAATACCTGCTAATGCACAATTGCTCGACATAGTGGACAAGTCATTCTGTTTTTTGGAATTTTGACAGTTGATTGCTGATCAACAACGTATAAAAACTAAGTACGCAATTTTGTAAAAAGTATTATTATATTTTGTAAAAATTTATCCGCCATATTGGATCCGCCATTTTGTTTTAAAAAATTCTGATAACTGATTCGTAATCAACGACCTAAAAAATCCATCCAAAGTACACACTTTTGTAAAAATTGGATACGTTTTCGAAAAAATGTCGGCCATATTGGATGCGCCATTTTGTTTTTGAACATTGTGATAACAGATTCGTGTTCAATGGCGTAGAAAACCCCTGCAACCAAAATTTCAAATATATAGAAGGAGGTATTCCATTTTTGTCCACTTTTTCGGCCCACTGTGTGCCGTCCAGATAGCAGTATCAGACTCCTGCAACTAAGATAGCTTCTCATTCTCGTTAAGTAGGGGGATGGATATGCCTTTTGCTGTGAGGCTATTCATTATATGAGTCCAGCTGGCACTGTTGAAAGCGTTTCTTACGTCGTATGTATTTGCTGAATTTGCCGGAATTTGCTGTTTTTGCGTTGTTTAGGACGGAAGTTAAAGCATCAAGGGTAGATTTTCCTTACCTAAATCCACATTATTTATCCGATAGTCCAACTCCGACGTCAAGCTCGATTTTAAAACTACTTAACAGAAGCTGTTCCAGCAATTTCGTGGATACATCCAGAAAGGTCTGTATGATGTTGGCTCTCCGATTAGATTGTCCCCTTTTCTTATGAGGAAGAACTTTGCTCGCTTCCATTTATCTGGAAAGTTTCCGGCAACTAGCAGTTAGTTCATCATCTCCAGAACGAAATCCGAATGGTGTTGAGGTGTTGTTTTTAAAATCTCAGGAGGTATCCCATCTGGTCCCGGAGCTATGCCGCTTCTAATTCGTTTTGTAGCCATAGATAGTTCGTCGGCATTGAAGAGTGAAATGTTGGTTACATCTTGTTATGCCCAGTCAAGAGGAGTATGGTGTGGGAATAGCACATTGGAAACTTGGCGAACTACTTCCATTGTCATTGGTAGATTTGGGATTTCTAGATTTCTCCTGACGATCTGAAAGGCATCGCCCCATATGTCCTTTGTAAGACAGACAAGACTAGAGAGTCAAGACTAGACAGAGAAGACAAGACAAGCAACACTGGACAAACAAGGGCTTTCTTGTTGTTGATCTGAAAGTGTCGTAAACTTTTTGGTAATAATTTTCGCAGCTTGCCAATTATGTTAAACAATACCGGTTACAATGTGTTATTGAGATTTGTGTGAAAAGCCGTAAAAGAGTCGTGGTGAGAGAGTTTATGGTGCGGTTTAATAGGAATGTAATAAAATTCCTGTGTCGAAATTTGAATGGGCGACAGTTTTAGTGCGCCAATTTTTTATTAGCTCCATCAGAGTTGTAAAAGCCGATTTAGACCTTGGATTTCGGTCGAATTAAGTTTGAATGTGATTTTCGTCAATTTGCACTGGAAATGTTAGTTTGATTTTCAGCTGAAATTGCTGTTAAATGTTTAGGTCAATAATTAACAAGAAAAAAATATTACGATTTCTTCCCTGTTTGAATTACAAACTTGTTTATTATTTTGCACTTCTTCACACACTTGTATCGTAACACTTGTGGCGTTTTTTTGGTGAGTTGGGAGTTTGCTCACGAGCGGCAGCGAGTTAGCAATCACACAGAACCAGAAAAAAACACTTTCATCTCGAGTAGTAAATGTAATTTTTTCTACTGATTTCGGTTGTAGAATCCATAATTCGACTTTAATAAATGCAATTCGAAGCGAACTGTCAGAACTGTCAAAACAAATTTAATTGTTAGTTTGGCCGTTTCCACGGTAACATATTGCATTCTCATAAAAGGCGATACTTTTCAAGTCAAATGTCCTAATTTTCTTTCGGTTTTTTAAATAGTTTCAGGCTCCTTTCACGTTTGTACATAAAATATTTCATTGAAATTGATGTAATTAATAAGAAAGTCCATGCAAATTTGGTTAATTTAGTGTTTTAATCGAGAAAATCATAAATTTAAAATGCTCATTTTCGTCTCTAGACGTGAAAATATGTAAATCCCTAAAATGAAAAAATGTCATTTTGATGTAGAGTAAGCCGTGGAAAAAATGCCATTTTCACATATATCAGTAGAAAAACTACTATTGACATGCTTCGTAGATAAAATAATCTATGACACACGTGCGCGAAAGGCTTTTATGCACCCATTGCAATTACACACCCATGCACCATGCACAAAAACCCTTATTCAGACACTTGTGTCATAAACTACTATTAACATGCTTTTTATATAAAAAGATGTATGATACACGTGTGTGAAAGGCTTTTTTGTGCACTCATTGCGAATTAAACCACTCGCCTTCGGCTCGTGCTTTACACTCCACAACTCGTGCACAAAAACCCTTCTTCACACACTTATATCATAAACTACTATTAACATGCTTTGTTGATAAAATAATGTATGATACACGTGTGTGAAAGGCTTTTTTGTGCACTCATTGCGATTAAATAAATCGCCTTCGGCTCGTGCTTTAAACTTCGCAATTCGTGCACAAAAACCCTTATTCAGACACTTGTGTCATAAACTACTATTAACATGCTTTTTATATAAAATGATGTATGATACACGTGTGTGAAAGGCTTTTTTGTGCACTCATTGCGAATTAAACCATTCGCTTTCGGCTCGTGCTTTAAACTTCGCAACTCATGCACAAAAACCCTTATTCAGACACTTGTGTCATAAACTACTATTAACATGCTTTGTGGATAAAATAATGTATGATACACGTGTGTGAAAGGCTTTTTTGTGCACTCATTGCGATTAAACCAATCGCCTTCGGCTCGTGCTTTAAACTCCGCAACTCGTGCACAAAAGCCCTTCTTCGCACACTTGTATCATAAACTACTATTAACATGCTTTGTAAATAAAATAATGTATGACACATGTGTGTGAAAGGCTTTTTTGTGCACTCATTGCGATTAAACCACTCGCCTTCGGCTCATGCTTTAAACTTGGCAACTCGTGCACAAAAGCCCTTATTCAGACACTTGTATCATAAACTACTATTAACAAGCTTTTTATATTAAAATAATGTATGACAAACATGTGTAAAAGGCTTTTTTGTGCACTCATTGCGATTAAACCAATCGCCTTCGGCTCGTGCTTTAAACTTCGCAACTCGTGCACAAAAACCCTTATTCGGACACTTGTGTCATAAACTACTATTAACATGCTTTGTGGATAAAATAATGTATGATACACGTGTGTGAAAGGCTTTTTTGTGCACTCATTGCGATTAAACCAATCGCCTTCGGCTCGTGCTTTAAACTCCGCAACTCGTGCACAAAAGCCCTTCTTCGCACACTTGTATCATAAACTACTATTAACATGCTTTGTAAATAAAATAATGTATGACACATGTGTGTGAAAGGCTTTTTTGTGCACTCATTGCGATTAAACCACTCGCCTTCGGCTCATGCTTTAAACTTGGCAACTCGTGCACAAAAGCCCTTATTCAGACACTTGTATCATAAACTACTATTAACAAGCTTTTTATATTAAAATAATGTATGACAAACATGTGTAAAAGGCTTTTTTGTGCACTCATTGCGATTAAACCAATCGCCTTCGGCTCGTGCTTTAAACTTCGCAACTCGTGCACAAAAACCCTTATTCGGACACTTGTGTCATAAACTACTATTAACATGCTTTGTGGATAAAATAATGTATGATACACGTGTGTGAAAGGCTTTTTTGTGCACTCATTGCGATTAAACCAATCGCCTTCGGCTCGTGCTTTAAACTTCGCAACTCGTGCACAAAAACCCTTATTCAGACACTTGTGTCATAAACTACTATTAACATGCTTTTTATATAAAATGATGTATGATACACGTGTGTGAAAGGCTTTTTTGTGCACTCATTGCGAATTAAACCACTCGCCTTCGGCTCGTGCTTTAAACTTCGCAACTCATGCACAAAAGCCCATATTTAGACACTTGTGTCATAAACTACTATTAACAAGCTTTTTATATTAAAATAATGTATGACATACATGTGTAAAAGGCTTTTTTGTGCACTCATTGCGATTAAACCACTCGCCATCGGCTCGTGCTTTAAACTCCGCAACTCGTGCACAAAAACTCTTCTTCACACACTTATATCATAAACTACTATTAACATGCTTTGTTGATAAAATAATGTATGATACACGTGTGTGAAAGGCTTTTTTTGTCCACTCATTGCGAATTAAACCACTCGCCTTCGGCTCGTGCTTTAAACTTCGCAACTCATGCACAAAAGCCCTTATTCAGACACTTGTATCATAAACTACTATTAACAAGCTTTTTATATTAAAATAATGTATGACATACATGTGTAAAAGGCTTTTTTGTGCACTCATTGCGATTAAACCACTCGCCATCGGCTCGTGCTTTAAACTCCGCAACTCGTGCACAAAAACTCTTCTTCACACACTTATATCATAAACTACTATTAACATGCTTTGTTGATAAAATAATGTATGATACACCCTCAAAAGCCCTTATTCAGACACTTGTATCATAAACTACTATTAACAAGCTTTTTATATTAAAATAATGTATGACATACATGTGCAAAAGGCTTTTTTGTGCACTCTTTGCGATTAAACCACTTGCCTTCGGCTCGTGCTTTAAACTCCGCAACTCGTGCACAAAAACCCTTATTCAGACACATGTGTCATAAACTACTATTACCATGGTTTTTATATAAAATAATGTATGATACAAGTGTGTGAAAGGCTTTTTTTGTGCACTCATTGCGAATTAAACCACTCGCCCTCGGCTCGTGCTTTAAACTTCGCAACTCGTGCACAAAAGCCCTTCTTCACACACTTGTATCATAAACTACTATTAACATGCTTTGTAGATAAAATAATGTATGACACACGTGTGTGAAAGGCTTTTTTATGCACTCATTGCGATTAAGCCACTCGCCTTCGGCTCGTGTTTTAAACCTCGAAACTCGTGCACAAAAGCCCTTATTCAGACACTGACAATGCAACTCGTGCACAAAAAGCCTTGTTCAGACACTTGTGTCATAAACTACTATTAACATTCTTTTTATATAAAATGATGTATGATACACGTGTGTGAAAGGCTTTTTTGTGCACTCATTGCACTCACAAAAGCCCTTATTCAGACACTTGTATCATAAACTATTATTAACAAGCTTTTATATTAAAATAATGTATGACATACATGTGTAAAAGGGTTTTTGTGCACGAGTTGCGGAGTTTAAAGCACGAGCCGAAGGCGAGTGGTTTAATCGCAGAGAGAGTTTAATCGCAATGAGCAATCGCAATTCAGACACTTGTATCATAAACTACTATTAACAAGCTTCTTATATAAAATAATGTATGATGCACGTCTGTAAAAGGCTTTTTTGTGCACTGATTGCGAATAAACCACTCACCTTCGGCTCGTGCTTTAAACATCGCAACTCGTGCACAAAAACCCTTCTTCACACACTTCTATCATAAACTTCTATTAATATGCTTTGTTGATAAAATAATTTATGATACACGTGCGTAAAAGGCTTTTGTGCACGCACTGTGATTAAACCTTCTCTTGCAATGTCTAATTTACAAATGAAGGAATAAAACAGACCAGTTTAACACATCTTACGATTGCTTTTACATTCGTAGCGGGTAGAGACTCAAAACCCTTGTAAATTCAAGTTTATCGTATATAGCGCTTCACACGAGAACGATATTTTTCGCGTGCCGTCTCGTCTCATAAAAACGAGACTAAGTCTCGTCTCGTCTGGTCTCATAAAAGCGAGATTCGAGACGAGTCTCGTCTCGTCTGATCTCATAAAAGCGAGACTAAGTCTCGTCTCGTCTCGTGCGAAGGCCTAACGACTAACAGCAACTTCAACTAGTTAACGTTATTTATCTTTGCAAAAAGCTGAATTTAATTTGCAAAAATGTTAAATTTAATTTGCAAAAGGGTGAATTTAATTTGAAAAATCTAGAAGAAACTTAAGATTTATTTCTTGTAATGTAACTTTGCATGTCGGAACGATTTCGCCAATCTTGTTAATTAGCAAATCCATCCTTTACCACAAGAATGGCATTAAAGAAACCTCATCCGTGACAGCAGCTTACACACACCGAAACCGCAACGACAAAGCGCCGACACAACGCCGAAATTATTTACCAACGTCTTCTTCCCCGCATTACACATCCGCGATTACGTCAGCCAGTCTGAATCGGATGACACAATATTAATACTCTCTCACAGCGATGAATGTGCATGTGTATTCGCCGCTCTAATTTATATGTCGCGATGCTTTCAATCTCGCACACAATAATAACATTCTGTCATCTTTGTCGCTGATAATTGTCTGCCTCTCAGAGATAAATTCGGCGACGCCACACAATGTTACAACACTCCTGCAATAATAAGACGACGATGCCTTGCAGAATATACATATTTACATTCAACACAATATTATATAATATCTGGGTATATATAGTGAGGAGCAACTTGTCAGCTTCGCTGTGAAAACAAACCGTTTCTGATTCTCTCTTGTGTTTCTAGTATAATGTATTGCCTTAATTATATTGTCTAGAAAACGAGGGATATCTTCAAGTAGTTTCAGTTTGTTTGCTACTTGCTTGTTTTCTTTAATTTTATTGCAAAAAACATAAGCAATTTGGAATTGCAACAAAGAGGCTTAGAAATCACGGTACTTACGTATTAACGCCACCATCGCTATATATTGAATGGAGAGTTCGGCGCTGCGGCGCGTATGTTGTCTTGGGTTATCTGTCCGGCAACCTAATCTAACCGGGGTTAAAAAATATTTTGGTGTTTTGAGCTTTAAAAATGTTTTAATTTTAAATAAAATGTTTTATTTTATGATTTATCATAAAAATTTTTGGTGTAGATTGACGGCATTTAAAAATGTAGATGTGGTGGCGTTAATATGTAAGTAACGAAATCACTTAGAAAGAGACATTTTCTGTAAAAGCCTTTGGTCCCTCTTAACAAACCTTCTTTGCGGACAAGCAAATGTTAAATCTTGATGGACAAGCGCGATTTAAAAGAAGAGAATAATCGATGGGAATTGAATGTGAGTTAAGATGAATTCAGGAAGCTATTTATATAATTATATCATTTCAGAGGGTCAGGGTTTTTTAGGTGGAAGTTATCGAGATTGTTATCTAGTTATAGAAATTGTTTGTTGGATCTTGTGGTGGTCGCAAGTGTACGAGGAACGGGTTTTCAACTCGTTTTGTTGTTAAATGTCAAGCTGCTAGTAATTACGGCATTTAGCACCTGAGATTGGAGACAGACAATCTAAACAATATTTAACACAGAGAGTATTATTAGCCAAATAACTAAATAATACAGAAGGAGTGCTTCACACTTATCTCCGAGCACGGTCTAATCGTTTTCGAAAATAGACGGAGAGAAAAACCGTCCGAGTCAAATTGTTATATTGCTTGAAACTATACTGCACGTTTAGCGTGCGTGTTTGGTTTGCGTTTAGCGTTCGAGACTAACAGCACCTTCAACTAGTTAACGTTATTTATCTTTTATTTATCTTTCTAAGAAAAGCCAAAAAACAAGTTTATTTTCTTCAAATCACAACAATTAATATAAACTGACTTACATCTCATATCATATAGCATATCATATCACATAGCATATCACATATCTCATATCATATCACATAGCTTTTAACATGCTCCGTATATGCCACTCTCCTACGGCTCGTGCTTTAAGCTTCGCAACTCGTGCACAAAAGCCCTTCTTCGCACACTTGTTTCACAAACTTCTATTAACATTATTCATAGATAAAATAATGTATGATACACGTGTGAAAGGCTTTTGTGTACGAGTTGCGAAGTTTAAAGCACGAGTCGAAGGCGAGTGGCTTAAACTTCGCAACTCTTATTAGCTTACCTCTTATTGATTAACTCTTAACTCTTATTAATTAACTCTTATAGATTAACTTTATAGATATCTTATTGATGATCCTATTGATTAAAGTAATAGATAAAATAATGTATGATACACATGTGTGAAAGACTTTTATGCACTAATTGCGATGGTAAAAAAAACAAACTTCACTCAAACACTTCGAAACACTTCAAACTTCGCAAATCGTGCACTAAACGCCTTCTTTACACACTTCTATCACAAGCTTCTATTAACATGCTTCATAGATAAAGTAATGTATGATACACGTGTGTGAAAGGCTTTTGTGCACTCATTGCGATTAAACCACTCGATTTCGGCTCGTGCTTTTAATTTCGCAAATCGTGCACAAAACGCACTTTTCACACACTTGTATCACAAACTTCTATTAACATTATTCATTGATAAAATAATGTATGATACACGTGTGAAAGGCTTTTGTGCACGAGTTGCGAAATTTAAAGCACGAGCCGAAGGCGAGTGATTTAATCGCAATGAGTACAATAGGCCTTCATTGTGATGAATCATTGCGATTCCTTTTCACTCATTGCAAAACCTTCACTCATTGCGATTAATCCACTCGCCTTCGGCTCGTGCTTTAAACTTCGCAGCTCGTGCACAAAAGGCCTTCTTGACACACTTGTATCATAAACTTCTATTAACATGCTTCATAGATAAAATAATGTATGATACACGTGTGTGAAAGGCTTTTTTTGTACACTCATTGCGATTAAACCACTCGCCTTCGGCTCGTGATTTAAACTTCGCGACTCGTGCACAAAAGCCCATCTTCACACACTTGTATCGTAAACTTCTATTAACATGCTTCATAGATACACATGTGTGAAAGGCCTTTGTGCACTCATTGCGATTAAACCACTTGCCTTCGGCTCGTGCATTAAACTTCACAACTAGTGCACAAAAGGGCTTCTTCACACACTTGTATCATAAACTTTTACTAACATGCTTCATATTTAAAATATTGTATGATACACTTGTGTGAAAGGCTTTTGTGCACTCATAGCGATTACAAACAGTTGCCAATTTAGTCAAGACAGATTTTCGCAATTTTATATAATTTTTTTTGAAAATTTTGACTATCAATATTTTTAGAACTGGACTAGCTAGAGCAACAAAATTAATTGCAATCTATCAATCTGTCCTTCAGCTTTAAATTTCTGCAAAATATGTTAATGTTGGTGTGTTGGTCTGTTTGTAATTGCCGATTTAGTCAACACAGATTTTCGCATTTTTATATAAATTTTCTTGAAAATTTTGACTATCAATCTTTTTGGGACTGGAATAGCTAGAGCAACAAAATTAATTGCAAACTATCAATCTGTCCTTCAGCTTTAAATTTCTACTAAATATGTCAATGTTGGTGTGTTGGTCTGTTTGTAATTGCCGATTTAGTCAACACAGATTTTCGCATTTTTATATAATTTTTTTTAGAAAATTTTGACTATCAATCTTTTTGGGGCTGGACTAGCTAGAGCAACAAAATTAATTGCACTCTATGAATCTGTCCTTCAGCTTTAAATTTATACTAAACATGTCAATGTTGGTGTATTGATCTGTTTGTAATTGCCAATTTAGTCGAGACAGATTCTAGCAAATTTATACAAATTTTTTTGAAAATTTTGACTATCAATATTTTTGGAACTGGACTAGCTAGAGCAACAACATTAATTGCAATCCATCAATCTATCCTTCAGCTTTAAACTTATACTAAATATGCCAAAGTAGGTGTGTTCGTCTGTTTGTAATGGCCAATTTAGCAAAGACATATTTTCGCAAATTTATACAATTTTTTTAGAAAATTTTGACTCTTTTTGGGGCTGGACTAGCTAGAGCAACAAAATTAATTGCAATCTATGAATCTGTCCTTCAGCTTTAAATTTATACTAATCATGTCAATGTTGGTGTGTTGATCTGTTTGTAATTGCCAATTTAGTCGAGACAGATTCTAGCAAATTTATACAAATTTTTTTGAAAATTTTGACTATCAATATCCTTGGAACTGGACTATCTAGAGCAACAAAATTAATTGCAATCTATCAATCTATCCTTCAGCTTTAAATTTATACTAAATATGCCAATGTAGGTGTGTTCGTTCATATTAAACATGTCAATGTTGGTGTGTTGGTCTGTTTGTAATTGCCCATTGAGTCAACACAGATTTTCCCGTTTTTATATAAATTTTTTTGAAAATTTTGACTATCAATATTTTTGGAACTGGACTAGCTAGAGCAACAAAATTATTTGCAATCTATCAATCTGTCCTTCAGCTTGAAACTTATACTAAATATGTCAATGTTGGTGTGTTGGTCTGTTTGTAATTGCCGATTTAGTCAACATAGATTCTCGCATTTTTATATAATTTTTTTTAGAAAATTTTGACTATCAATCTTTTTGGGGCTGGACTAGCTAGAGCAACAAAATTAATTGCAATCTATGAATCTGTCCTTCAGCTTTAAATTTATACTAATCATGTCAATGTTGGTGTGTTGATCTGTTTGTAATTGCCAATTTAGTCGAGACAGATTCTAGCAAATTTATACAAATTTTTTTGAAAATTTTGACTATCAATATCTTTGGAACTGGACTATCTAGAGCAACAAAATTAATTGCAATCTATCAATCTATCCTTCAGCTTTAAATTTATACTAAATATGCCAATGTAGGTGTGTTCGTTCATATTAAACATGTCAATGTTGGTGTGTTGGTCTGTTTGTAATTGCCCATTGAGTCAACACAGATTTTCCCGTTTTTATATAAATTTTTTTGAAAATTTTGACTATCAATATTTTTGGAACTGGACTAGCTAGAGCAACAAAATTAATTGCAATCTATCAACCTGTCCTTCAGCTTGAAACTTATACTAAATATGTCAATGTTGGTGTGTTGGTCTGTTTGTAATTGCCGATTTAGTCAACACAAATTTTCGCATTTTTATATAAATTTTTTTGAAAATTTTGACTATCAATCTTTTTGGGACTGGACTAGCTAGAGCAACAAAATTAGCTGCAATCTATCAATCTGTCCTTTGGCTTTAAATTTCTATTAAACCTGTCAATGTTGGTTTGTTGGTGTGTTTGTAATTGCCAATTTCGTCGAGACAGATTTTCGCAATTTTATACAATTTTTTTTGAAAATTTTAACTATCAATATTTTTGGGACTGGGCTAGCTAGAGCAACAAAATTAATTGCAACCTATGAATCTGTCCTTCAGCTTTAAA
Organism: Phosphuga atrata; assembly: GCA_944588485.1. Classification (NCBI taxonomy): domain Eukaryota; kingdom Metazoa; phylum Arthropoda; class Insecta; order Coleoptera; family Silphidae; genus Phosphuga; species Phosphuga atrata. The sequence continues at coordinate 58,509,260 of OX155901.1, read as the reverse complement.
TTTCAACTAAATTTGTCAATGTTGGTGTGGTGGTCTGTTTGTAATTGCATATTTAGTCAACACAGATTTTCGCATTTTTATATAAAATTTGTTGCAAATTTTGACTATCAATATTTTTGGAACTGGACTAGCTAGAGCAACAAAATTAACTGCAGTCCATCAATCTGTCCTTCAGCTTGAAACATATACTAAATATGTCAATGTTGGTGTGTTGGTCTGTTTGTAATTGCCGATTTAGTCAACACAGATTTTCGCATTTTTATATAAAATTTTTTGAAAATTTTGACTATCAATATTTTTGGAACTGGACTAGCTAGAGCAACAAAATTAATTGCAATCTATCAATCTGTCCTTCGGCTTGAAACTTATAATAAATATGTCATTGTTGGTCTGTTGGTCTGTTTGTAATTGCCGATTTAGTCAACACAGATTTTCGCATTTTTATATAAAATATAAAAAAATTTGAAAATTTTGACTATCAATATTTTTGGAACTGGACTAGCTAGAGCAACAAAATTAATTGCAAACTATCAATCTGTCCTTCAGCTTGAAACTTATACTAAATATATCAATGTTGGTGTGTTGGTCTGTTTGCAATTGCCGATTTAGTCAACACAGATTTTCGCATTTTTATATAAAATATAACATTTTTTGAAAATTTTGACTATCAATATATTTGGGACTGGACTAGCTAGAGCAACAAAATTAATTGCAATCTATGAATCTGTCCTTCAGCTTTAAATTTCTACTAAACATGTCAATGTTGGTGTGTTGATCTGTTTGTAATTGCCAATTTAGTCGAGACAGATTTTCGCAAATTTATACAAATTTTTTGGAAAATTTTGACTATCAATAATTTTGGAACTGGACTAGCTAGAGCAACAAAATTAATTGCAATCTATGAATCTGTCCTTCAGCTTTAAATTTATACTAATCATGTCAATGTTGGTGTGTTGATCTGTTTGTAATTGCCAATTTAGTCGAGACAGATTCTAGCAAATTTATACAAATTTTTTTGAAAATTTTGACTATCAATATCTTTGGAACTGGACTATCTAGAGCAACAAAATTAATTGCAATCTATCAATCTATCCTTCAGCTTTAAATTTATACTAAATATGCCAATGTAGGTGTGTTCGTTCATATTAAACATGTCAATGTTGGTGTGTTGGTCTGTTTGTAATTGCCCATTGAGTCAACACAGATTTTCCCGTTTTTATATAAAATTTGTTGCAAATTTTGACTATCAATATTTTTTGAACTGGACTAGCTAGAGCAACAAAATTAACTGCAGTCCATCTCTGTCCTTCAGCTTGAAACATATACTAAATATGTCAATGTTGGTGTGTTGGTCTGTTTGTAATTGCCCATTTAGTCAACACAGATTTTCGCATTTTTATATAAATTTTTTTGAAAATTTTAACTATCAATATTTTTGGGACTGGACTAGCTAGAGCAACAAAATTAATTGCAATCTATCAATCTGTCCTTCAGCTTTAAATAGCTACTAAACATGTCATTGTTGGTGTGTTGGTCTGTTTGTAATTGCCGATTTAGTCAACACAGATTTTCGCATTTTTATATAAAATATAACATTTTTTTAAAATTTTGACTATCAATATTTTTGGAACTGGACTAGCTAGAGCAACAAAATTAATTGCAATCTATGAATCTGTCCTTCAGCTTTAAATTTCTACTACACATGTCAATGTTGGTGTGTTGATCTGTTTGTAATTGCCAATTTAGTCGAGACAGATTTTCGCAAATTTATACAATTTTTTTTGAAAATTTTGACTATCAATATTTTTGGAACTGGACTAGATAGAGCAACAAAATTAATTGCAATCTATCAATCTGTCCTTCAGCTTGAAATTTATATTAAACATGTCAATGTTGGTGTGTTGGTCTGTTTGTAATTGCCCATTTAGTCAACACAGATTTTCCCGTTATTATATAATTTTTTTTGAAAATTTTGACTATCAATATTTTTGGAACTGGACTAGCAAGAGCAACAAAATTAATTGAAATCTATCAATCTGTCCTTCAGCTTTAAATTTCTACTAAATATATCAATGTTAGTGTGTTTGTCTGTCTGTAATTGCCGATTTAGTCAAGACAGATTTTCGCAATTTTATATAAATTTTCTTGAAAATTTTGACTATCAATCTTTTTGGGACTGGACTAGCTAAAGCAACAAAGTTAATTGCAGTCTATCAATCTATCCTTCAGCTTTAAATTTATACTAAATATGTCAATGTAGGTGTGTTCGTCTGTTTGTAATTGCCAATTTAATCAAGACAGATTTTCGCAATTGTATACAATTTTTTCGGAAAATTTTGACAATCAATTTTTTTTGAACTGGACTAGCAAGGGCAACAAAATTAATTGCAATCTATCAATCTGTCCTTCAGATTTAAACTTCTACCAAATATGTCAATGTTGGTGTGTTCGTCTGTTTGTAATTGCCGATGTAGTCAAGACTCATTTTTATACAAATTTTTTTAAACTCGTAACCTAACCTTACCTAACCTAACTCGTGCATAAAAGCCCTTCTTCACACTTAATTTCTTCTTCTTAATTTCTTCAAATCAAAAGAATTAATATAAACTAACTTACATCTCATTGCCTCTTGGTTTAGTCTGTGCAGTTCCCATAATCTGAAACAAAACAGAAAATGGGTTTAAATTTTAAATGGAATTGTTGCAACATAAATCAATATTTATTGGTGTTAAAGTAATCCTATTAAGGGAGTCGATTGTGTGTAACTCGGTGTCTTTTAGAAATCTGTGCCTTTCCGTATGTAAATTGAGTTGGGAAAGGGTTTCCGAAAACCGAAATTTTCTACCTGAAAAGGGCTTCCAGGATAATGGAGTGCCACGTTATGACGAGACAATTTACATATGTTTACGAAAACGTTGAAATAATTACACAATCTCGGCGAAACAATCGCGAACAGGCAGTTCCGAAGAAATGGTAATTCAGACGGGATAATGGGCCCCGAAAAGGAGGATTCCGGTGACGGCCCTCGGTGCAGCAACAAAAGGCCTTGCTTAACCCCATTACGGGGCTTTCTTATCTCCGCCCTCACTAAACTTGCCTTTATAAATTGCCCCATTGTCTACCCTCTTTCTCCGGGAATTCCAGCTCGGTTTTATTGCACCTCCGCTCACACACACCCCTTACACGCATTGCCAACATTCAATTACAAATCATTTGCAAACATTTCAACAAGTTCTAACAGGTGCAAATAAAACAGATAGAATAGAATATTTATATATACATATATGTGTATATAATATTTTATCTACTCACACACCAAAATGAACATAAATATATTATTGTATGTGAAGGATGCCATTTTTATAATCGTGTGTAAAAGTATCCAAATTGTGCGTAAAAGTTCAATGTATATCAAATAGAGTTTCATTATTAAACGATTTCTGTTTGTTGTTACTATGGCAACAACTTGCGTCACTTATTACAAAACATAGACGTAGTGAAAGTAAATTTTCTGACGTATGTCAAAATTAAATTATTTTTTTCTTATTTCGAATCAAGAAGTCTCGGCCTTTCAGTCTGGCTCTAATATAACTTAACCTAACCATAACCTAATCTAGATTAAATCTAGGTTAACCTGGATTACATCGACAACGACCAAATAGTGTTCCCGTCACTGTACGTTTTTACTAGTTAGCAATTTTTGCCACGGAGGAACTGAACGTTTAAACCTTATTGTGTAAGTAATTTGAAATATATTGTCTGTCAAAATTAGAAACAATTAGTTTCTATTAGATTCAACATTATCTTAACATCCTTCGCAGACAAAGTTATGTAACCCACGTGTCTGAAAGGTTTTTGTGCATGAGTTGCGAAGTTTAAAGCACGAGCCGAAGGCGTCTGGTTTAAACTTCGAAACTGATGCAGAAAAGCCCTTCTTCACACACATTTATCATAAACTACCGTTAACAGGCTTCATAGATCAAGTAATGTAGGATACACGTGTGTGAAAGGTTTTTGTGCACTCATTGCGTTTAAACTTCTCGCTCTTGTGCACTCATTGCGATAATACCACTCGCCTTCGGCTCGTGCTTTAAACTTCGCAACTCGTGCACAAAGGACCTTTTTTACACACTTGTATCATAAACCAGTATTAACATGCTTCGTAGATAGAATAATGTATGACACATGTGCATGAATGGCTATTGTGCACTTATTGCGATTAAACGCTGTTGTCTTTTGGGGGTTGTAGGCTACGGTTTTTGGAAGGGTTTGGTGGGTAGAAGATGGAAATCGATCGTTTCGTTTCGTTGTTATAAGGTCGCAAAGTCTGGGAATTCGGAATTGATATTTAGTAATTTGGCCAAATTTGCAGATTTTGTTATTGGCAAATGTTGGGGTAGTTAGACTAAATTTGCAGTTAGTTACACTAAGTTTTGTTGGAAAGATCATATTTTGTATAATTGAGAGGATTTTTGGTTTTGGGCTGTTGGTTTTTGCACAAATTGAAAATTTGTCCAAACAATTTTCATTTCAAAGACATTTGGCGTAAACGATTTAGAAAAATTTGCGAAAATTTGCAAAATTATCAGGAAAGTTTCAAGTTTTGCAACTACGAAAATTTCGAAGAGATCCGTCGATTTGTCTTTCTGTTACAAGACTTTGAAATTTAGCAAAATTTAAACTTTAGACGAATTTTATTTTTGAATTTTCTAAATTTGGCATGCGTGTAATTTTTGAACTGCTATGTACGAAATTTGGCAAATTATCAAGAAATGTTAAAAATTTCATAAACTGACAAGATTTTCAAAATCAGTTCACCCGTCTGTACGTAACTTAAGCTATAACTTTGAAATTTTGCATAAAAATACAATTTTTTCAAAATTTTAATTTGCCATTCGATTTTCAAGCTGGAATTTTCAAAATTTTTAAGAAAACATCAAAATTTTATAAACTGAAGAGATTTTCAAAATCCGTCCATCCGTCTGTATGTAATTAAGCTACAACTTTGAAAATTTGCAAGAAAATGCAATTTTTTCAAAATTTAAATTTGCCATTAAATTTTCAGGCTAAAATTTTCAAAATTTGCATAATTATTAGGAAAATTTAAAAATTTTATAAATTTAAGAGATTTTCAAAATCCGCCCATCTGTCTGCATGTAATTTAGCTACAATTTTAAAATTTGCAAAAAAAATATTTTTTCAAAATTTAAATTTGCCATTAAATTTTCAAGCTGGAATTTTCAAAATTTGCAAAATTATAAATAAAACATCCAAATTTTATAAACAAGAGATTTTCAAAATCCGTCCATGCGTCTGTATGTAATTTAAGCTACAACTTTGAAAATTTGCAAGAAAATGCAATTTTTTTAAATTTAAATTTGTCATAAAATTTTCAAGCTAGAATTTTCGAAGTTTGCAAAATAATTAAGAAAATTTCAAAATTTTATAAACTGAAGAGATTTTCAAAATACATCCATCTGTCTGCATGTAATTGAGCAACAATTTTCAAAATTTGCAAAAAAAATTTTTCAAAATTTAAATTTGCCATTAAATTTTCAAGTTGGAATTTTTGAAATTTGCAGTTATTAAGAAAACTTCAAAATTTTATAAATTGAAGAGATTTTTAAAATCTATCCATCTGTCTGCATGCAATTGAGCTACAATTTTCAAAATTTGCAAAATTATTAAGAAAACTTCAAAATTTTATAAGCTGAAGAGATTTTGAAAATCCGTATATCTGTCCGCATGTAATTGAGCTACAATTTTCAAAATTTGCAAAAATAATTTTTTCAAAATTTAAATTTGCCAATAAATTTTCAAGCTGGAATTTTCGAAATTTGCAAAATTATTAAGAAAACTTAAAAATTTTATAAACTGAAGAGATTTTGAAAATCTGTCTGCATGCAATTGAGCTACAATTTTCAAAATTTGCAAAACTAATTTTTTCAAAATTTAAATTTGCCAATAAATTATCAAGCTGGAATTTTCGAAATTTGCAAAATTATTAAGAAAACTTCAAAATTTTATAAACTGAAGAGATTTTAAAAATCCATCCATCTGTCTACATGTAATTGAGCAACAATTTTCAAAATTTGCAAAAAAAAAATTTTCAAAATTTAAATTTGCCATTAAATTTTCAAGCTGGAATTTTCGAAATTTGCAAAATTATTAAGAAAACTTCAAAATTTTATAAACTGAAGAGATTTTCAAAATCCGTATATCTGCATGTAAATGAGCTACAATTTTCAAAATTTGCAAAACTAATTTTTTCAAAATTTAAATTTGCCAATAAATTATCAAGCTGGAATTTTCGAAATTTGCAAAATTATTAAGAAAACTTCAAAATTTTATAAACAGAAGAGATTTTCAAAATCCATCCATCTGTCTGCATGTAATTGAGCTACAATTTTCAAAATTTGCAAAAAAAAATTCAGAATTTAAATTTGCCATTAAATTTTCGAGCTGGAATTTTCGAAATTGGCAAAACTATTAAGAAAATTTCAAAATTTTATAAACTGAAGAGATTTTCAAAATCCATCCATCTGTCTGCATGTAATTGAGCTACAATTTTCAAAATTTGCAGAAAAAAAAATTCAAAATTTAAATTTGCCATTATATTTTCAAGCTGGAATTTTCGAAATTTGCAAAATTATTAAAAAAATTTCAAAATTTTATAAATTGAAGAGATTTTCAAAATCTCTCCATCTGCCTGCATGCAATTGAGGTACAATTTTCAAAATTTGCAAAATTATTAAGAAAACTTCAAAATTTTTTAAACTGAAGAGATATTAAAAATCCATCCATCTGTCTGCATGTAATTCCGCTACAATTTTCAAAATTTGCAAAAAAAAATATTCAAAATTTAAATTTGCCATTAAATTTTCAAGCTGGAATTTTGGAAATTTGCAAAATTATTAAGAAAACTTCAAAATTTTATAAATTGAAGAGATTTTCAAAATCTGTCCATCTGTCTGCATGTAATTGAGCTACAATTTTCAAAATATGCAGAAAAAAAAATTCAAAATTTAAATTTGCCATTAAATTTTCAAGCTGGAATTTTCGAAATTTGCAAAATTATTAATAAAATTTCAAAATTTTATAAACTGAAGAGATTTTCAAAATCCGTATATCTGTCTGCATGTAATTGAGCTACAATTTTCAAAATTTACAGAAAAAAAAATGCAAAATTTAAATTTGCCATTAAATTTTCAAGCTGGAATTTTGGAAATTTGCAAAGATTATTAGGAAAACATACAAATTTTATAAACTGAAGAGATTTTGAAAATCCGTCCACCTGTCTGCATGCAATTGAGCTACAATTTTCTAAATTTGCAAAAAAAATTTTTTTCAAAATTTAAGTCTGCCTTTAAATTTTCAAGCTGGAATTTTCGAAATTTGCAAAATTATGTAGTTTAAACTCCGAAACTCGTGCACAGAAGCCCTTCTTCACACACTTGTATTATAAACTACTTTTGAAATGCTTCGTAGATAAAATAATGTATGTTACACGTGTGTGAAAGACTTTTGTGCACTCATTGCGAATCAACCACTCGCCTTCGGCTCGTGCTTTAAACTTCGCAACTCGTGCAGAAAAGGCTTTTTTCACACACTTGTATCATAAACTTCTATTAACATGCTTCATAGATAAAATAATGTATGATACATGTGTGTAAAAGGCTTTTGTGCACTCATTGCGATTAAACCACTCGCCCTCGGCTCGTGCTTTAAACTTCGTAACTCGTGCACAAAATACCTTCTTCACACACTTGTATCATAAACTTCTATTTACATGCTTCATAGATAAAATAATGTATGTTACACGTGTGTGAAAGGCTTTTGTGCACTCATTGCAAATCAACTACTCGCCTTCGACTCATGCTTTAAACTTCGCAAATCGTGCACAAAAGTCCTTCTTCACACACTTATATTATAAACTTCTATTAACATGCTTCGTAGTTAAAATAATGTATGACACACGTGTGTGAAAGGCTTTTGTGCATTCATTGCGATTAAACCACTCGCCTTCGGCTCGTGCTTTAAACTTCGCAACTCGTGCACAAAAGGCCTTCTTCACAAACTTATTTCATAAACTTCTATTAACATGCTTTATAGATAAAATAATGTGTGATACATGTGTGTAAAAGGCTTTTGTGCACTCATTGCGATCAAACCACTCGCCTTCGGCTCGTGCATTAAACTTCGCAACTCGTGCACTCGTGCACCTTCTTCACACACTTGTATCATAAACTTAGACTGTTGACACACTTGTATCAGTGTTCCATACACGAGGAACAAATAGAATGTGAGTATTTATTTGAAATAAAATATTTTATTATTGCGTATTTTGTATTGTAAGTTTGGAGGAAAGTTATTAAAATGTTACGTAGGATTTTCGTAATTTTATATATTAAAGCCGGGCGGACGTACCGAGGATATAAATGATTGTTATGATGATAAAGAACGCTTTCGCCTGGCAATACTCGCTCGGATATAAATGGCGTTTTCTACTCGAGCATTCATGCCCGTATGACGTTCTTTATATTAAATTAATCTTGTGTATAATATTAGCTGTCTGTAAGGTCGTTCCTGCTTTTATATTGCCTCGAGTACACAGCGACGACAAAAACATATCTGCCATGTTAAAAGGACAATACCTGCATATTTTGACAAATATTTCATTTCAAATCCTTTCCTATAATCACGGGCAATAGTTTCATTACAATCACCACTCTAAAATTGTTAATACATTCACATTATTTGATTTTTCAAATCAGTGATTTTGTATTCATATTATTAAAACTTTAATTATCAATTTTTACCAACAAATTACTCTACATCTAAGCCTATTTAACCCTTAACCACGTGGCATACGTCTCAGGTGAGACAATTACTGCTACTTTGGGTCTGAGAGACGTATGTCAGGTGGTTAGGTGTTAAGATTTATTTAAAGTAACTTATGGGTTTAAGTGGACGCAAATGTTGACTGTATTGGTATTTTGTTTCGGCTGTGGCTCAATTATTCTCGGGCGGAGATATTTTACCGTACAACACGTCCAAACATAAATCAAACTTGCGCAATTTCGTCGACGTTCACGTTATAATAAACATCATTTATTATCATTTCTTCATGCAACGGCAACAGCCTAAAAACGCAGGGGAAAGCACAAGAGATTTAGGGTCACAATTTACACAAACATTTGTACGGACATTCCTAAATTACACAACAATCGAGAAGAAAGTAAATAGGTAAGACGAGTGATGTTGGTGTAGACCAGGGGTGTCTTTAGACCAGGCTCCTCTGTATACTGGACAATGCAGGCAAATTATTGGAGCAGCTGCTGCTAACAAAGATAAAGGAAAATGGGGAAAATCTCTCAAAAAACCAGTGAGGTTTTAAGGAAAGGCGATCCACAATCGATCAAGAAAGTTGTGGCCAACGGAAGGGTACTTGGAGAACCAGATATGCGCATTAATTACTCTCGATATGTTTGAAGGCAGGACATTATGAACGACGTTACGCGGGGTAACTTCCCACCGTACCTGTCATCTATAGATAGTTACAGATAGTTATAGATAGTTACCTATGTCAACGAGAAATTGTCTTCGTTTCAAATGGCTGTTGTACTATTAAGAAAGTACATAGCGGTGTTCCAAAGGGCTCAGTTATAGACCCAATGTTGTGGAACATTGTTTACGATGGAGTACAAAAACTAGAGACCAAAAACCGGAAGGTAAATGACCGGTTGGAAGACCAGGGGCGAGATGGGCAGACAAAATCCAGGGCGACGCTCGATCCATGCTTAGAACTTCAAACCTGAGACGGCGGCGGAGGACAGGGATGGTTGGAGGAAGCAAATAGAGGAGACCAAGGCCCGATTTGGGCTGTAGCTCCATTGGATAGACTCAAACTTGAGAAGCCAGAAGGGGTAGACATTATCGGCTTTGCAGATGATCTCGCCCTGGTGGTGTGTGGCAGAACGAAGCAGGGGTTGAAGCGAAGGGCAAATGGAGCCATACAACAGATAGACAAGTGGATGGAGGAGAAACAGCTGAAGCTGTCAACTGAAAAGACGGAGGCTGTTCTCTTAACAGGTAAGAGAAAAATTGGGGAGGTTATATTCAATCCCAGAGACTCTGCCATTAAACCAAAGAGTTCAATCAATTATCTAGGCGTACTGATTGATAAGAATATGGTATTTAGAGAGCACGTCATAAAAGCTGCTGGAAAAGCCCAAAAATCCCTGTCTGCGGTCGATCGGCTTATGCCTATTATAGGAGGACCACTAAGCAGCAAGAGAAAACTTCTATGCTCAGTGTTCCATGCTCTATGCGTCCCTCGTATGGACGAGGACTATGAGAGTAGATGCAACAACCGCAAGCTTGAAGCGATCCAAAGAATGCTGGCAATCTGTACAAGCAGTGCCTATAGAAATAATAATAATAATAGCCCCTTTCTCCTGACATTTCCATGCCATTAGGAGTATAGCTAGACATGGGTAGTTAGTTTTCAGCCTCTGCATTTTTGTTGGAGATAGGGTGGCTGGCCCTACGCTCCTACCCCGTCTATTATTACGCCAGGTTTAACCACAGCTCCTCATTTTTCAAAGGCTGAGTGAACCTTGGGCGGAAAATTTCCTGATAAATTTGGCTTTGGTGTGGGGATCGAACCAACGACCGTTGGATTTGTAGTCTAGAGCAAGGCCTATAGAACTGTCTACAGAGAAGCGGTCCTAGCTGGCATAGCACCAATAGAGCTGTTAGTACAAGAGAGATCAAACATATACACACCTAAACGCAGTCAAACCCAGAAAAGCAAAGATGAAATAAAGAAGACGAGAAGTTTGGAACTATTCCGAGCGTGGCAAAATGAGTGGGAAGCCTGTGAAAAGGGGCAATGGACAAAGTTGCTTATAAAGGACGTGGAAGAATGGGTAGAGACAGCGCCGTCGTTTGGATTTGGAGGCCCCGGGCATATATATTGAGGTGGGGCCCCCAGTAAATAAAATTCGGCGAGTTTGGGTTGCAAACGATGCAGCGCGATGCCGTTTGCAGTAGAAAATGAAACGTTCAATTCCCTGTGGGAAGATCTTCAAGATCTTATAAAAACTTCTCCCAAATCACAAAATCACTTCTAGTATCGCAAAGTTTCTTCTTGGAATTCAAGCTTCCGACTTCCTTGGCGGGGATAGTGCCTTGGTACTCTCCATGATTTAAAAAGTCGAAGACAATCCGTGCGTTAACCTACCCGTGCTTCACCCATGGTTCAAGTTATGGTATTAACAGCTTCGACCACTGGCTTTGTCTACGGCACTCCAGTGGCTCTGTAGAGCTATGCACGGACCTGCTTCCTTCTCTCTTTGTTTGCTTTGTCGTATTGTCGCGGGTCAAATATAGTTCTGCCATTTCTTCAATCATGTACTCTATTAGAGCTATTCCTGAGACCACAAGGACAGAATTTTTAGGCACCGTTCTGTAAACGCTGCACACCGCACCGTGGCTCCTCCGCTCCTCTGCACCGCGGCAAGCTTAGGTACGTTTTTATATGTATTGTACTTGCCCAGACTGGTGCCCCATAGAGCATTGTTGAATGGACAACAGTGAACAACAGTAAACAGCAAAATTTGGCAGCAGCCTTTCAAGTGTTTTCATAGTTTTTTGGGTTGCGTTCGTCACGTGCTCTTTGAAGGACAGCCGTATGTTTACATCGAGGTATTTTATGAAGTCTTTTGGCACAATGGTGGTTCCGCACTATAATGCGCATTAGGCCTATTTTTCGAAATCCTGTGAGCTGCGCCGCTTCCGTTTTATGTGGGGCCAGGCTCAGTCGTTTTTTTCCAATTCACTCATTTACTTGTGCGATAGCCGTATTCGCTCGCCTCATTATATCTTTTTCGGTTGTAACCGCTGCTACCAGAGCAAGATCATCGGCGAAGTCAATCAAGGGCAGTTTCAATCTCAGGACTCCACAGTACAGGATATTCCACAGGGTAGGTCCCATTACTGAGCCCTGTAGGACACCGCTGTACACCTCGCGTTCCGTCTGTCCATGCGCTTCTAAATACACCCTTCGACTTTGGAAATAATTGTGCACTAGCCTCAGTAGATATGGGGGGAAGCCTTTCTTTGTTACTTCTTGCATGATATGTTCCCATGCCGCTGAGTTGAAAGCATTTTTTACATCTAATGTGACTAAAATATTCTTTCTAGCTTCCTTTGCCACTTCCAACGTTCTCAATATGACATCTACTGTCAACCTTCCTTCCCTGAATCCAAAATGCTTTTCTGACAGATTTCAACCTTTTTGCCCCATAGAGCCCCATTAAGCATTGTTGAATGAGCAACAGTGCACAGCAGTTTCCTTTTGCTCCTGTATGGACAACCAACATTTGGCAGCAGCCTTTCAAATGCCACAAGTGCCTTCATAGTTTTTTGGGTTGCATTCGTCACGTGCTCTTTGAAGGACAGCCATTTGTCAATCTTTACCCCGAGGTACGTTATGGAGTCTTTTGGTACAATAGTGGTACCCCCAATATAATGCGTATAGGGCTTATTTTTTGTAATTCTGTGAGCAGCACCGCAACCGTTTTATTTGGGGCCAGGCTCAGCCGCTTAATTCCCATCCATTCAATTACTTGTGCGATAGCCGTATTCACCGTATTTGCTCGCCTCATTAGATCTTTTTCGGTTGCACCCGCCACTACCAGAGCAAAATCATCGGCGAAGTCAATGATTTCCGCTCCGTGGGGCAGTTTCAATCTCAGAACTCCATCGTACAGGATGTTCCACAGGGTAGGTCCCATTACTGAGCCCTGTGAGACACCGCTGTACACCTCCCGTTCTGCAGTTTACCCATCAGCTTCTATACACACCCTCCGACATTGCAAATAACTTTGCACTAGCCTTAATAGATATGGGGGCAAGACTCTCTTTGTTGCTTCTTGCATATCTTCCATGCCGTCAAGTCGAACACATTTTTCACACTAATGTGATCAAAATGCCAATCTTTCTAGCTTCCTTTGCCAGTTCCAACGCTCTTACAATGGCATCACCTGTTAACCTTCCTTCTCTGAAGCCACACTGCTTTTCTGACATATTTAAGCCTTTCTGGAGCTCCGCCTCTATCCTCGCTAGCAGGAGTTGCTCCAGCAGCTTGTCGGAGGCATCGAGGAAACATAGGAGCCCTAGGTGTCTAGTCCGTCTGGTCGAACTGGTCTGTCTAGTCTGTCAGGTCCGTCTGGTGCGTCTGGTCCGTCTGGTCTGTCTGGTCCGTCTGGTGTGTCTGGTGCATCTGGTGCGTCTGGTGCGTTTGGTCCGTCTGATCTGTCTCGTCCTTCTGGTCCGTCTGGTGCGTTTGGTCCGTCTGGTCCATTTGGCCGGTCTGGCCTATCTTGCCTGGCTGGCCAGCCTGGCCTGTCTGATCTGTCTGATCTGTCTGGTCTGTCTGACCTGTCTGGTCTGTCTGGTGTGTCTGGTCTATCTGGTCTGTCTGGTCTGTCTGGTCTGTCTGGTCTGTCTGATCTGTCTGGTCTGTCTGGTCTGTCTGGTCTGTCTGGTCTGTCTGGTCTGTCTGGTCTGTCTGGTCTGTCTGGTCTGTCTGGTCTGTCTGGTCTGTCTGGTCTGTCTGGTCTGTCTGGTCTGTCTGGTCTGTCTGGTCTGTCTGGTCTGTCTGGTCTGTCTGGTCTGTCTGGTCTGTCTGGTCTGTCTGGTCTGTCTGGTCTGTCTGGTCTGTCTGGTCTGTCTGGTCTGTCTGGTCTGTCTGGTCTGTCTGGTCTGTCTGGTCTGTCTGGTCTGTCTGGTCTGTCTGGTCTGTCTGGTCTGTCTGGTCTGTCTGGTCTGTCTGGTCTGTCTGGTCTGTCTGGTCTGTCTGGTCTGTCTGGTCTGTCTGGTCTGTCTGGTCTGTCTGGTCTGTCTGGTCTGTCTGGTCTGTCTGGTCTGTCTGGTCTGTCTGGTCTGTCTGGTCTGTCTGGTCTGTCTGGTCTGTCTGGTCTGTCTGGTCTGTCTGGTCTGTCTGGTCTGTCTGGTCTGTCTGGTCTGTCTGGTCTGTCTGGTCTGTCTGGTCTGTCTGGTCTGTCTGGTCTGTCTGGTCTGTCTGGTCTGTCTGGTCTGTCTGGTCTGTCTGGTCTGTCTGGTCTGTCTGGTCTGTCTGGTCTGTCTGGTCTGTCTGGTCTGTCTGGTCTGTCTGGTCTGTCTGGTCTGTCTGGTCTGTCTGGTCTGTCTGGTCTGTCTGGTCTGTCTGGTCTGTCTGGTCTGTCTGGTCTGTCTGGTCTGTCTGGTCTGTCTGGTCTGTCTGGTCTGTCTGGTCTGTCTGGTCTGTCTGGTCTGTCTGGTCTGTCTGGTCTGTCTGGTCTGTCTGGTCTGTCTGGTCTGTCTGGTCTGTCTGGTCTGTCTGGTCTGTCTGGTCTGTCTGGTCTGTCTGGTCTGTCTGGTCTGTCTGGTCTGTCTGGTCTGTCTGGTCTGTCTGGTCTGTCTGGTCTGTCTGGTCTGTCTGGTCTGTCTGGTCTGTCTGGTCTGTCTGGTCTGTCTGGTCTGTCTGGTCTGTCTGGTCTGTCTGGTCTGTCTGGTCTGTCTGGTCTGTCTGGTCTGTCTGGTCTGTCTGGTCTGTCTGGTCTGTCTGGTCTGTCTGGTCTGTCTGGTCTGTCTGGTCTGTCTGGTCTGTCTGGTCTGTCTGGTCTGTCTGGTCTGTCTGGTCTGTCTGGTCTGTCTGGTCTGTCTGGTCTGTCTGGTCTGTCTGGTCTGTCTGGTCTGTCTGGTCTGTCTGGTCTGTCTGGTCTGTCTGGTCTGTCTGGTCTGTCTGGTCTGTCTGGTCTGTCTGGTCTGTCTGGTCTGTCTGGTCTGTCTGGTCTGTCTGGTCTGTCTGGTCTGTCTGGTCTGTCTGGTCTGTCTGGTCTGTCTGGTCTGTCTGGTCTGTCTGGTCTGTCTGGTCTGTCTGGTCTGTCTGGTCTGTCTGGTCTGTCTGGTCTGTCTGGTCTGTCTGGTCTGTCTGGTCTGTCTGGTCTGTCTGGTCTGTCTGGTCTGTCTGGTCTGTCTGGTCTGTCTGGTCTGTCTGGTCTGTCTGGTCTGTCTGGTCTGTCTGGTCTGTCTGGTCTGTCTGGTCTGTCTGGTCTGTCTGGTCTGTCTGGTCTGTCTGGTCTGTCTGGTCTGTCTGGTCTGTCTGGTCTGTCTGGTCTGTCTGGTCTGTCTGGTCTGTCTGGTCTGTCTGGTCTGTCTGGTCTGTCTGGTCTGTCTGGTCTGTCTGGTCTGTCTGGTCTGTCTGGTCTGTCTGGTCTGTCTGGTCTGTCTGGTCTGTCTGGTCTGTCTGGTCTGTCTGGTCTGTCTGGTCTGTCTGGTCTGTCTGGTCTGTCTGGTCTGTCTGGTCTGTCTGGTCTGTCTGGTCTGTCTGGTCTGTCTGGTCTGTCTGGTCTGTCTGGTCTGTCTGGTCTGTCTGGTCTGTCTGGTCTGTCTGGTCTGTCTGGTCTGTCTGGTCTGTCTGGTCTGTCTGGTCTGTCTGGTCTGTCTGGTCTGTCTGGTCTGTCTGGTCTGTCTGGTCTGTCTGGTCTGTCTGGTCTGTCTGGTCTGTCTGGTCTGTCTGGTCTGTCTGGTCTGTCTGGTCTGTCTGGTCTGTCTGGTCTGTCTGGTCTGTCTGGTCTGTCTGGTCTGTCTGGTCTGTCTGGTCTGTCTGGTCTGTCTGGTCTGTCTGGTCTGTCTGGTCTGTCTGGTCTGTCTGGTCTGTCTGGTCTGTCTGGTCTGTCTGGTCTGTCTGGTCTGTCTGGTCTGTCTGGTCTGTCTGGTCTGTCTGGTCTGTCTGGTCTGTCTGGTCTGTCTGGTCTGTCTGGTCTGTCTGGTCTGTCTGGTCTGTCTGGTCTGTCTGGTCTGTCTGGTCTGTCTGGTCTGTCTGGTCTGTCTGGTCTGTCTGGTCTGTCTGGTCTGTCTGGTCTGTCTGGTCTGTCTGGTCTGTCTGGTCTGTCTGGTCTGTCTGGTCTGTCTGGTCTGTCTGGTCTGTCTGGTCTGTCTGGTCTGTCTGGTCTGTCTGGTCTGTCTGGTCTGTCTGGTCTGTCTGGTCTGTCTGGTCTGTCTGGTCTGTCTGGTCTGTCTGGTCTGTCTGGTCTGTCTGGTCTGTCTGGTCTGTCTGGTCTGTCTGGTCTGTCTGGTCTGTCTGGTCTGTCTGGTCTGTCTGGTCTGTCTGGTCTGTCTGGTCTGTCTGGTCTGTCTGGTCTGTCTGGTCTGTCTGGTCTGTCTGGTCTGTCTGGTCTGTCTGGTCTGTCTGGTCTGTCTGGTCTGTCTGGTCTGTCTGGTCTGTCTGGTCTGTCTGGTCTGTCTGGTCTGTCTGGTCTGTCTGGTCTGTCTGGTCTGTCTGGTCTGTCTGGTCTGTCTGGTCTGTCTGGTCTGTCTGGTCTGTCTGGTCTGTCTGGTCTGTCTGGTCTGTCTGGTCTGTCTGGTCTGTCTGGTCTGTCTGGTCTGTCTGGTCTGTCTGGTCTGTCTGGTCTGTCTGGTCTGTCTGGTCTGTCTGGTCTGTCTGGTCTGTCTGGTCTGTCTGGTCTGTCTGGTCTGTCTGGTCTGTCTGGTCTGTCTGGTCTGTCTGGTCTGTCTGGTCTGTCTGGTCTGTCTGGTCTGTCTGGTCTGTCTGGTCTGTCTGGTCTGTCTGGTCTGTCTGGTCTGTCTGGTCTGTCTGGTCTGTCTGGTCTGTCTGGTCTGTCTGGTCTGTCTGGTCTGTCTGGTCTGTCTGGTCTGTCTGGTCTGTCTGGTCTGTCTGGTCTGTCTGGTCTGTCTGGTCTGTCTGGTCTGTCTGGTCTGTCTGGTCTGTCTGGTCTGTCTGGTCTGTCTGGTCTGTCTGGTCTGTCTGGTCTGTCTGGTCTGTCTGGTCTGTCTGGTCTGTCTGGTCTGTCTGGTCTGTCTGGTCTGTCTGGTCTGTCTGGTCTGTCTGGTCTGTCTGGTCTGTCTGGTCTGTCTGGTCTGTCTGGTCTGTCTGGTCTGTCTGGTCTGTCTGGTCTGTCTGGTCTGTCTGGTCTGTCTGGTCTGTCTGGTCTGTCTGGTCTGTCTGGTCTGTCTGGTCTGTCTGGTCTGTCTGGTCTGTCTGGTCTGTCTGGTCTGTCTGGTCTGTCTGGTCTGTCTGGTCTGTCTGGTCTGTCTGGTCTGTCTGGTCTGTCTGGTCTGTCTGGTCTGTCTGGTCTGTCTGGTCTGTCTGGTCTGTCTGGTCTGTCTGGTCTGTCTGGTCTGTCTGGTCTGTCTGGTCTGTCTGGTCTGTCTGGTCTGTCTGGTCTGTCTGGTCTGTCTGGTCTGTCTGGTCTGTCTGGTCTGTCTGGTCTGTCTGGTCTGTCTGGTCTGTCTGGTCTGTCTGGTCTGTCTGGTCTGTCTGGTCTGTCTGGTCTGTCTGGTCTGTCTGGTCTGTCTGGTCTGTCTGGTCTGTCTGGTCTGTCTGGTCTGTCTGGTCTGTCTGGTCTGTCTGGTCTGTCTGGTCTGTCTGGTCTGTCTGGTCTGTCTGGTCTGTCTGGTCTGTCTGGTCTGTCTGGTCTGTCTGGTCTGTCTGGTCTGTCTGGTCTGTCTGGTCTGTCTGGTCTGTCTGGTCTGTCTGGTCTGTCTGGTCTGTCTGGTCTGTCTGGTCTGTCTGGTCTGTCTGGTCTGTCTGGTCTGTCTGGTCTGTCTGGTCTGTCTGGTCTGTCTGGTCTGTCTGGTCTGTCTGGTCTGTCTGGTCTGTCTGGTCTGTCTGGTCTGTCTGGTCTGTCTGGTCTGTCTGGTCTGTCTGGTCTGTCTGGTCTGTCTGGTCTGTCTGGTCTGTCTGATCCGTCTGGTCTGTCCAGTCTATATAGTCTGTGAATAAGTCTCTACGGGTGACAATAAAGACAATACTCTCGTTAATATAAGTACTCATAGTGGTCAATATATTGGCTCTTCAAAATTGCACTTTGCACGATTCTCTGTAGTTCAATTTATTTAGAATATAAATCCCAAAATATTTTGGCAAAGCTCAAATATTAATGGAAATTTGCAAAACAAACTATTCATAAGCGTTTTGTGATCTCATGGCAAAGTTTGCTGTAGTTAATTTTTTGGTCTGCCTGGACACTAAAAGCCTTAATTGCACAGCAAACTGACTAATGTTTGCTGCCCAGTTTAGGGTTTCGTCCATGTATAGCAACCTCAGCAGTTTTACTGATTAGTTCTTAAATAACATCATATCTTGTGGCTTTCGCAAATGTTGTTTGTAACTGTGTAAACCAAAAAATCCTTAATCCGGCGTTACAATCCCACCCATTCTTATAATTCAACATAAGTGGATTTAGTAAACTCGATATGAAATGAACAAAGCCGGAGCGAAATAAAAAACTCAAACCATTCAGTCGACTCAATTCCAGCAAACATTATTAACACAATTTTTCCATTGAGCGGCGCACAAAGGCTCATTATGCGAATGTTACGCAACATTATCCAATATTAATATAATTTTTTCCTCGACCCTAATCCAATAATTTCGTTGCGAGGCCGGGCGGATGTGAGCCGCATTTACTTTTCCGCACAAATGTTGAAAGTAATGTGTAACAGGGGATCGGATCAATCGGAAGTATTTGTGTGAAAGAAAAATTATTTGTGTACCTTGTGTTTGATTTATTATGGAAATCGGTTCTTGTTTTCTTTGTTGTTGTTGTTGCTGTTGGATGAGAGGGATGTATGGCTATTTTGTAATTTATACTTTCGATACTTTTTTTTCTTCCGCGTAAAATGGAATATGGTAATGCGAGTCTCGGCTCGATTTACATAATCTATGTGGAGTGGATTTATGGCCGCTCTCAACATAAAGTATGTTTTCTTTTCATGGCTCAAGTGCATAACTGAATTTTTATTTATTTCCTGCGTTTTTATTCCACAAATTCCTCATCTCACAAACACTTATAGTAACAGATTGGAAATAATCTAACAGATTTAACAGATTTACTTTAATTGGATAATGAGCTTAAAACTGAACCTTCTAGGTAAAATACATTTGCGCCCTAATCAGATATGTAGTTTTTATTGAGGATTTATTTTAGGCGATTTTTGTCGCCTAACTTAATCCATCCTCCTCAAATCTTTACCTTCATTTAATCACAGACAGGTTTTTACGACCGATTTTATGATCCATTTCACTCCGACTGATGACCCTAAATCGCTAACAAATCTAATTAAATGAAATCTATTTAATCTCAAATTAACACATAAAGATGTTATAATTCGCAAAAACATTTTTTTTTCTTTCTGAAGAGCCGGTGTCGGAGCACAAATTAGAAGCTTTGAATGTGCGAGGTTTTTTCTCGCTCTTTTTGGACCAAAGCGTTTCTTGGCCGTTAATTAATGAGCGTTCAGCTCGCCACCTCTTTCACACTTTACCAATTAACTTTGTACGCTTTCATTGCACAAAGCAACTTTTTTCTTTCTCGCGTTCGCACAAACGCGAAAATGGAAAATGGTAGGATCACACGAGCAGTTCTCAAACTAAATATCGCAAATGGGAAAACTGTGATTAGAGAAGAGTGGGCAAGAGGATACAAGACCAGAATTTATTTATTCGTGTGTCAGAAAACATCAAATAAAACAAATACGATGACCACAATCATCATATAATATTTGACCAAAACTTGGCGACTTCCACTGCATTCTGTGTTGCTTCATCTTCTGTGCAGGAGATCGGACAGTCTACACTAAAGCATATGTTTCAAAGTCTGGTTTTCTCCACAGTCACACTGAATGCAATCTTCTTTAATGTAGCCCCACTTTGCAAGATTGGTCTTAGATCTACCCACTCGTGATCTTAATCTATTCAAGGATTTCCATGTTAACCATCCTTGATCGTGACCAGGTGGTAAAATTTCGGCTAACCTTTTCCAGCCCAGGGGAAGAGATTCCTTAGCTATCCATAACTCTAGCCTGGCTTTTTCGCATGTAGTCTTCAATTCTTTGGATGTTCAATTCTTGGAAGACTCTGAGCATGCAGTTCATGCCCATGTAGAGGATGGATTGCTTCCTGCTCAGCTTTCTTCCTTTCCTTGTTTGCATCTATTTCTCGTCGAATAGAGGGTGCTATTCCTTCGAGCTGGCTAAGGCACTCAGTTGGTGTTGGTCTTAAGCATCCAGGTATAGTTCTACATGTTCATTGAGAGCTACGTCCACTACGTCCACCAAGAGTTGAGTTATACAAAACCAGACAGGCGTACTCTGCAGCGAAATAGCGCAAAGCCATTGCAGATGTTCGAATGGTGTCAGGTTGACTACCCCATTTTGAAATAGCCAGTTTTCTCAGAAGATTATTCCTGGTGGAAAGTTTTGAGTTGGTGTTCAGACAGTGTTTCTTGTAGATAAGAGCTCTGTCCAATGTCTTCCCTGTTTCTCTAGTGAAAGGTCTTGCATGTCTTGGAACATGCTTTTGGAGGGATTTGGTTTCAGTTGGTTTGCCAAACAGTATTTGTACAGACCCTTAAGGACACTCGTGAGGTTATTCTGCACTGATTCAAAATCTTTACACTATGCAGCAAGATCGAGATCGTCAGCGTACAAGAAACTCCTGGTGTAGGGAGCTATCATTTGTATACACCTTGAAGAGAAATGGAGCGAGAACACTTCCTTGGGGTAGACCATTCTTCTGTAGTCTCCATCGGCTACCTTGCCCTTGGAAGTCCACAAAATACCTCCGATTCCGCAGGAGAGTTTGCAGGAGAGATTCTGCAGGAGAATGAACCTGGTTAGGTTGGAGTTCTTATTCAACATGTAGACCTTAGCAAGTAGGAGCTGATGGTTAACAGTGTCGTAGGCTGCCGATAAATCAACAAATGCCACTCCAGCTGCTTCGAAACCATCTTCTAAAAAGTGCGTAAGGTTCAGCAACTGTCCAGTACAGCTTTTGCCGGGACGAAATCCAGCTTGTTCGGGTATGATCAGAGGATCAATTTCGGGTAGAAGGCGATTCAGTATTATCTTTTCTAGTTGTTTGTGAAGGTGATACAAGAGTGTAACTGGTCTGAAGTTCTTCGGGTTGTTCCCTTCTTTGCCAGGTTTCAGCAGAGCTATCATATCTTCCACCATATCTTTGGAATTTGATAATTCTTCATGCAGTTATTCAAGAGCTGGAGTATCCATTCCTTTGTTTTTAAGCCGAATTGCTTATTAATGCTAAATTTGTTCTGTCCGAATGTCATCCAAGTCGGCTGATTTTCCAATTTTTAGCCTGTTTGATAGCCTTCTACCATTTTGAGTGGTATTGTGAGATCGTCACTTTCCTCTTGAATTTCTCTTTGATGTCTGGGCACTTTCTGCTTGTGAATGGGCTTCCCGTTCGTCAAAAGCTGATGCGCTATTTAGTTGGCAGTGATATTGTAATGTACAGTGCTCTTTGTCGGATCAGACGCTTAGACGTCTTAAAAGACTCCATGCCTTATGGCTGTCTCTTCTATGATCCAGATCTTCTATAGTTCTAGTCCATTGATCCCGTTTTTGTTTGTCTAATGACGGAGATGAGTCTGTTCCCAGATTCTACTGCTGATTCGCTGGAAGGGTATTCTTCAAATAACTCCTGTAATCTGTGAGTATGGCAGCTTCATCTGATGTAAGACAAGGGATAGAAGTCCAGCAACCGCGAGGTGTAGACCTTCTGGAGCACTTCTTACAATTGTGGTGAAGATGTCATAGGATTCTGGTGTGGGTTCTATTGAGGACACTTCGATGTCCAACATCTGCAAATTTCAACCAGTCAGCTTTCTTGAAGTTGTACCTACTGCGGAATGGTACTTTCTCATTTTTGGCACGTGCTGTGTAAAAGGTATTGGAGAACAGATTCTTATTCGCTGATTCTGTTACTGCTGAAAATGAGGTCCGGGTTGTAACCTCGTTTCCATCTACCACTATTAAATGATGCAGGCTGTTTTGCATCGTGGATCAGGGTAAGGTGATCTATTTCTACCAATTCTTGCACTGCTCTTCCATTTTCATCTTCATGATGCCAAACTGACGTTTTATTAAATAGTAACATTTGTATCTTTTCTTCAAAGATTATAATTCCTACGGAATAGACCTTCTGAAGTACTTCTTTACAATTGTGGTGAAGATGTCATAGGATTCTGGTGTGAGTTCTATTGAAGACACTTCGATGTCCAACATCTGCAAATTTCAACCAGTCAGCATTCTTGAAGTTGTACCTACTGCGGAATGGTACTTTCTCATTATTGGCCCGTGCTGTGTATTAGGTATTGGAGAACAGATACTGATTCGCTGATTCTGTTACTGGTGAAAGTGAGGTTCGGGTTGTAACCTCGTTTCCATCTACCACTATTGAATGATGCAGGCTGTTTTGCATCGTGGATCAGGGCAAGGTGATCTATTTCTACGTTCATGATGCCAAACTCACGTTTTGAACAAAAACTTTGGAGCAATTTTCACCAAAATTTGCGTTTTACACTCAAACTTTTTCGGTCTAGAACCACCCGGCATATTTTGTCCAAAATCATTTAGAAATTCGGAAAACCAACGAATTTTTGAGTTTTCAGAAATCGTGCTTGTGATGAACAAGGGACCGCAATACCCAAACTGAACTCGACCAACAATCAAATTTTGATCTTGAAACCCTAAACATTCAACCATTAGGTTTCAAAACTTAGGTCGTTTTCCGAAGGTTTGCATTTAACTTGGCCGAATTGCTTCAAAACCCAAACCACCTAGGTCTATCAAAATTGAACAACCTCAACCATCTTGATCAAATTTTGACCGACTCAGACAGATCGATCACAACACACACTCTTACCCATGATCGTCCTTCGGGCTCGTCTATAATCGATTTTGATCCCGCAGCCTTGAAACCGACGATCCACGGCGCTCAGTTCCTCCAAAGACTTGACCAGCAGCCTCTGCTTCCACAAGTTCATCACGATTTCAATCATCATCACCACCAGAGCTCCATACAACTGATACCCATCGATGGCATTGGTGATCTTGTTGGTCTTTTCGTAGGAGATCCGCTTGCGCTCCTCCACGGCAAGGGCGCAGTAGGCTGATGAACAAGGATCAGGTTTTAGGTTTGATGCTCTTTAGTGATCTTGTATTAAGACCAGTTTTGACCAAAAACCAACGATTTCTGCTTTGTGGTAAATTCGGACAATTTTTTAATCGGAGCAAATCAATCAATTAATCAAGGATCTTCTTTCAACGATCGCTTCTTTGAATATTAACTGGATGACAAATGAGATATTAAATGACAGACATCAAAGTAAACATAAGTCTTTGATAAAGTAACGGTTTATTGATCTTGTATGAGGGCCAGATAACAAGAGTTTGATGAAGAATGAGATGATAGGTTGAAAAATTATCACATGATAGTTATTTGATGACTTATCAAATAACCAGACTTTGATAAAGTACTAGGTGATAGATATTCGAAAAAATATTAAAATTTAGGTCTTTGATGACGTATCATATATTAGGGTCTTTGACTAAGTACTGGGTCATAGGTTTTTGAAGAATTATCATATAATGATAACGTGTTAGATAATAGCTTTTTTTTGATGAAGTACTAGATGATAGATTTTAGACGAAATATAAGTTGTTAGATCTTTGATGAAGTACTAGATATTTGAAGAAGTATTAGACTTAAAGTATCACATGACTGTGACAGCTTAAAAAAACGATTTTTGCTTTCCTTTGCCACAGTTTTGATTTCCAAAAGCTTTTGGGACCTAGGTCCTCTCTCTGCGGTTTCATCCAGGTCAATTCCAGTTGCGCTTTGATCTTTTGCAGGATATAAACCGTCCAAATTTGTAACTGTTTTGCTGTGGTCTCTGAATTTTGACCAATTTTGGAGCCCGTTCCAAAATCAATTCTGTGACTACAACGATGAGATCGCTCATCAAGTTGTGGGTATCATGGCGATGGGTTATTGATGATGAAATCAGCGCCAGGTGGTCTATAAAGAGATGAAATGCTACAGTTGGCTGTTTCTAGAGTGAGAACGTTGTTTTGCTCCGTGAGTGCCGTGGAGAAGACTTGAACATCTGGATGGACAATGATGGCACTTCCATACTTATCATGAGGTCATTCTATTGTAAGGAGATTACTTTTGGTCTGTGCATTTTATAGCTTCTATGTGTCTAATGTATGCATAGCACATGGCATCCATGCTGGATACAAAGGTTTTGCAGTAGTTCTTCTTTGGAGGATGATATTCCCTCTATATTTGCAGAGAAGAATTGTTAACTGTGGCCCTGAAAAGGACTCGGTTGATGTTTCAGGTGTCAGAGGATCAGCAGTCAGAGAATATTTATCAATTCTCTGCCCTTATCCAGGATACACTTTTTGCAGGATTTACACCGATTGCCTTTTTATCATTCATCATCACCATCGCAATCTTCGAGGAGTACCCCAGTTTACCCCAAATATATCAAAATACCCCAATTTCATGTTCAGACAAGACCAGATAAGACCAGACAAGACAAGACAAGAACCAGACATGACCAGACAAGACCAAGTAACACCAGACAAGACTAACTGGAACTAGTTAGTGTTTTTGATTAAAGCTTTTAACTAATAAACTCATGGCGCTACAGCCCAGGACGGGCTTTGACCTCCTCCCATAGCCTACACTTGTGCTTGGTGTCTTGATCTTAGACACAAGTGTAGGGGAGCCCTTACAGTTTTTAATGTGGATAGCGAGCTACTAATCGTGGGGCTTTCAACTAGTTTAGGCATTTATTTAGCCTTTCTATAAGAATAACTAGCTTAATATGTTAATGTCGTTATCACTACTAATTTCTGGCGCGAATTTTGAGGACTGCATGGGTACAAATATTTTTTTTGTTCTTTTGTGGAATAAGAAAAGGTAGTCTAGTAGAGTAAGGAATGATTTGAATAATAATTTGCAGAGAAGTTCCATAATTGCGAGCGCGTTTGAACAGAAAGCCGTGTGTAATGTAGTCATTTAGTGCGGACAATGGAGGCGGTGTAATTAGAAAATGGCCGCCGTTCGGCTCGGCCGTCGCTAATTACGACCGACTTGGCCGTTAATTAAGCAATTTGAGGGAAAAAATTAAGCGCACACTAACACTAATCCCACGCTGCAATAACTCGCCTTTTAATATCGTTGCAAAGTTTAAATTCGTAAAGAAACAGTTTCTTTGAAGGCGCAATTAAAACTAATCATGTTAAGGTATTTCTCTTTCACGACTCAAGAGGGTTGTTTTAGCTCCGCTCTCCGACTCCAGACCGAGATTTTTTTTCTGACACGTCATTTAGATTAATTCCTTCGGACGTTCATCTAAGCTAGTAATCACCGTCAGAGAGAAATCTCTCATCAAGATTAATACAACTCAAGTTAATTTAATCAATTGAGTCTCAATTTACATTTACAAGAGGAAAGAACAGAGAAGATCAGACAAGGTTAGACAAGAGAAGATAGGATTAGATAAAATCGGAAAGGATCAGACAAGAGCAGACAGGATTAGGCAAGTTCATACAAAATCAGACAAAATCAGACGAGTTCAGACAAGATCAGAAAGGATCAGATAAGATCGGAAAGTATCAGACAGGAGCAGACAGGATTAGACATGTTCATACAAGATCAGACAAAATCAGACGAGTTCAGACAAGATCAGAAAGGATCAGATAAGATCGGAAAGTATCAGACAAGAGCAGACAGGATTAGACATGTTCATACAAGATCAGACAAAATCAGACAAGTTGAGACAAGATCAGACAAGATCAGAAAGAATCAGATAAGATCAGAAAGGATCAGACAAGAGCAGACAGGATTAGACATGTTCATACAAGATCAGACAAAATCAGACGAGTTCAGACAAGATCAGAAAGGATCAGATAAGATCGGAAAGTATCAGACAAGAGCAGACAGGATTAGACATGTTCATACAAGATCAGACAAAATCAGACGAGTTCAGACAAGATCAGAAAGGATCAGATAAGATCGGAAAGTATCAGACAAGAGCAGACAGGATTAGAAATGTTCATACAAGATCAGACAAAATCGGACGAGTTGAGACAAGATCAGACAAGATCAGAAAGAATCAGATAAGATCGGAAAGGATCAGACAAGAGCAGACAGGATTAGACATGTTCATACAAGATCAGACAAAATCAGACGAGTTCAGACAAGATCAGAAAGGATCAGATAAGATCGGAAAGTATCAGACAAAAGCAGACAGGATTAGACATGTTCATACAAGATCAGACAAAATCAGACGAGTTCAGACAAGATCAGAAAGGATCAGATAAGATCGGAAAGTATCAGACAAGAGCAGACAGGATTAGACATGTTCATACAAGATCAGACAAAATCAGACGAGTTCAGACAAGATCAGAAAGGATCAGATAAAATCGGAAAGTATCAGACAAGAGCAGACAGGATTAGACATGTTCATACAAGATCAGACAAAATCAGACAAGTTGAGACAAGATCAGACAAGATCAGAAAGAATCATATAAGATCGGAAAGGATCAGACAAGAGCAGACAGGATTAGGCAAGTTCATACAAGATCAGACAAAATCAGACGAGTTCAGACAAGATCAGAAAGGATCAGATAAGATCGGAAAGTATCTGACAAGAGCAGACAGGATTAGACATGTTCATACAGGATCAGACAAAATCAGACGAGTTCAGACAAGATCAGAAAGGATCAGATAAGATCGGATAGTATAAGACAAGAGCAGACAGGATTAGACATGTTCATACAAGATCAGACAAAATCAGACGAGTTCAGACAAGATTAGAAAGGATCAGATAAGATCGGAAAGTATCAGACAGGAGCAGACAGGATTAGACATGTTCATACAAGATCAGACAAAATCAGACGAGTTGAGACAAGATCAGACAAGATCAGAAAGAATCAGATAAGATCGGAAAGGATCAGACAAGAGCAGACAGGATTAGACATGTTCATACAAGATCAGACAAAATCAGACGATTTCAGACAAGATCAGAAAGGATCAGATAAGATCGGAAAGTATCAGACAAGAGCAGACAGGATTAGACATGTTCATACAAGATCAGACAAAATCAGACAAGATTAGACAAGATCAGAATGGATCAGATACGATCGGAAAGGATAAGACAAGAGCAGACAGGATTAGACATGTTCATACAAGATCAGACAAAATCAGACGAGTTCAGACAAGATCAGAAAGGATCAGATAAGATCGGAAAGTTTCAGACAGGAGCAGACAGGATTAGACATGTTCATACAAGATCAGACAAAATCAGACGAGTTGAGACAAGATCAGACAAGATCAGAAAGAATCAGATAAGATCGGAAAGGATCAGACAAGAGCAGACAGGATTAGACATGTTCATACAAGATCAGACAAAATCAGACGATTTCAGAAAAGATCAGAAAGGATCAGATAAGATCGGAAAGTATCAGACAAGAGCGGACAGGATTAGACATGTTCATACAAGATCAGACAAAATCAGACGAGTTCAGACAAGATCAGAAAGGATCAGATAAGATCGGAAAGTATCAGACAGGAGCAGACAGGATTAGACATGTTCATACAAGATCAGACAAAATCAGACGAGTTGAGACAAGATCAGACAAGATCAGAAAGAATCAGATAAGATCGGAAAGGATCAGACAAGAGCAGACAGGATTAGACATGTTCATACAAGAGCAGACAAAATCAGACGATTTCAGACAAGATCAGAAAGGATCAGATAAGATCGGAAAGTATCAGACAAGAGCAGACAGAATTAGGCAAGTTCATACAAGATCAGACAAAATCAGACGAGTTCAGACAAGATCAGAAAGGATCAGATAAGATCGGAAAGTATCAGACAAGAGCAGACAGGATTAGACATGTTCATACAAGATCAGACAAAATCAGACGAGTTGAGACAAGATCAGACAAGATCAGAAAGAATCAGATAAGATCGCAAAGGAGCAGACAAGAGCAGACAGGATTAGACATGTTCATACAAGATCAGACAAAATCAGACGAGTTCAGACAAGATCAGAAAGGATCAGATAAGATCGGAAAGTATCAGACAAGAGCAGACAGGATTAGACATGTTCATACAAGATCAGACAAAATCAGACGAGTTCAGACAAGATCAGAAAGAATCAGATAAGATCGGAAAGGATCAGACAAGAGCAGACAGGGTTAGACATGTTCATACAAGATCAGACAAAATCAGACAAGATCAGACAAGATCAGAATGGATCAGATAAGATCGGAAAGGATCAGACAAGAGCAGACAGGATTAGACATATTCATACAAGATCAGACAAAATCAGGCGAGTTCAGACAAGATCAGAAAGGATCAGATAAGATCGGAAAGTATCAGACAAGAGCAGACAGGATTAGACATGTTCATACAAGATCAGACAAAATCAGACGAGTTCAGACAAGATCAGAAAGGATCAGATAAGATCGGAAAGGATCAGACAAGAGCAGACAGGATTAGACATGTTCATACAAGATCAGACAAAATCAGACGAGTTCAGACAAGATCAGAAAGGATCAGATAAGATCGGAAAGTATCAGACAAGAGCAGACAGGATTAGACATGTTCATACAAGATCAGACAAAATCAGAAGAGTTGAGACAAGATCAGACAAGATCAGAAAGAATCAGATAAGATCGGAAAGGATCAGACAAGAGCAGACAGGATTAGACATGTTCATACAAGATCAGACAAAATCAGACAAGATCAGACAAGATCAGAATGGATCAGATAAGATCGGAAAGTATCAGACAAGAGCAGACAGGATTAGACATGTTCATACAAGATCAGACAAAATCAGACGAGTTGAGACAAGATCAGACAAGATCAGAAAGAATCAGATAAGATCGGAAAGGATCAGACAAGAGCAGACCGGATTAGACATGTTCATACAAGATCAGACAAAATCAGACAAGATCAGACAAGATCAGAATGGATCAGATACGATCGGAAAGGATCAGACAAGAGCAGACAGGATTAGACATTTTCATACAAGATCAGAGAAAATCAGACAAGATCAGACCAGATCAGAATGGATCAGCTACGATCGGAAAGGATCAGACAAGAGCAGACAGGATTAGACATGTTCATACAAGATCAGACAAAATCAGACAAGATCAGACAAGATCAGAATGGATCAGATACGATCGGAAAGTATCAGACAAGATCGGACAGGATCAGTTAAGATCATTCAAGATCAGATAAGATCAGAAAATGGTTTTAACTCACGAGTAAAATCAGCATTTCCCTTGAAAATTTATGAAATATTTACGTGTCGGATGAAAAATCCAATCTATCGCTTGTCAGTTGTCACCGGTTGTTTTCGGGGGGTGTGGAACGTGTGTTTAAAACGTTTTTGCCAACAAACCGTTTCATTGACGTCGCGCCAAGATTAATGATCGCGATTGTCCGCCGTTTGGCAGGAAATTAGCTCTCCGCAGAACCGTACACATGCACACTAAATACTCACGGCTGCGTACACCACATGCACTAAAACTCATTTTTTCGCGTTTTACTGTTCCTTACATAAATTATAACTGCTTACTGTTATCTAGACTTAATTAATAATTCCACATACTTTGACTGTATAGTCAATGTATGACAATGTTGACTATATGGTTTGACAGTTTTTTTATAGATTTTGCTTGAAAATTGAAAACTAGACAAGATAATACACTACATGCACTAAAACTCATTCTATCGCGTTTTACTGTTCCTTACATAAAATATAAAATATTTTACATTTTTAGTTTAAATGTTTAAAAAGTTTGTTAAATTTCAAAAAAGGATTCTATTGACTTTCCTATAAATTTATTTCAATTGAGTGTAGATAATTAAAGTTGGAACCCTCATACTGGTATAAACTTGTTCTTTTTTTCTTTGCAATAATGTGTTGTTGAATGGGACATAATAAGAAAGCAGATCTCGAGAGGGAGATTGATACGTATAGAGAGGAATCAAGAATGATTGGAAACCGTCTCCGAAATTGTTGGAAAAGTAGTTTGAACCGACGATCTTCCAGTAGCCGGGGCTTCAATTAAATCGAGAGACGTTCGGAATGTTTGACTTTTGTGTTCGCACGGGAGCCAAATGAAGTCTTTTCACTGCGAGCGGACAAAGCGGCGGACAATGGACGGGACCGGGACGACCGAATCTCACCAGTCATCCACTATTCAACTTTTCCACTAATCTGCCCTATAAACAAAACGCTTCAACGTTTCGACTGCGGGAATCTTATTATTAAAATAACGAACGCATCATCCCCCTTCAATTATAACACCAGAACTGTTTCAACCTCACAATTATCCCAACAGCATAATAATAGACACTTGCAATAAACACTTATTATCTACGAAAATTTACAACATAAATATTTTTGAAAATTAAATTGATTTTCCAACAACATAAACGCACTTAAATTACTCCAGATCTCTATCAGTTACCAACTCTTTATCACAATATGAAATAAATATGTATACGTCTAATATTGCGGATTTGGTTAGGAGTTGTCTATGATGTATGTCTTAATATTTACATTTATATAATGTAATCTGCCATGATGTTCCAGGTCAGATGCTCTTCCAAGAACAAACCTAGAAATTTTAGACATTTGTTCCTTGAATGCAACTTCCTTCGGTTCTTAAATGTATATCCGTCGATGGTTTTCTTCTCTTGGTTTAGAATCTAATACACTTCGTTTTATCACAGTTTAAGCGTGGGTTATTGCCCGAAAATCATTTGTATAAAGCCGATATTACTTCACTTGCTTCAAACTCTCGTTCTTCCATCGATGCTTTAGATATGAAAACGCTAGCATCGTCGGCATACATATCGGTATGTGATCCGATTTAACTAAATCAAATGTATATAGTGAGAATAGTATAGGGGCTAGTACACTCCCCTGTGGTGCAACAAAGAAAGCTGGATATTGTCCGAAAACTATTTGTGGAAAGCCGATATTACCTCACTTGCTTTACACTCTAATTTTTCCATCAATGCTTTGGATATGAAAACGCTAGCATCGTCGGCA
Source organism: Phosphuga atrata (assembly GCA_944588485.1). Lineage (NCBI taxonomy): Eukaryota > Metazoa > Arthropoda > Insecta > Coleoptera > Silphidae > Phosphuga > Phosphuga atrata. Next base: position 58,478,294 of record OX155901.1, on the reverse strand, counting down.
TACATCGTCGGCATATCGGTATGTGATCCGATTTAACTAAATCAAATGTATACAGTGAGAATAGTATAAGGGCTAGTACACTCCCCTGTGGTACACCGAAGAAAGTTGGATATTGTCCGAAAACCATTTGTGGAAAGCCGATATTACCTCAATTGCTTCCAACTCGATGGTTTGGATCGAGTTTTTCCATCGATGGTTTGGAGTTTTTCCATCGATGGTTTGGATATGAAAACGCTAGCATCGTCGGCATACACCATCGGCATATCGGCATGTGATTCGATTTAACTAAATCAAATGTATATAGTGAGAATAATATAGGGGCTAGTACACTCCCCTGTGGTACACCAAAAAAAAGTTGGATATTGTCCGAAAACCATTTGTGGAAAGCCGATATTACCTCACTTGCTTCCAACTCTAGTTCTTCCATCAATGCTTTGGATATGAAAACGCCATGGTCGGCATATCGGCATGTGATCCGATTTAATTAAATCTAGTGTATATAGTGAGAATAGTATGGGGGCTAGTACACTCCCCTGTGGTACACCGAAGAAAGTTGGATATTATCCGAAAACCATTTGTGGAAAGCCGAAATTATATAACTTGCTTCAAACTCTAGTTCTTCCATAGATGCTTTGGATATGAAGACGCTATCGTCGGCATACATCGTCGGCATATCGGCATGTGATCCGATTTAATTAAATCAAATGTATACAGTGAGAAGAGTATAGGGGCTAGTACACTCTCCTGTGGTGCACCAAAGAAAGTTGGATATTGTCCGAAAACTATTTGTGGAAAGCCGATATTACCTCACTTGCTTCAAACTCTAGTTCTTCCATCGATGCTTTGGATATGAAAACGCTATCGTCGGCATACATCGTCGGCATATCTGCATGTGATCCGATTTAACTAAATCAAATGTATACAGTGAGAATAGTATAAGGGCTAGTACACTCTCCTGTGGTACACCAAACAAAGTTGGATATTGTCCGAAAACTATTTGTGGAAAGCCGCTATTACCTCACTTGCTTCAAACTCTAGTTCTTCCATAGATGCTTTGGATATGAAAACGCTATCGTCGGCATACATCGTCGGAATATCGGCATGTGATCCGATTTAATTAAATCAAGTGTATACAGTGAGAATAGTATAGGGGCTAGTGAACTCCCCTGTGGTACACCAAAGAAAGTTGGATATTTTCCGAAAACCATTTGTGGAAAGCCGAAATTATCTAACTTGCTTCAAACTCTAGTTCTTCCATAGATGCTTTGGATATGAAAACGCTATCGTCGGCATACATCGTCGGCATATCGGCATGTGATCCGATTTAATTAAATCAAATGTATACAGTGAGAATAGTATAGGGGCTAGTACACTCTCCTGTGGTACACCAAAGAAAGTTGGATATTGTCCTAAAACTATTTGTGGAAAGCCGATATTACCTCACTTGCTTCCAACTCTAGTTCTTCCATCAATGCTTTGGATATGAAAACGCTATCGTTCAGCATACATCGTCGGCATATAGGCATGTGATCCGATTTAATTAAACCAAGTGTATACAGTGAGAATAGTATAGGGGCTAGTACACTCCCCTGTGGTATACCAAAGAAAGTTGGATATTGTCCGAAAACCATTTGTGGAAAGCCTAGATTACACTCCCCTGTGGCGTGTTTCCAACTTGCTTCCAACTCTAGTTCTTCCATCGATGGTATGGATATGCAAAGCTAGCATCGTCAGCATACATCGTCGGCATATCGGCATGTGATCCTATGTAATTAAATCAAATGTATACAGTGAGATGAGTTTAGGGGCTAGTACACTCCCCTGTGGTATACCAAAGAAAGTTGACAGTGTCTTGGATCTGCTATTCCCAACCCTTACATATTGCTTTCTGCTGTGAAGGTATGACTAAAACCATCTCTCAGCTATTCCTCGCACTCAAACTCATAAGTGAAATGTCAAATGCCTTAGTGAGGTCGCAAAAATAACCAGTGGGCATTTGGACGATATTATTTTTTCATGCAGTTTTCGAAAAGCTTTGATAGTAGATTTATTTTTACGAAACCCATGTTGTTGAGATAGAATCACTATATTTTTCGAGAAATGGTGTAAGTCTTCTTTCCATGCAGTTTTCGACTATTTTCGCTAAGACTGCGATAAGTGCTACAAGTCGGTAATTGTTGATATTGTTGCTATCTCCTTAATAATAAACTGGAATTATTGAGGACGTTTTCAAAATTTCTGGAAACGTTTCGGAATCAAAAGAGCAACTCACTTGTCGGTTCAGTAATTCCATACTGATGTGGGCAGATGGTTCCGTTCGTTCTTTAATAATAGACAATCTTATGTAAAAATTGTACAAACTAAGGAGAGTGCCGTCTGAATCATCGTATCTTAAAAGTGGTGTTCCGCAGGGCAGTGTGCTGGCCCCGACATTTTTCTCTTTATTTTTAGCGGACATTATAGAATATGTAATTGATAAGCAATGCATTCTATATGCAGACGACGCGAGCTTCATTATTTCTGAAGAATCTCCGAGTAAAACTGAAGTCGAGGCCTATATTTTTTATATGTCGATGTGTGTTTGTTTTAGATGTTTTAGGTTTTTCCTATACTGTTATCTGGTGTTATCTTGGTCTTGATTATGGCTTTAATTTCCTCGTCAATGTTGGCTTGTGGTCATCCCCAACGTGGCTTATTTTGTGCCGAGAAAACTCGTGAACGGAATTTTGTAAACCAGAGCTGACAAGTGCGTTTTGATAACGAAGTGCCACCATACACGGTACATACTCTTTTATGTTTATGCCTTCCCGAAACAAGAAGTACAAAATGTGACGAAAATGTTATTTTTCGTGCTCCATGTCGATAAGGCACTAAGCGAGGAAAAAGGCAAAATACTTCAATTTGTTTATATTAAATTATAGTCAGGAAACGTACCTTTCGATTAATATAAAATTTATTTGTGTGGGTTTATGGGCAACTTAGGAATACCTTCGTAAGGTTACACGTCAAATATAATATACGCAAGGACTTAAGGACTTACGACACCATATAGTTTTGTTTATTGTATTCCTTAATAGTGTCAGTGTATGGTCGGATATTGTTATACCGTAGGATCTCATTATATTTCTTAAATTGTTGGTTTCCCTTGAGATGTTTTCGAAATGTATATTGAAGTCACCCACGATAACAAGCTGATGAATAGGATGGTTGCGATGGTTGCTACCGATGGTACGTACATGATGGTATGTATATATATAAGTGTCCTGGCTGACCGACTGACTGATTAATTTGGTATAAAGATTCGTTAAAAAATAAAGAGAAAAGTGTTGTGAGACACCATTTCATGGAAATGTGATTAAGGGGTCTGAACATTGGGGGTTCAACATGTTCATTACCTGTATCTCTGAAATCGAATATGCCACAATAGTAAAAATTGGAATTTATATACCTCTTACAAAATAGAGAAAAACAGATTTTAGCAAAATCTAACTAAGGGGGCTGAAAATGCGAGATGCCTATATCTCAAAAACTGGAGATGTTAGAGATGTGAAAATTGGTATTTAAATTCTTCTTTGTTCTTTTTGCAACAACACGTATCATACATAGTTTTAATCTGCATTGAAGTTAGAATGATTCAGAAAGAAATTGAGTCAATTTAAATTATTTTGGCAAAAGTTTTGGGCAAAAATCTGAAAGTACGCTAATTTGCGCGTTTTTAATCGCTTATGTCAGACTTACGTTTCACCAAAACAAAAAAAGGTTATTAGTTGCTTGTTCTATACAAAATTCCGCGTTTTTTTATGTATTAAATGCCAATATCCTTGTAATGTCAAAATTCGCTTTAAAAAAATTTGGAATTTTTGAACTTTGCATGTCGTATATCAAAACACGCAGAATTCTACACAGATTACGCCAATATAAAACATTATGCAATTTAGTTTAAAATAAATCAGGCAATCTCTAAAAACTACACAATTGCTTGCAAACAAACTTGCTTTTGATTTAACAATAAGTTAAATTCAAAGAACATTTCCATTTTCTTTGTTTTTTTTTTATTTCAAAAAGCAGTCCGGCCATGATTGTGTTGTTGTCATGATAACGATAAAATTGTTGATTCGTACGTCAAGATTTTGTTTAGAGTTTTGTGTTCAATTAATTTGTGTTTTATTAATCAAAAATTTATACATCCGAAGAATTATTGTTAGATGGTGACGCAATTACGGAAAGATTCATCTCGCAGAAATCAAGAGATTTATACAAAGAAATGTACAACAAGTTTTGTGATTGGCGATCAAGAAAGAACATCAGCGGAGTCAACATTTAGAGTTATGTTTACGGAGCCTGTAAGTAAGTTATTTTGCTGCGTTACCATGAATACTGTTAATTCACTAGTGAAATAAAACATTAATTTCACTAGTGAATAAACCACTGTTTTAGTGAAATAGTTAATTAATAATTATTTAATTAATATTAAACATGACTTTTTAATGCACAATTGAATACAAATTGTTACTGTGCCTTTTATATTTGCTTTGGCACACACACAGAAATTTTGAAAATATTTTTGTACCCCTTTCAAACCCATCACGTATCCCTTGTGGTACCCGGGCCATACTTTGAGAAACGCTGCTTTACACCATACTATCTAAGACTATATCATACTAACTATAGTAGTAGTATATCTCGCATGATGAGACAGGGTAATCTAGTGGTAATCTAGTTAATGCAAGTGGTGTGAGCTGAATAACAAGTGTGAGCTTGCAAATGCATAACTGGTCTGAGCTTGTGTATTTTTAAAAAATCTCTAAATGGAATAGCTACTCTGAGTTATCTTGCGATATATTTATGAACTTTTTCTTTATATTATACGAAATATAATATAAAGACAAAGTTCATAAATATATCGCAAGATATCCCAGAGTAGCTACTCCATTTAGAGATTTTCTTAAAATATACAAATTTCAACTAACTAACTAACCTAAAAACTTTAAGTATTTAATAAAACTTTAAGTAGTATTTTCAACTACCTAAAAACACCGTGTTATATTTATAGCGATATCTTTAAACTAAATAAACATACCGGAATGTGTTTTAGATTTTCTGAAAGCTTAAAGAAAGCTTAAAAATTTGATATATAACTTATTAATATTGTTACAAAACAACGTTGTTTAAAAACAACGTCGAAATTAAGAAAGTTTGTCTGCAACAAGCAATAACTTTAAAACTAACCACTCTATTGCTTTCAAACTTATTGATATTTTAACTTGATTTATAAGCAACAATTGCGCAGAGTTAAATCGAAGCGAAAATATTGCAGAAAATTTGATTTTAAATATAACATTTATTTTGTTTACGTGTTGCAAATTTACGTACGTAATATTCTAATTATAATCTAATTAGAGGAAAGTATCCGGGAATTAATGTTGGCATTAATATGTTGCAAGAGGGACTTTTTATATTTATACAACTTTAACATTTGTATATGGTCTGCGAGTAGGTTAATTGTGTTTGCTATTTGATACGTATTTTAGTTATTCATTTGGAATGAAAACTACATCTAGAATGAAGCTTATTAATTGGTCATTCTTTAATTAATTCTATTTTTTATGTTATGTCGGTAATCTATATAGAAACAGTCATTTAGTTATTTGAGTTATAAACTTTGACGTAATTTTATTTATCGTCGAGTTAGTTAATCTCTCAGTTCGATTATTACTTTTGCATTCAAGAAAATTAGCTGATTTTGCGATTTATTTAATATACATTTAACATCTGTTCCTGATTATTTGGTGAGGTATTTACTGCTTCAAAATGTAATTCTTGTTTTGTTCTTCCTCCGAGACATATTGAATTTTGATCTCCTCCACAACCAAATCCTCAAGTTTCATACCGGCACGTTTCTTTTTATTTATTCTTTTCAGGTTATTCTCAACATAATCCCTAGTCAAGCATATTTTATAATTATCCGTATATTTTGGCTGATAATTTCGTTCTATTTTAGTGATTGTAATGCGAGCTTTGTATTAGAACTGTTTTGTGCGTGTACAAAGCCCTATTTTGACAATTCTTGACCAAATGTCGGTTTGGTGCCGTCCGTGTCGAATTCCCCGCCATAACTTAATTATATTCGGGTAGAAGCTTCACAGAAATGTTTACTTTTACAATTGGGTCTGTCCAATTCAGCTTTCACTCATTTTTACAACGCCCAATAAAAGAAAAATATTGGGCGTTTGACTTTGAAACTGCGATTTTCACTCGAAAACGGGATTTATTTTGTTACAGGGGTAGTTTTACTACAAGTTTTTTTCACTTTTTTTTACTGTCTTTTATTGACTTTCTATGCAAACATTTTACACATTAATCGTTTTATTTAACGTTTACAAATCTATTTTCAAATGTAACTGTAACCGGTAATAAACAGAAACTACTAAAAATAAATAAATATTCCTGTAATTTCAGTAATATTTTTCTAGACTAGACAAATTAGACTAGACTAAACAGACCAGACTAGACCGACTAGATAGACTAGACAGACTAGACGGACTAGACAGGGTAGACGGACTAGCCGGACTAGACGTACTAGACGGACTAAACAGACGAGACAGACTAAATTAGATATACTAGACTAGATAAACTAGACTAAACAGACTAGACTAGAAAAGACAGACTAGTCTGTCGTTATTTATTGTGACTTTGTGTTGTGTTGCATTACTTAGTAAGTTTGGACAGTTATTTGTGAATATCTCCAAAGCTATGACAGTTACAAAAACAGACGATACAACATTTAAAAGTGAAAGAAATTGTCTATAATTTGACACTTTACACCAGTCAAAATCTGTCGAAGAAAAACATTATATAATTTGACATTAAAGTTTGTGTTACATTACTTAGTAAATGTTGACAGTTATTTGACAATATCTATTTCAGTTTCAAAAACTGTCAAAACAGCATTTTGAAGTAGAAGAAATTGTTTTTAATTTCTTTAATTTGACACTTTACTTGTCAAAATCTGTCCAAGAAAAACGTTATTTAATTTGACATTACAGTTTGTGTTGCATTACTTAGTAAATGTTGATAGTTATTTGAGAATATCTTCAAAAATTTTACAGTTTCAAAAACTGTCAAAACAGCATTTGAAAGTAGCAAAAATTGTCTTTAATTAGACACTTTACTTGTAAAAATCTGTCAATGAAAAACGGTATTTATTTTGACATTAAAGTTAATGTTGCATTACTTAGTAAATGTTGAGAGTTATTTGAGAATATCTCCAAAACTATGAAATCTACAAATACAGACGTAAGAGCTTTTGAAAGTGGAAGAAATTGCCTTTAATTTTATTTATTTTGACATTCTAGTTTGTGTTGCATTACTTAGCAAATGTTTGCAGTTTTTGGAGAATATCTTCAAAACTATGAGAGCTACAAAAACTTACAAAACAGCATTTTAAAGTGGAAGAAATTGTCTTTAATTTGACACATTATCTGTCAAAATCTGAAAAAGAAAAACGTTATTTATTTTGACATTCAAGTTTGACTTGCATTACTTAGTAAATGTTGACAGTTATTTGGTAATATCTTCAAAAATATCACAGTTTCAAAAACTATCAAAACAGCATTTGAAAGTAGCAAAAATTGTCTTTAATTAGACACTTTACTTGTCAAAATCTGTCAAAGAAAAACGCTATTTATTTTGACATTATAGTTTGTGTTGCATTACGTAGTAAATGTTTGCAGTTTTAGGAGAATATCTTCAAAACTATGATTCATCCAGATGATCAGCCCGGACGGTTTTACTGAAAAAACGCCCTAGTTGTTGTCTCCCCGACCAGGAATCGAACCCGGGTCTTCGCCATTGAAAGGCGGGTATGTTGTCAACTACACCACCGAGGAGGACAGACAGACAAGACTAGACAGACAAGACTAGACAGACAAGACTAGACAGACAAGACTAGACAGACAAGACTAGACAGACAACACTAGACAGACAAGACTAGACAGACAAGACTAGACAGACAAGCCTAGACAGACAAGACTAGACAGACAAGACTAGACAGACAAGACTAGACAGACAAGACTAGACAGACAAGACTAGACAGACAAGACTAGACAGACAAGACTAGACAGACAAGACTAGACAGACAAGACTAGACAGACAAGACTAGACAGACAAGACTAGACAGACAAGACTAGACAGACAAGACTAGACAGACAAGACTAGACAGACAAGACTAGACAGACAAGACTAGACAGACAAGACTAGACAGACAAGACTAGACAGACAAGACTAGACAGACAAGACTAGACAGACAAGACTAGACAGACAAGACTAGACAGACAAGACTAGACAGACAAGACTAGACAGACAAGACTAGACAGACAAGACTAGACAGACAAGACTAGACAGACAAGACTAGACAGACAAGACTAGACAGACAAGACTAGACAGACAAGACTAGACAGACAAGACTAGACAGACAAGACTAGACAGACAAGACTAGACAGACAAGACTAGACAGACAAGACTAGACAGACAAGACTAGACAGACAAGACTAGACAGACAAGACTAGACAGACAAGACTAGACAGACAAGACTAGACAGACAAGACTAGACAGACAAGACTAGACAGACAAGACTAGACAGACAAGACTAGACAGACAAGACTAGACAGACAAGACTAGACAGACAAGACTAGACAGACAAGACTAGACAGACAAGACTAGACAGACAAGACTAGACAGACAAGACTAGACAGACAAGACTAGACAGACAAGACTAGACAGACAAGACTAGACAGACAAGACTAGACAGACAAGACTAGACAGACAAGACTAGACAGACAAGACTAGACAGACAAGACTAGACAGACAAGACTAGACAGACAAGACTAGACAGACAAGACTAGACAGACAAGACTAGACAGACAAGACTAGACAGACAAGACTAGACAGACAAGACTAGACAGACAAGACTAGACAGACAAGACTAGACAGACAAGACTAGACAGACAAGACTAGACAGACAAGACTAGACAGACAAGACTAGACAGACAAGACTAGACAGACAAGACTAGACAGACAAGACTAGACAGACAAGACTAGACAGACAAGACTAGACAGACAAGACTAGACAGACAAGACTAGACAGACAAGACTAGACAGACAAGACTAGACAGACAAGACTAGACAGACAAGACTAGACAGACAAGACTAGACAGACAAGACTAGACAGACAAGACTAGACAGACAAGACTAGACAGACAAGACTAGACAGACAAGACTAGACAGACAAGACTAGACAGACAAGACTAGACAGACAAGACTAGACAGACAAGACTAGACAGACAAGACTAGACAGACAAGACTAGACAGACAAGACTAGACAGACAAGACTAGACAGACAAGACTAGACAGACAAGACTAGACAGACAAGACTAGACAGACAAGACTAGACAGACAAGACTAGACAGACAAGACTAGACAGACAAGACTAGACAGACAAGACTAGACAGACAAGACTAGACAGACAAGACTAGACAGACAAGACTAGACAGACAAGACTAGACAGACAAGACTAGACAGACAAGACTAGACAGACAAGACTAGACAGACAAGACTAGACAGACAAGACTAGACAGACAAGACTAGACAGACAAGACTAGACAGACAAGACTAGACAGACAAGACTAGACAGACAAGACTAGACAGACAAGACTAGACAGACAAGACTAGACAGACAAGACTAGACAGACAAGACTAGACAGACAAGACTAGACAGACAAGACTAGACAGACAAGACTAGACAGACAAGACTAGACAGACAAGACTAGACAGACAAGACTAGACAGACAAGACTAGACAGACAAGACTAGACAGACAAGACTAGACAGACAAGACTAGACAGACAAGACTAGACAGACAAGACTAGACAGACAAGACTAGACAGACAAGACTAGACAGACAAGACTAGACAGACAAGACTAGACAGACAAGACTAGACAGACAAGACTAGACAGACAAGACTAGACAGACAAGACTAGACAGACAAGACTAGACAGACAAGACTAGACAGACAAGACTAGACAGACAAGACTAGACAGACAAGACTAGACAGACAAGACTAGACAGACAAGACTAGACAGACAAGACTAGACAGACAAGACTAGACAGACAAGACTAGACAGACAAGACTAGACAGACAAGACTAGACAGACAAGACTAGACAGACTAGACAGACAAGACTAGACAGACAAGACTAGACAGACAAGACTAGACAGACAAGACTAGACAGACAAGACTAGACAGACAAGACTAGACAGACAAGACTAGACAGACAAGACTAGACAGACAAGACTAGACAGACAAGACTAGACAGACAAGACTAGACAGACAAGACTAGACAGACAAGACTAGACAGACAAGACTAGACAGACAAGACTAGACAGACAAGACTAGACAGACAAGACTAGACAGACAAGACTAGACAGACAAGACTAGACAGACAAGACTAGACAGACAAGACTAGACAGACAAGACTAGACAGACAAGACTAGACAGACAAGACTAGACAGACAAGACTAGACAGACAAGACTAAGGCTATTTGTCTGATAGAATCCTAATATACAACACCGAAAAAGGACCTAAATTTTATGAAGTAACGGCGGGTGTTCCACAGGGATCCGTCTTGGGACCATTTCTATGGAATATCATGTACGATGGACTACTCAATCTAGAACTACCGGAGGCTTCAAGTATTGTGGGTTTTGCGGATGATGCGGCTGTGGTAGTAACTGCAAGGAAGACAAACACACTTGAACTAATGTTGAACGAGACTTTGAGAAGGGCAAGCAGGTGGTTTAAGAACAACGGATTGGAATTAGCGATAAACAAGACCGAAGCGGTGCTCATTACAAGGAAGCGAAAATTCGTACCACCAAATCTGGAAATACACGGAAACAAAATTGCATGGAGTAGATCAGTAAGGTACCTGGGAGTGCAAATCGATGACCGATTAAGGTATACTGAACACATAGCCAAGGCCACTGAAAAGGCTCTGACAACAGCTACATCGATGTCACGATTGATGCCCAACATCGGTGGCCCCAAGGAGATTAAAAGGAGGCTCCTTATCAGCACCGTAAACTCAAAATTACTATATGGTGCGGAGATATGGGCTGCTGCTATGGAGTGGACGACGATGAAAAAAAAATTGATTGCAGTTCAAAGAATATGTGCGATACGCGTCATCTGCGCATATAGAACAATTTCTGTTGGAGCTGCCCTGGTATTAGCTAGCATTCCGCCGATTGACCTCTTGGTCCGGGAGAGAGAAGAAATATATAGGGAGTGTAGAATGGACAAAAGCAAAACAAGAAAGCTGATAGCAAAAACTGCAGCACGGGAAAAACTAATGGACAGATGGCAGGCAAGATGGGAATCGGACACGGTGGGGCGTTGGACACATAGATTGATACCAAACGTGAGAGAGTGGTGTGAAAGAGCACATGGTCAAATGTGCTATGATCTTACACAAGCCTTTTCCGGACACGGTGGTTTCATGGCATACCTAGAGAGGTTCAAGAAAAGGGAGAAAGCGAACTGCTTGCTGTGTGGTCACAGGCATGATGACGCATATCATACAATTTTTGAATGCCCAAACAACGAGAATGAAAAAATCCAGCTTGAAGAGTCATTCGGAGTTAGACTGGATGTAGAAGGACTGGTGCCTGCAATGCTGCAAAGCGAGCAAAATTGGTCTCAGGTGAAAACTTACATACGAGGTATTATGGTAAAGAAAAGAGAAGCGGAGAAATTAAATGAAACACAGGAAGACGAGCCCCTGAACCCCTAATCTCGCGAGAGTACGGGGGACGTAAGGAAACGGCTAGATACGGACACCACCCCGAAGTAATGCGAAAGCGGTCCCAGGGTGGCGATCTGCAGTTCCAGGGGGGCCACTTGTTGGTAGCGTGCTGCCACTACGTCCCCAAAAAAAAAAAAAAAAAAAAGACAGACAAGACTAGACAGACAAGACTAGACAGACAAGAATAGACAGACAAGACTAGACAGACAAGACTAGACAGACAAGACTAGACAGACAAGACTAGACAGACAAGACTAGACAGACTAGACAGACTAGACAGACAAGACTAGACAGACTAGACTAGACAGACAAGACTGGACAGACAAGACTAGACAGACAAGACTAGACAGACAAGACTAGACAGACAAGACTAGACAGACTAGACTAGACAGACAAGACTAGACAGACAAGACTAGACAGACAAGACTAGACAGACAAGACTAGACAGACAAGACTAGACAGACAAGACTAGACAGACAAGACTAGACAGACAAGACTAGACAGACAAGACTAGACAGACAAGACTAGACAGACAAGACTAGACAGACTAGACTAGACAGACAAGACTAGACAGACAAGACTAGACAGACAAGACTAGACAGACAAGACTAGACAGATAAGACTAGACAGACAAGACTAGACAGACAAGACTAGACAGATAAGACTAGACAGACAAGCCTAGACAGATAAGACTAGACAGACAAGACTAGACAGACTAGACTAGACAGACTAGACTAAACAGACAAGACTAGACAGACAAGACTAGACAGACAAAACTAGACAGACAAGACTAGACAGACTAGACTAGACAGACTAGACTAGACAGACAAGACTAGACAGACAAGACTAGACAGACAAGACTAGACAGATAAGACTAGACAGACAAGACTAGACAGACAAGACTAGACAGACAAGACTAGACAGACAAGACTAGACAGACAAGACTAGACAGATAAGACTAGACAGACAAGACTAGACATATAAGACTAGACAGACAAGACTAGACAGACAAGACTGGACTGACAAGACTAGACAGACAAGACTAGACAGACAAGACTAGGCAGACAAGACTAGACAGACAAGACTAGACGGACAAGACTAGACAGACAAGACTAGACAGACAAGACTAGACAGACAAGACTAGACCGACAAGACTAGACAGACAAGACTAGACAGATAAGACTAGACAGACAAGACTAGACAGACAAGACTAGACAGATAAGACTAGACAGACAAGCCTAGACAGATAAGACTAGACAGACAAGACTAGACAGACTAGACTAGACAGACTAGACTAAACAGACAAGACTAGACAGACAAGACTAGACAGACAAGACTAGACAGACAAGACTAGACAGACTAGACTAGACAGACTAGACTAGACAGACAAGACTAGACAGACAAGACTAGACAGACAAGACTAGACAGATAAGACTAGACAGACAAGACTAGACAGACAAGACTAGACAGACAAGACTAGACAGACAAAACTAGACAGACAAGACTAGACAGATAAGACTAGACAGACAAGACTAGACATATAAGACTAGACAGACAAGACTAGACAGACAAGACTGGACTGACAAGACTAGACAGACAAGACTAGGCAGACAAGACTAGACAGACAAGACTAGACGGACAAGACTAGACAAACAAGACTAGACAGACAAGACTAGACAGACAAGACTAGACAGACAAGACTAGACAGACAAGACTAGACAGACAAGACTAGACAGACAAGACTAGACAGACAAGACTAGACAGACAAGACTAGACAGACAAGACTAGACAGACAAGACTAGACAGACAAGACTAGACAGACAAGACTAGACAGACAAGACTAGACAGACAAGACTAGACAGACAAGACTAGACAGACAAGACTAGACAGACAAGACTAGACAGACAAGACTAGACAGACAAGACTAGACAGACAAGACTAGACAGACAAGACTAGACAGACAAGACTAGACAGACAAGACTAGACAGACAAGACTAGACAGACAAGACTAGACAGACAAGACTAGACAGACAAGACTAGACAGACAAGACTAGACAGACAAGACTAGACAGACAAGACTAGACAGACAAGACTAGACAGACAAGACTAGACAGACAAGACTAGACAGACAAGACTAGACAGACAAGACTAGACAGACAAGACTAGACAGACAAGACTAGACAGACAAGACTAGACAGACAAGACTAGACAGACAAGACTAGACAGACAAGACTAGACAGATAAGACTAGACAGACAAGACTAGACAGACGACATAGACAACAGTTACGAAAATGTACAAAACAGCATTTTAAAGCGGAAGAAATTGTCTTTAATTTGACACATTATCTGTCAAAATCTGTAAAAGAAAAACGTTATTTATTTTGACATTCAAGTTTGACTTGCAATACTTAGTAAATGTTGACAGTTATTTGGTAATATCTTCAAAAATGTCAGTTTCAAAAACTGTCAAAACAGCATTTGAAAGTGTCAATAATTGTTTTTAATTAGACACTTTCAAAATCAGTCAAAGAAAAACGGTATTTATTTTGACATTAAAGTTTATGTTGCATTACTTAGTAAATGTTGAGAGTTATTTGAGAATATCTCAAAAACTATGATATCTACAAATACACAAAAAAGAGAATTTAGAAGTGGAAGAAATTGTCTTTAATTTGACATATTACTTGTCAAAATCTGTCGAAGAAAAACGTTATTTATTTTGACATTATTGTTTGTGTTGCATTACTTAGTAAATGTTTGCAGTTTTTGGAGAGTATCTTCAAAACTATGGCAGTTACAAAGATGTACAAAACAGCATTTTAAAGTGAAAGCAATTGTCTTTAATTTGACACATTACATGTCAAAATCTGTTAAAGACGTTATTATTGTATTTTGAAATTAAATTATTTTTTTTTTTTTACATTACTTAGTAAATGTTGACAGTTATTCCAGTCATATTTTTTACATTACTTTACATTACATAGACATTACTTCATTTCTTCTAATAGAAATACTATTATTATTCTCCCCATAACCTTTTCACTGCAGCGTCTTCTCACAGAGCGCCATTTATACGCCTTGCGGATATATTGGCCGACTTGTGAGAACGTATATATACGTTTTTCGTACTCAAAGGGTTTCTTTTTGCCAAATCAAGTTTCAATTTGAAATTGAAACCAGAACTTACAACCACCTTACCAGACTTACAGAACTTACTTACCAGAAATACAAACTGATCTATTTCTATTATCCAAGCAACTTTTAGTAACAAAATATGTTGTAAGGTTATACACACCCTTAGGGGTTGCAACCGCTGGTTACACCCACGAGCTCTTAGATCTCCTTTCCAGTGGTGAGTTACTACACGTTCATCCGTCGTGTTTTTATTACATCCAGTCGCATGACTTTGCCTCTCCTGTTAATTTCGTCCACGTGGCTCGGTCTAAAATCTTGTTCCTCCATGCCTCTATCTTTAGATTCTTAATGTCTTCTAGTACCTGGTACTCCCATCTGATTTTCGATCTTCCTCTTCCTCTGCTAATCTCTAGTCACCTGATTAACATCTTTACGCTCTGCTGTTTTCCATTCGGTTAACGTGGCCATACCAGCATCTTTGTACGCTTAAAAAGACTTAAGACTTAAGACTTAACAAGACATTTTATCGACTTTATTCACTATTACTTTAAACATACTTTA
Source organism: Phosphuga atrata (assembly GCA_944588485.1). Taxonomy (NCBI): domain Eukaryota; kingdom Metazoa; phylum Arthropoda; class Insecta; order Coleoptera; family Silphidae; genus Phosphuga; species Phosphuga atrata. The sequence goes on along the minus strand of OX155901.1, from coordinate 58,462,736 downwards.
AACACTATTTTCTCCTTTTAGGATGATTTGTACTTCAGAGTTCATAAGTCTTCTATGTTCCTCTACCGTGATTCTTTTTAAACGACGTATTTTTATAATAACGTTCCTTTCCCTGTTCAACGTTTATTAGGTTCTTCGTCTCTCACTAGAAACAAACATAAATGAGGCACTGGACAGGGTTCATTGCTGGAGGGAGTCAAAAGAACTGAAATTGGCGCTCCACAAGACAGAACTGATCATCTTGGTGGGGCGTCGCAAACTGACGCAAATGATCATAGAAATCATGAGAGCGAGAATATCTTCACAGGAATCCGTTAAATACCTCGGAGTCCAACTGGGCAGAAACATGAACATAACGACGCACGTCAACTGGGTCGCCAAGAAAACAGATTCCGTAGCCACCGCCCTCGCAAGGCTAATATCCAGCGTAGGAGGCACTAGAGTTGGCAAGCACCGAATACTGAGCTCTATTGTTAATTCAATCTTGCTCTACGTTGGCGTCTTTCTGGCATTATGCGGTTAAAACACAGAAAAACAAGAACATATTCGAAAAGGTGGCAATGCGGATGGATTACCAGCGCATAACGCACCGTGCCCATAGAAGCTGCCTGGGTGAAATACAGCTGCCCCCCATCCACCTCCTCGTCGAAGAGCGAGCTCGCATACACAAAGGTGGAGAAAGCCGAAGTCCGCAGACGCCCCAAACAGAAACATGAAAGGCTAGATGGACCAACCGCTTGATTCCAGACCTGCGTCCGCGGTTCAACAGAGAGCAAAATATCCTACCACGTAAACCAGCTGCTTAGCGGACACGGCAGCTTTAAAGTCTACCTACACAGGTTCAAGGTCGAGACAGAGGAGTGCTGGTGCTGTGGCCAGACATATACCGCTGAACGCACAATCTTCTCCTGCGAGCGATGGGAAAGCGACATACGCCTGGCAACTTCAGAAGTAGAACTGACCCCTGATAACTGCGTTAGGAAAATGCTAATAGACCAATCCCACTGGAAAGCAATCTCCAACTTCATCTGTAGCATTGAACTGTAGATTACGTCGATAAGATCGGTTATATTTGTGGTTCTTTCCCAGAGGGTAGTTAAGAGGTTAAGGGAAGAATAATAATAATATTTATTGCAAATAAACTTAAGGCTATCGACCTTAAGGTCTTTGTGGCAATTGAAATGATTTAATATAATGATGGTAGCACATGTAATTTATCACCCAGAAAAAGGTAGAAGAACGTGCTGCTCAGGCAGCCACCTAGCTAAATTTCAACAGCAAAAGTAGCGGAAAACTCTCAAAAACTAGGACGGTAACAACAGTTCAGACCCTGAAGGAATGCGCAACCGGGTTGCTGGTCTGTAAAGTCAAGTGGAAGAAGGGGTTTCGTGAGTGAAAGTCTCACACACAGACTGGTAGAGCTTCCCCAAACCACAATATAAAAAAAAGGTTCATCGTCTCTGCCCATAAGTCACTACCGGTCTAATTGATGTTTTGTACAACTTTGTACAATTTTTTTGAAAATTTTGTCTTTTTTTGAAACTCTTTGTCGAATTTTATCATAAAATTACCAAAAAAGATGATTTTCGTGCCAATATTGGGTGGTTAGATAAATTTAAAAAGCGATTTGGTACCCGTTTGTTCACCGTATCAGGTGATACACTGTCAAGCGACGAATACACAGTGCAGTCATTTATCCAGCGTTTCAGAGACAAAGTGGAGGACAACTGGGTCTCCTTCCGCACCAAATCTACAATGCAGACGAGAGTGGTCTGTTGTTGAAAGTGTTGCCCAATAAAACAATCGTCTCCTCTAAAGAAGCCAATGCACCAAGGCGTAAAGTTAGTGAAGATATAATCTTTATGCCACGTTCAAATGCCACTGGAACACACAAATTGGATTTATTGGTAAAGCTAAAAATTCCAGAGCTTTCAAGAATATTTGTCTACCAATTTAAAAGTTGAATCACGAGAGAAGTATTTAGTGTATGGTTCCATGAAGACTTTCTACCAGAAATGAAGAAATTTATGAAAAGATCTATCTTGCCTGAAAAAGTTTTATTCATACTTGACAATGCTCCAGGCCACCCAAATGGACAAGAACTTCGATCAAGGGATGAGAAGATGCAAAGAATGTCCTACCACCAAACTGCATACCTTTACTGCAGCCGATGGATCAAAATGTTATCCACAAAGTAAAGTCCTCAGATAAAAATAAGTTGCTCCTTCATAATATTTCTCAGGGTGGTGAGTCTCAAAAAAATTTACTTGAAGGGTTCTCCTTCAGTCACGCATGGAGTCTGTTTCACCTGACTTAATCCAATCATCGTGGAAAAAGCTATGGCCTACAATGAATGCTTTATCGCAAGAAACAGAAGAATAGGATGCTGAAAATAATATACCTTTCGCCGATTGGTTGCAAAGTTTATCAGAAAGAGGATTCGAAATCCAAGCTGACATTCTGATATGAGGCGCTCAAATATTTTTGAGACTGAAGATGTCAACGAGATTCGTCTATAGTTGTTTATATTCTGAGGGTTTGCTTTTTATGTAGTGGCACTACCAATGCGACTTTTAAAACTGATGGATCCTTCGTCTATGGATTTATTGTAAACATGTACTAGGGGTCGATAGCTGTGAAAATACGTATTACGGTGTTAAGAGACTAATTTTGTTTCTTGGCATCGTTATAGGTTTCGCACTTTTTGTCCACAGTATTAACTAGGGTGCCGATAACGGTCAATTTGTGTTACACAAGATTATCTATCAAGAAAATACTGGCGAAGAAATTATCGCGTGATGACGGCTATTAAAGTCTGATGGGTTCAAATTTTGTATTTGTGCTTATGCTCTTGGTTTTCATATTGCTTTTCTATTTGCCGTACGCTCTATAACCCGCCTGCAGTCTGTGGTTTATCTCTATCCTTCGGTCATTTTTGTTTATTATTATTCCCACGTATTGGAACTTGAACTTGTTCCTTGTTCAAGTTTTCGAATTGCTTCTTCCATACTTCTCCTGCCTCTGGCTAGCATTGTGATGTCATCTTCGAGGGTAACAGCTTGTATCATTTCATTAATTAGAGTTCCTTTGAAACCACACTCTCCAAATGCAACGTTCAGTAGCAAAATGAATAATGGCGTTGATAACCCGTCGTCCTGTCTTACGCCAAGATTGATTTCAAACTTTTCGGTTATGCCCTTACCTCTGCTTTCGAGTTCTTCATAGTCATTTCTGTTAGCCTCACTAGCTTCTCTCGTATATATGTGTCTTTCATAGCTTCTATCAATTGATCACGCTTCAGGCGCTGAGGTGGTAGGTAAAGCCAAACGCGCCCTAATAGTGCGCAGAAATTTTAGAAGGAAATGAAATTTGTCGAATGCTTGTTTAAAGTCAATAAACATTATTTATAATTCTATACCATGTGCGTAACACATGGTATAGAATTATAAATAACGTAACACTTTAACGTCAACTGACTCACTATGTGTACAGCGTCGATGGTTGGTCTTCCCCTTCTAAAACCGTGTTGGTAGTCTCCTATTTGTGTGTCTCTGAACTAACGTGGTTAGCATCTTGTATACTGTGTTGACCAGAGTGATTCCCCTATAGGTTGAACATGCGTTTGGGTTTCCCTTCTTGTGCATTGGTACTATTGTCCCTTTTTCCCAGTCCGAAGACATCTTTGCTTGTTCGCAGATTTGTGAGAGTAATTTGAATATTTTTGTCTTAGTTGTTTCACTCCGTGTTTTACCAGGTCGTTGACGATACCATCGCCACCCCCTGCTTTGTTCCTTCTGAGCTGTGCGAACACTTCATTAAATTCTTCTTCCATTAATTGGAGCTGATGAAATTGACGACTTATGCAGAAATGTTGAACGAGATTTGTTATCGCCTAGTCCATTGCTGCTCTCATGACCCCATTGATACATGCCAGTCTTTGAATCTTCTCAAGCTGTTTGTTCAGCTTGGTTCTACTTCCTCATGCAACCTCACCACGTAAGATCTCAGGTCGCAGGTCTCGCAGGTCAAGCGATTGCAGCTACAATCTCACGTTTTTCCGGTAAAATTTCTGCTCACTATTGGAGCTCGTTCGGCTTTACCTACCACCTCAGCGTACTTGTTCCATAGAAGCTTGCTATCTAGTGTTATATCCATATATTTTATCTCGTTCAGCCTAGCTATTTATTCATCAACTACCAGACTCCATATCAGTGGTGTCAACACACCTCCTTGTGGCACTCTCGAGGGGTGCCCACAAGGGCACAAAGGCAAAAATCATCCCACAAGGGCCACTTTTACCCTTGTGGGTTCCCACAAGGGCAAAAATCATCTATTAGATGTAAAGGGGTTAAAACCATGTTTTAGTTATTTCGAGGCATCTCTATAAGATATTCATGACAGAGCGTTCCCTTAAACTTCCCTCTGGCTACGATGACTAGGATATAACATTGTCATTTAAAGCCTAGGTCGTTCAGCCTAGCTAGTGATTCATCAACTACCAGACTCCATATCAGTGGTGTTAACACACCTCCTTGTGGCACACTCGAGGTGCCCACAAGGGCAAAAACCATCTATTAGCTGTAAAGAGGTTAAAAACAACTATTAGTTACTTCGAGGCATCTCTATACGCGTTCATTCTATAACAATCCTGTTTACAGGAATCTGTAATTTTATTGCAGGAATCTGTAATTTCAAGGTTGGAGGCAGAGGTGGGCCTACAACATACCATCTTTCCCTACTCACCTAAGTTAAATGTACGAACACGAATCCGACATCCCCCAAAAGGATTCAATGATTATGAAATGTAATAATTTATTGTAAGTTGAATTAAGAAGCGAGATGTTAAATATGCAACCTTATGTATATTGGGTTGCCTATTATATGTATATCATTTATATTATGTTTCGATTTAATAAATGCAGTCTGCGCTCAACCGTCTTTGGTAACGCAACTAACCTAGTTCACTTTGAACATATAACACAGTTGAAGAGAAGAGAAGTTTGTCCAACTCCTAGTCTCACTGCAGTTTTTATTTAAATATAAATTTAACCTTGCAATGGGTGTTGGTCAAAGTTTCTAGGGTGAGTCTGCGGGTTTTGTTGTCTAGCCCTAGATCCTATAGGATTGTATAACAGAGCGTTCTCTCAAACTTCCCTTTGGCTGTGATGACTATTACTAACCTTTTCATATAAGGCCTAGGTCGTTCAGCCTAGCTAGTAATTCATCAATTACCAGACTTCATATCAGTGGTGCTAACACACCTCCTTGTGGCACCCTCGAGGTGCCCACAAGGGCAAAAATTATCTATTAGATGTAAAGGGCTTAAAACCATCTATTAGTTACTTCGAGGCATCTCAATACAATATCAGAGAGCGTTCTCTCCAACTTCACTCTGCCTATGATTACTATAACTAACCTTGTCATTTAAAGCCTAGGTCGTTCAGTCTAGCTAGTAATTCATAAACTACCAGACTCGATATCATTGCTGTTAACGCACCTCCTGGTGAGCACCCTCGAGTTGTGAAGATCCTAATGGAGTCTTTTCACACTTGCGCCTCCGCCGTTCTAGTTATCAGCATTTCTCCCATCCACTTTGATGACAATTTGAGGTCGATATTTCTTTGGCCGATTTGGCAGCCTTGTACGAGGTGTTACCAAAGGTTCCTTCGATGTCTAAGAAGGCACATATCTTCAACTTCATTTGTCTCTAGTGATGCTTCTATTTCATCGAATACCAAAGAAAGTATATAATGGGCTGATGGAGGGTGCAAGGGGAAGAGGACGACCAAGACAGAGATGGATAAACAGCATTGAATAGGACGCCAAACAAATATTAAAAGTCCGTAATTGGAAAACAACAGCAAGACAACGAGATGACTGGAGGCAGCAAAATAAGGGAGGCCCAGGTCCAAATGGGACTGTAGCGCCATAAAGAAGAGAAGGATACTTCTATTTCATCAGCTGATGCAGGATCTTCATGCTCTGTACACATGCTGATTGCTGTGTAGTGATGTATGTACCAGCACTGTTGTCCTAAGGTTATTGTCAATTACCTTCTCAATTGTCTTTAACATGAAAGATGTTAGACTAATGGTGTCTTTTTTCTCTCCCTAACATTCCAATTATAACGTGTTATAACCCTAGAAGCCCAAATCGTCAATAAAGCCCAAAACATTTGTGAGTAGGAAAAAGTAACCTAGATTGGGCTTCTAAATGTGAAATCTTGAGGTAAAATCGTATATTTTTCTTTTAATTTCATTTAAGACAAGAGTTTCTATTAAATCTTTGTAAAACAGATTGCGAAGAACTTTCCTAAATCCGCATGCATTGTTTATGGATAATTCGCTTATTGTGAGGAGTTTTCTGTGCGGATGAATGTGATTGTTCGTTGGATTGTTGGTCGAACAAAGCGATCAATTAAAAAGAATCTCGTTCTATATTCCTGCATGGAAGCAAATAAAGAACGTGTTGTCTGTAACGAGATTCGCATTCCGCGCATCATGAATGCGAAAGGATTTCTCTTATTGATTAGAAGATTGGGGTTGATGAACGGACGTCGAGGTGAGCGAAGAAACGTCGTGGAAATTGTGGCCGTCATCGCGGGTTAATTGAAAATGATAATGGGCGGAAATTAGTGGATTGGATGATATCCAGGACGAAACAAAGCGGGACTCACGCGGCGCTCCTGATTGCTACTGTGCGCGCCGCTGCGCCTCCATTAAAAATTAATTCCTCGAGGATGATTTCGGCGATTTTTGATTGCTGCCGAAGATTCACGCCAGGTGTTGCAGAGAATTCTTTATTTTGAGGAAACCGATAATCGATTCGATTCGGCATTAACCACCCATTAAATCATACGAGATTTCTAAATGGAAAACATTTATTATTAGACATGAGTGCTATTAAATCATTTCAATTGCCAAAAAGAACTTGAGGTCGATAGCCTTCCGTTTATTTGCAACTTATATTATTATTATTCTTCCCTTAACCTTTTGACTACCCTGTTGGAGAGAACCACCAAAATAAACGACGTTATCTACAGCTCAATCGAAAAAAAGACGTTGAGGTCGATAGCCTTCCATTTAGTTGCAATAAATATGATTATTATTCTTCTTTTAATATTTAGATTGGAGAGAACCACCAATACAAACGACCTAATCGACCTAATCCACAGTTCAATCGGCAAAAAGACATTGAGGTCGATAGCCTTCCGTTTAGTATACAATAAATATTATTATTATTTTTCCTTTAATATTTTGATTGGAGAAAACCACCAATTCAAACAACCTAATCGACCTAATCTACAGTTCAATCGACAAAAAGACATTGAGATCGATAGCCTTCCCTTTAGTTGCAATAAATATTATTGTTATTCTTCCCTTAACATTTCGATTGAAGGGAACCACAAATACAAACAATGTTATCGACCTAATCTACAGTTCAATCGACAAAAAGATATTGAGGTCGATAGCCTTCCGTTTAGTTGCAATAAATATGATTATTATTCTTCCTTTAATATTTCGATTGGAGATAACCACCAATACAAACGAACTAATCGACCTAATCTACAGTTCAATCGACAAAAAGACATTGAGGTCGATAGCCTTCCGTTTAGTTGCAATAAATATTATTATTATTCTTCCTTTAATATTTTGATTGGAGAGAAGCACCGTTTACAATATGAACTAATCGGACTAATCTACATATCAATTTTGCAAGAAGAGCATGAGGTCGATAGCCTTTATGTTTAGTCACAACAATTATTAATATTATTCTCATTGCAATCAAATCATCAATACAAACAGCGCGATATTATACAGAGAGCGTATATATACGTCTTTCTAACATTGAAAGAGTTTTGATGACGTATATATACGCCCTTCGTAATCTAGGTGTTAAACTTTCTTGTTAAAATGTTCTTGAAACTTTTTGCAAATATACGCTCTATAATCTGAACTAGTAACTTCAGTTAAATCTCTTAAATGAATTTCAAATTTAGAATGACCGAAGGATTAGTCAATCGACAAGTTGATAATTTTTCAGAGATAATCTAAAACCTAACCAGTTCAAATTGTATCTGGATTGATCTCAACAAGTATCAAATATCAGTTAAGAGAAGATAATTGCAGCGACCCTCGCCTAGTCCACATAGATTAGTGTGAGTGGAGTGTGGTCAGTGCGCGATTAGGGGGGTGTGAACCCCGACACAATCGCGATACGATTTCCATTCCGCTCGCTCGCGCAAGACTCTCGCCTGTTATATTATCATGTTTAATTTTTACGTTTTGTTAGTCGTCGGATTAAATTAAATCTCGCCGGCAGCCCCCCCTATTGTAATGGTAAAACGTATTTGTGCCATTGTGGTTATTGTACTGCGCCATAACCCCGTCCTTTATACCGATTCAACATGTTTGCGCCTGTGTCTACGTCTGCACAGAAACCCCGTTCAGTTTAAAACACATTATATGAAAGTATTAATCATTTTATTAGATTAGACGAACAAGACAGACAAGATTAGACAGACAAGACTAAACAGACAAGACTAGACAGACAAGATTAGACCGACCAGACTAGATAGACAAGACTAGACAGACAAGACTAGACAGACAAGACTAGACAGACAAGACTAGACAGACAAGACTAGACAGACAAGACTAGACAGACAAGACTAGACAGACAAGACTAGACAGACAAGACTAGACAGACAAGACTAGACAGACAAGACTAGACAGACAAGACTAGGCGGACAAGACTAGACAGACAAGACTAGACAGACAAGACTAGGCGGACAAGACTAGACAGACAAGACTAGACCGACCAGACTAGATAGACAAGACTAGACAGACAAGACTAGACAGACAAGACTAGACAGACAAGACTAGACAGACAAGACTAGACAGACAAGACTAGGCGGACAAGACTAGACAGACAAGATTAGACAGACAAGACTAGACAGACAAGACTAGACAGACAAGACTAGACAGACCAGACTAGGCGGACAAGACTAGACAGACAAGATTAGACAGACAAGACTAGACAGACAAGACTAGACAGACAAGACTAGACAGACAAGACTAGGCGGACAAGACTAGACAGACAAGACTAGACAGATAAGACTAGACAGACAAGACTAGACAGACAAGACTAGACAGACCAGACTAGGCGGACAAGACTAGACAGACAAGATTAGACGGACAAGACTAGACGGACAAGATTAGACAGGCAAGACTAGACAGACAAGACTAGACAGACAAGACTAGACAGGCAAGACTAGACAGACAAGACTAGACAGACAAGACTAGACAGACAAGACTAGACAGACAAGACTAGACAGACAAGACTAGACAGACAAGACTAGACAGACAAGACTAGACAGACAAGACTAGACAGACAAGACTAGACAGACAAGACTAGACAGACAAGACTAGACAGACAAGACTAGACAGACAAGACTAGACAGACAAGACTAGACAGACAAGACTAGACAGACAAGACTAGACAGACAAGACTAGACAGACAAGACTAGACAGACAAGACTAGACAGACAAGACTAGACAGACAAGACTAGACAGACAAGACTAGACAGACAAGACTAGACAGACAAGACTAGACAGACAAGACTAGACAGACAAGACTAGACAGACAAGACTAGACAGACAAGACTAGACAGACAAGACTAGACAGAGAAGACTAGACAGACAAGACTAGACAGACAAGACTAGACAGACAAGACTAGACAGACAAGACTAGACAGACAAGACTAGACAGACAAGACTAGACAGACAAGACTAGACAGACAAGACTAGACAGACAAGACTAGACAGACAAGACTAGACAGACAAGACTAGACAGACAAGACTAGACAGACAAGACTAGACAGACAAGACTAGACAGACAAGACTAGACAGACAAGACTAGACAGACAAGACTAGACAGACAAGACTAGACAGAAAAGACTAGACAGACAAGACTAGACAGACAAGACTAGACAGACAAGACTAGACAGACAAGACTAGACAGACAAGACTAGACAGACAAGACTAGACAGACAAGACTAGACAGACAAGACTAGACAGACAAGACTAGACAGACAAGACTAGACAGAGAAGACTAGACAGACAAGACTAGACAGACAAGACTAGACAAACAAGACTAGACAGACAAGACTAGACAGACAAGACTAGACAGACAAGACTAGACAGACAAGACTAGACAGACAAGACTAGACAGACAAGACTAGACAGACAAGACTAGATAGACAAGACTAGACAGACAAGACTATACAGACAAGACAAGACAGACAAGACTCGACAGACAAGACTAGACAGACAAGACTAGACAGACAAGACTAGACAGACAAGACTAGACAGACAAGACTATACAGACAAGACAAGACAGACAAGACTCGACAGACAAGATACGTAGCTATAAGATACGATTAATACAATTTAAATTGGTGTGAAAAGGATCCAGTAGTTTAAATGGAACCCGAAAGTGCACACAAGAAAGGAAATTAAATAAAATAACCGACCGTGATTTGTATCCCTACAAACGCTGCAGGAGTTCAACCCTTCTGGAAAACATATTGAGGCCCACTCGAGCCGCTCTAGTAGCTATTGCCGCGCTTAATCAGTCCGCATTCACATTATATTAATCACATTAAGCAGAAATAAAAGACCCTTAATGGAAAGTGCACGAGCGAGAGGAGAGAAACGTACGCGGAACCGACCCCCCCTGTGTAAAGCTTTTTTATTATTCTTGCGATAATAATAATTATAATTTCTGCAGATAGGGGTGGCAACATATGGACGATGGTCGCGTATTATTTTATTGTGCGTATGAATATTTTGTTTTTGGTTAAAGGGGTTTCGCCCGTCGCGTCGCCTGAATTATTTACTCCTGAGGGTTGGGGTTTTATTAGGATGTAATATTAGGGGCCCGATTTTATTATCTCTTTTCTTCTGTGATAAATCTCTCTAACAAATTAAAACAACACATTCATTCCTCCACCTTTGTTTCTATAATCTATTAAATTATATTACCTATTAAAGTCTTGTAATTATGAAGGAAATTATTTCTAAATGTAAATATGTGGAATAAGATTGAAGGGAACAATAATATTTTAAGGGTTTGTGTAATTCATATTTTATCAAGCGTTGATTATCGAATCGTACAAACAAACCGCCCATTCGATCGAGCCCGGTGTGCGTGAAAGCTAGAAAATTCAATTAGAGCCCCCTCGGCCCCGTCCGGCCGAGCGAAATGGGGAAAAACAGGGAACAAAAACCGTGGAGAGAACCCGATACGGTCGAATTCAAGTGTGTGTGAAATGTTATCTATCGGCCGGATCTATCGATTCACGGGCGATTTGTTGTCGCGATCGTTGACTCGCAGCGGTTCCCGCCGTAAGGCCGAGAGCCTTTAAAACTCCGCAAATGTTTCGGGCACCAGATGTGCAGCGCCCGTTTGCAAACACGCTCATTGTGAATTCCAACAATGAAAGTTAAATGTGCGATCGGACGATTAGGCGCCGATTATATTGACACACCGTACTAATTTGTTAGGGCTATTCTATTAAACCTCCTGTTTTTTTATTCTCTTCGTGTTTATTCCTCCTCTCCGATAAAAACCCTCGATAACGTGCGGTTTGTTTTAATCTCTTGTTTAAACTCTTACCAACAAATCGATCCTAAAAACTGATTTATCTCAAATTGTTTAGAAAACTTAACAATCAACCATTAATATATCACTCAGATAAGACACAGATTACACAGGAAAGATATAACTAACAAGACTAAACAGTCAAGACTAGACAGACAAGACTAGACAGACAAGATTAGACAGACAAGACTAGACAGACTAGACATACAAAACTAGACAGACAAGACTAGATAGACAAGGCTAGACAGACAAGACTAGACAGACAAGACTAGACAGACAAGACTAGACAGACTAGACATACAAACATAGACAGACAAGACTAGACAGACAAGGCTAGACAGACAAGACTAGACAGACAAGACTAGACAGCCAAGACTAGACAGACAAGACTAGACAAACAAGACTAGACAGACAAGACTAGACAGTCAAGACTAGACGGACAAGACTAGACAGACAAGATTAGACAGATAAGACTAGACAGACAAAACTAGGTAGACAAGACTAGACAGACAAGACTAGACAGACAAGACTAGATAGACAAGACTAGACAGACAAGACCAGACAGACAAGACTAGACAGACAAGACTAGACAGACAAGACTAGACAGACAAGACTAGACAGACAAGACTAGAAAGACAAGACTAGACAGACAAGACTAGACAGACAAGACTAGACAGACAAGACTAGATAGACAAGACTAGACAGACAAGACCAGACAGACAAGACAAGACAGACAAGACCAGACAGACAAGACTAGACAGACAAGACTAGACAGACAAAACTAGGTAGACAAGACTAGACAGACAAGACTAGACAGACAAGACTAGACAGACAAGACTAGATAGACAAGACTAGACAAACAAGACCAGACAGACAAGACTAGACAGACAAGACCAGACAGACAAGACTAGACAGACAAGACTAGACAGACAAGACTAGACAGACAAGACTAGAAAGACAAGACTAGACAGACAAGACTAGACAGCCAAGACTAGACAGACAAGACTAGACAGACAAGACTAGACAGACAAGACTAGACAGTCAAGACTAGACGGACAAGACTAGACAGACAAGATTAGACAGATAAGACTAGACAGACAAAACTAGGTAGACAAGACTAGACAGACAAGACTAGACAGACAAGACTAGATAGACAAGACTAGACAGACAAGACCAGACAGACAAGACTAGACAGACAAGACTAGACAAACAAGACTAGACAGACAAGACTAGACAGACAAGACTAGAAAGACAAGACTAGACAGACAAGACTAGACAGACAAGACTAGACAGACAAAACTAGGCAAACAAGACTAGACAGATAAGACTAGACAGACAAGACTAGACAGATAAGACTAGACAAACAAGACTAGACAGACAAGACTAGACAGACAAGACTAGACAGACAAGACTAGACAGACAAGAATAGACAGACAAGATTAGACAGACAAGACTAGACAGACAAGACTAGACAGACTAAACTTACAAGACTAGACAGACAAGACTAGATAGACAAGACTAGACAGACCAGACTAGACAGACAAGACTAGACAGACAAGACTAGACAGACAAGACTAGACAGCCAAGACTAGACAGACAAGACTAGACAGACAAGACTAGACAGACAAGACTAGACAGTCAAGACTAGACGGACAAGACTAGACCGACAAGATTCGACAGATAAGACTAGACAGACAAGACTATGCAGACAAGACTAGACAGACAAGACTAGACAGACAAGACTAGATAGACAAGACTAGACAGACAAGACTAGACAAACAAGACTAGACAGACAAGACTAGACAGACAATACTAGACAGACAAGACTAGACAAACAAGACTAGACAGGCAAGACTAGACAGACAAGACTAGACAGACAAGACTAGACAGACAAGACTAGACAGACAAGACTAGACAGACAAGACTAGACAGACAAGACTAGACAGACAATACTAGACAGACAAGACTAGACAGACAAGACTAGACAGACAAAACCAGACAGAGAATACTAGACAGACAAGACTAGACAGACAAGACTAGACAGACAAGACTAGACAGACAAGACTAGTTAGACAAGACTAGACAGACAAGACTAGACAAACAAGACTAGACAGACAAGACTTGACAGACAATACTAGACAGACAAGACTAGACAGACAAGACTAGACAAACAAGACTAGACAGGCAAGACTAGACAGACAAGACTAGACAGACAAGACTAGACAGACAAGACTAGACAGACAATACTAGACAGACAAGACTAGACAGACAAGACTAGACAGGCAAGACTAGACAGACAAGACTAGACAGACAAAACCAGACAGACAATACTAGACAGACAAGACTAGACAGACAAGACTAGACAGACAAGACTATACAGACAAGACTAGACAAACAAGACTAGATAGATAAGACTAGTCATACAAGACTAGGCATACAAGACTGAACGTACAAGATTAGTCTGTTGGATCGGTTTTCTAGATTCCTGCATCTATCCTGCTCGATGCGAACCCACATGTTCGCCAATGACCGTCGAACTCGCAAATTGGCGGCCAAAGAGGCGGTTGTGGATTTTTTTCGGTATTTCGAAGGTACCGGGTGAAGGGAGCGATGCAGGAAGCCACGAGTGGTACCGAAATACGCGTATCGGCGGGCGGCATCATCTCGTGCCGCAAAAGTCGGATTCGGCCGCGCAGCGAAGTAGGTAAATGTCAGAAAATCGTGCAAAAAGAGTGATATTTTCCAAAGCATGCAGCTCGACGGAGACACGGTTCGGATCGCGAACCCGTAAATGCAAAAGAAGCGCGGGCGTGCGTTCCGAATCGAAAGCGTGCAGTTTTGAGTCGCTGCGCTCAGAAACGGCGAAACTGCAGCGGTCAGACTGACCGCACCTTCCAGTGAAGGAGAACCGATACTTTTCTAACTGTGAAGGGCGACTCCGTGGTCTCAGCGAAGCGGCGCTGCTACCAAGTTGCGCGTCTCGACTGGGTCCAACTTGGAATTTCAAAAACGCGACATCCCAGTGTCCCAAATCGACATTCAAGTTTTTCTCTGTACAGATTAACAGTTAAAAGTGGGCGTCTCGACGCGATTCCGCGACGTCCAATTATGAATGCGGAAGGCGAAAACACCATTCTACAATTCACTTAAAAAATCTATTACATTCACCGGGGGGCTGCAAAAATACGAACGTTTTACTTCCGTCATTTGCTTCCTGCAGTACGGCCAGTTTCTGCGGGCGTCGCGACGGTTGCAAACGACGCAGCGCGATGCCTCTTGGACTGAGAGATAAAACGTTTAATTTTCTGCAGGAATCGCGCGAAATCGTTCCCGCAGAGCTTAAGTTGGCGATTCTATGGAAGTGTTCCGGGATGTCCAAAAAACGTCGTATTTATAGTGTCGCGACGGCATCTTCAACGCAATCGGGATTAAACTATCAAGCAAACTAATAGGGTATATACCCAATTGAACGGCACCGGTCCCGTATCGATACGTCAATTGGTTCGGACGCTCTAGGTTTTCACCGCAAAACGCTTCTGTTTTTTTTCACTTTTTGCGCACTCATCTCTATAAATCGCCGCAGATTCGCTAAAACTCGTCGTAGTTTAAAAATTCTTGCTGGAATAGTTGCGGGTAAGTGTTCTGAAGAGAACGAATCGGCCGGAAGAGAACGAACGAACAACCGGCAACCTGGAGCCTTTTAAATAAGTGTGGGGCGGCTGTGAAAGTGAAAATCGGGAAAAAAAAGTTGCATTTTCTCTTGCACCAGGTGAACGAAACGACGCAGGAGCGAGGGTTCTAAAAACGTGACGCGGCGGTAGTCAATGGATTCGGGAAAAAAAATTGAGATCCGACGAAAAAGGCGCCTCAAAGGTAAAAAAATCATGATATTAGGTTTTGGTCTGGTGCGTTCGAACCTGGGGGAGTTGAGTCGCGACAATGGCACCGCTCGACGGGGCTCTCAATTCTACACTATAAAAATGTAGAATCCCGTTTTGCACAGTCGCCTCCGCTTCCGTTGGGACGTTTTCGCAAAAACCTCGATGTTCGGGGAGAATTTGATCCTCTGGAGAACACGGCAAGATGGAGGACGAAACCTGGTGCTGCGCAACGTACAGACGGACATTTGTTTAAAAGCATTGAAGACGCGCGGTTAAAACACCGAAGATCTTCCGCCTCCGGCGGCATAAGAAAGCCTAATGAGCCCTTTTCAAAAACCCACGTGGCGCGGTACCCCAGATGAAATTCTGGAAACGCTACAAATGAGTTGTCTCAGAATTGATCGAGATTTGCGATTCCGTCGTGTCCTGGCGATTTAGGCTGAAAGCTTCCCCACACGGACTCCAATAGCGGCAAAAAAAAGTTGCATTTTCTCTTGCACCAGGTGAACGGGTTCGTCGCAGGAGAGCGAGAGAAGGCTCTAAAAACATGACGCGGCAGCAGTCAAAGGAGCCGGGAAAAAAATTTAGATCTGACGAAAAATGCTGACGAATAGTTGCATTTTCTCTTGCACCAGGTGAACCGAACGTCGCAGGACGGCGAGCGAGGGTTATAAAATCGTGACGCGGCGGTAGTCAAAGGATTCGGGGAAAAAAAAATTGAGAACCGACGAAAAATGTGCCTCAAAAGTAATAAAATCGTGATTTTAGGTTTCGGTCTAGTGCGTTAGAACCTGGGGGAGTTGAGTCGCGAAAATGGCACTGCTCGACGGGGCTCTCGGTTCTACACCAGAAAAATGTACAATCCCATTTTGCGCCGCCGCCTCCTTCTTCGTTTCAAGTTTTGTCACTTTTTCACTCACAACACGGACAGTTTTCGTCCCACGGACGTGATTCCGGTGGCGGTGTGTCCAGAACGTCGCCACCCATGCGAATGCCACCTCACTTTGTGCGAAAAACTCACTTTTTTTGCAAAGAAATCGTCATTTTTGGACGCCTAAATGACATGATCCGGAAGTTTTATCGCAAATCGGCGTACGTGGGGTCGTTCGTCTCTTCTTTGGTTCCAAGAAACTGATGCAAAAACCGCGATTTTCGAGGTGGTCTTGACTCTCTGGAGGGGCGCGGCAGGACGAAAATTGGGGCTGCGCAACGTGAGGACGGACATTTGCAGTTACAGCATAGAAGACGCGCGGTTCAAGCGACGAAGATCTGCCGTCTCCGACAACATAAAAAAGCCTAATGTGACGTTTTCAAAAACTCACGTGGTGCGGTACCCCAGGCGAAATTCAAGAAACGCCACAATTCAGTCGTCTCAGAAATGATCGAAATTTGCGATTCCGTCGTGACCTGGCGATTAAGGCCGAACGCTTCCCCACACGGACCCCAAAAGTTTGCACCACAAAAATTACCGGAGGTCACGGCGAAGATGCCCACCGAAAATGAAATTCACGAAAGGATTCCGGTAGAAAGCTTTGAGAGGCGTCCTCCGATACCACTCTCGTGGCTGCGCGACTTTTGTCGGCGGATTTGTTCATGTTTTTTGCGATTCCAGGTCGTCCAAGTAAAACGCGGACTGCGGCGGTGCCCGCCACACGGCGGCAGCCGTGCATCAGTTTCTTGGAACCAAAGAACAGACAAACGACCCCACGTACGCCGATTTACGATAAAACTTCCGGATCGAGTCATTTGGGCGTCCAAAAATGACGATTTTTTGCAGTTTTTCGCACTTCGCACAAAATTTTAAACCAAAATGTCGAAAAGTGAGGTGACAGTCGGATGTGTGGCGACGTTCCGGACGCACCGCCACTGGAACCACGTCCTTGCGACGAAAACTGTCCGAGTTGTGGGTGAAAAAGTGACAAAGCTTGAAAAATTCGCCCAGCCGCCCCCGGAGACGGTAGATGGGTGAAAATATTTTTAACAAATACTATACGAATCTTTTGCAAATCAGCTGTGCGAGACTTCGAGTCGTTGAAAGTTTTATAAATACGTCTGTCTAGTCTTGTCTGTCTAGTTTTGTCTGTCTAGTCTTGTATGTCTGTCCTCCTCGGTGGTGTAGACAACATACCAACCTATCAATGCGGTAGACCCGGGTGCGAATCCTGGTCGGGAAGACAACAACTAGGGCGGTTTTCACTAACCGTCCGGCTGCTCACCCTGAATGAATGCAAAATATGTGATACCGGGGTGGCGCGTACTAAAATCCAAGGTGGAATAGGAGGTTTAGAGTCTTGTCTGCCTAGTCTTGTCTGTCTAGTCTTGTCTGCCTAGTCTTGTCTGTCTAGTCTTGTCTTTCAAATCGTGTCTGTCTAGTCTTGTCTCTCTAGTTTTAGCTGTTTAGCCTTATCTGTCAAGTCTGTTTAGTCTTGTCTGTATAAACTTATCTATGTTATGCGCTTGTCTGTCTAGTTATAAATGGGTATATATTGTTTAGTGAAGCGAATAACTTTAGTATAAAATGTTGTAATGTTTCGTTTATAAATATTCGTCGTTCGACACAAAACGCATTAATTCCGTACAAATATTTATGGTTTTATTGCGGCAGGTGAGCGCAAGAAAGGCAGAATCCAAAAACGGCGTCGAAGAACAGGAAAGATGAGAAAAGAGTGTCGGTGAGGCCGGCAGGCTCGCGACTCTCACACCTCGAATATTAATATTTATTATGACTCGTCCTGCGCGACGGGGGGGCCATTTTACGGCTACTGCCCCCCTCGCACCCTCGCCCCGACATTCCACATATGGAAATTATGTTTTAATTTATCACACATTTTTCTATTGTCCATTTACATCGGAGTGTTAATTTTATTTATTTCTTGTATCCATTATACTGATTGCACTCTCCGATCTCAAATCCCAAAAAAAGAATGTAATTTTTTTTTCAAATATAAATAATGCCGGAGTGTGTGTATACACTGGCACATATCTTACAACACTAATAATCCAACATTAATCTTCAATTAAAATACATTACAACACTTCGCACGGAAAATCAAATTACATACATAAATCTATTCAATAACTCTTACTTTATATTCTTACTTAATCTAAACTACATACACCATAACAAACTAACAGACACAAACATATTTTACATACATTTAAATTAAGACTTAACGACAAGATCTAGACTACACAAATTTAACTAAATATCAAACAAGTTGATAGATTAAGTTTAAAAGTCCACACAGCTCTAAATATATTATTGGTACTTACGTATTAACGCCACCACCGTTATATATTGGATCGAGAGTTCGCTCTGCCGCGCGTATATTGTCTTGATTTAACTGTCCGCTTCGCGGAGGGCAACCTGATCTAACCAGGGTTAAAAAATAATGTATTGTGAGTTTTAAAAATCTTTTAATTTTAAATAAAATGTTTTATTTTATGATTTATCATAAAAATTTTAATTGTAAATTGGCGGCATTTAAAAATGTAACGGTGGTGGCGTTAATACGTATGTATCTTGTTATTTAATGGTCTGTTTTTTGAGTAATTTTGTCATACCTATATTTGATATTAATTTAATTATAAAATGATTTAGACAGGGGGTCAAATATCAAATTGAATCGAGTCGAGGAGGTGAATAGAGAAAGGCGGGATTACGTTAATCCCGTTGCTCCTCTCTCTCCATCCAACGAACACAAGCCGAGGAGAAAAAATTCTGAAAATTCTCATGAATGCGTTACGGCCTTACTAAAATAAATAGCGGACAATGGAAACTGTACTTGCACATTGCCAGCGCCCAACAAAGCCCGACAACAAACACCAACAATGAAATAAAACACGCTCAATAGACACTGTTAATCCTGCCCAACAAAAATATCATCTCATAGAAATTAACAACTAAATGCGTTGAGGGAAACTCGCCCTAATTCGCTCAAGGGATAAGGGCGGGCTTGCTTTCGGAAAAATCGCTCGGAAGTAAAGCGGAATAATTTGTTAAGCTCTCGGTTTCGGGATGTTGTTCAAGTTTTCATTTGGGTAATTCGTTCGGACATTGATATTGGATTTGCGTTTAGGAAACTGGGTCTTATTTGGGGTGGGTTTAGGGCGCAGGGCTTACGAGGACGTGGGGCAGATGATGGTGCATGGTGTTTGCATGGCAATGGGTTTAATGTAGCTGCACTAATTTGGGGTGTACCATGATACCCTCGATGATACTTGTAACAAATTTTACAATAAAAAAAGGAGAAATTGTATGTAATGTTTGTTGTTGTATGGGTAGAAATACACCGCATTATCATTACATTGGAAAAGTTGTTTGTTATTTTTATTATGTAATAAGTTCATCGAGCAAGACTAATACCAATATTTTTCTCGTTTCGCCATTTACTCTCACGAATTATTCACGAAAATCATTTTTCTTCTTTTCATTCATAGTTGGTTTTATCTGTTGAATGGATATAAAGGCACATTGAGTTGTAATAGACTAATAAATGTAACAATGTCACAACGTGCAACCTCCAAAAACCTCTCAAAATTTTCAGAAATGTCGCTCTTTCAACAATTTTAAAATTAGTTCAAAACTTTCCAATAACCCTTATTATAGTTTTAAAACGTTTCAAGGCAAACTTAAAAGCTCTTGTCTTGTCTGTCTAGTTTTGTTTGTCTACCAAGACTAGACAGATAAGACTAGACAGACAAGACTAGTCAGGCAAGACTAGACAGACAAGACTAGACAGACAAGGCTAGACAGACAAGACTAGACAGACAAGACTAGACAGACAAGACTAGACAGACAAGACTAGACAGACAAGACTAGACAGACAAGACTAGACAGACAAGACTAGACAGACGAGACTAGACAGACAAGACTAGACAGACAAGACTAGACAGACAAGACTAGACAGACAAGACTAGACAGACAAGACTAGACAGACAAGACTAGACAGACAAGACTAGACAGACAAGACTAGACAGACAAGACTAGACAGACAAGACTAGACAGACAAGACTAGACAGACAAGACTAGACAGACAAGACTAGACAGACAAGACTAGACAGACAAGACTAGACAGACAAGACTAGACAGACAAGACTAGACAGACAAGACTAGACAGACAAGACTAGACAGACAAGACTAGACAGACAAGACTAGACAGACAAGACTAGACAGACAAGACTAGACAGACAAGACTAGACAGACAAGACTAGACAGACAAGACTAGACAGACAAGACTAGACAGACAAGACTAGACAGACAAGACTAGACAGACAAGACTAGACAGACAAGACTAGACAGACAAGACTAGACAGACAAGACTAGACAGACAAGACTAGACAGACAAGACTAGACAGACAAGACTAGACAGACAAGACTAGACAGACAAGACTAGACAGACAAGACTAGACAGACAAGACTAGACAGACAAGACTAGACAGACAAGACTAGACAGACAAGACTAGACAGACAAGACTAGACAGACAAGACTAGACAGACAAGACTAGACAGACAAGACTAGACAGACAAGACTAGACAGACAAGACTAGACAGACAAGACTAGACAGACAAGACTAGACAGACAAGACTAGACAGACAAGACTAGACAGACAAGACTAGACAGACAAGACTAGACAGACAAGACTAGACAGACAAGACTAGACAGACAAGACTAGACAGACAAGACTAGACAGACAAGACTAGACAGACAAGACTAGACAGACAAGACTTTTGAAAAGTGGTTCAGGGTAAGCTCTCACCAAATCCCCTATTCCACCTTGGCTTTTAGTATGCGCCACCCCGGTATCGCATATATTGCATTCATTCAGGGTGGGCAGCCCGGACGGTTAATGAAAACCGCCCTAGTTGTCGCCTCCCCGGCCAGGATTCGAACCCGGGTTTCCCGCATTGAAAGGCGGGTATGTTGTCAACTACACCACCGAGGAGGACAGACAGACAAGACTAGACAGACAAGACTAGACAGACAAGACTAGACAGACAAGACTAGACAGACAAGACTAGACAGACAAGACTAGACAGACAAGACTAGACAGACAAGACTAGACAGACAAGACTAGACAGACAAGACTAGACAGACAAGACTAGACAGACAAGACTAGACAGACAAGACTAGACAGACAAGACTAGACAGACAAGACTAGACAGACAAGACTAGACAGACAAGACTAGACAGACAAGACTAGACAGACAAGACTAGACAGACAAGACTAGACAGACAAGACTAGACAGACAAGACTAGACAGACAAGACTAGACAGACAAGACTAGACAGACAAGACTAGACAGACAAGACTAGACAGACAAGACTAGACAGACAAGACTAGACAGACAAGACTAGACAGACAAGACTAGACAGACAAGACTAGACAGACAAGACTAGACAGACAAGACTAGACAGACAAGACTAGACAGACAAGACTAGACAGACAAGACTAGACAGACAAGACTAGACAGACAAGACTAGACAGACAAGACTAGACAGACAAGACTAGACAGACAAGACTAGACAGACAAGACTAGACAGACAAGACTAGACAGACAAGACTAGACAGACAAGACTAGACAGACAAGACTAGACAGACAAGACTAGACAGACAAGACTAGACAGACAAGACTAGACAGACAAGACTAGACAGACAAGACTAGACAGACAAGACTAGACAGACAAGACTAGACAGACAAGACTAGACAGACAAGACTAGACAGACAAGACTAGACAGACAAGACTAGACAGACAAGACTAGACAGACAAGACTAGACAGACAAGACTAGACAGACAAGACTAGACAGACAAGACTAGACAGACAAGACTAGACAGACAAGACTAGACATATAAGACTAGACAGACAAGACTAGACAGACAAGACTAGACAGACAAGAATAGACAGACAAGACTAGACAGACAAGACTAGACAGACAAGACTAGATAGACAATACTAGACAGACAAGACTAGACAGACAAGACTAGACAGACAAGACTAGACAGACAAGACTAGACAGACAAGACTAGACAGACAAGACTAGACAGACAAGACTAGACAGACAAGACTAGACAGACAAGACTAGACAGACAAGACTAGACAGACAAGACTAGACAGACAAGACTAGACAGACAAGACTAGACAGACAAGACTAGACAGACAAGACTAGACAGACAAGACTAGACAGACAAGACTAGACAGACAAGACTAGACAGGCAAGACAAGTCAGACAAGACTAGACAGAGAAGACTAGATAGACAGAACATGTGAGTGTAAGATCATAATCGAAGCAGGCGGTGAAGTCGTAGAGCGAGAAGTGTACAGCGGTGTTCCACGGGGTTCAGTAATGGGGCTCTACACTGTGAAACTTCCTGTACGATGGAGTACTTAGGCTATAGCTATCAGAAGGTATTGAGATAATAGGTGTTGCTGATGATATTGCTATGGTCGTAGCAGGATAAGACGAGGATAGAGTAATGGAACGTTCAAATAGGGCGACTGTACATGTTGATAAATGGATGGAGAAAACACGCTTAAGGCTGGCCCTTTAAAGACGGAAGCTGTTCTACTAACCGGTATGTAGGGCCGATATTATTTAAATTCAGAGACGTAATATAACTCCCAAGGAGGCAGTTAAATATCTTGGAGTGATTATTGATGAGAAGCTATGTTTTACACCACATATCATGCGAGCAGCGACTAAAGCCCTCAAGGTAACAGCAGCACTGGAAAAGATGATGCCCAATGTCGGCGGACCAAAAAGTAGCAAGAGAAAGATATTATGCTCACTCGGCAATGGTACCCCCGTCTTGGCAAACGCAGTCGAGAAAGAGAGCAGTAAAAATAAGCTGGTCACAGGGCGGAGAAAACTGGCACTACGTGTGTGCAGTAGGGTGTCCGTTATTTCCCAAATTGATTTTTTTGCAGCGATCGCCCCCTGAATTTTTAGTTTAAGATATAAAAAAAATTATCCAATACAATTAAGCTCTTAATTTCTTGATTAAACCGTGCCGGAATCATGTTCCTTTTACCATTTAAATAACATGGGATTATTTGACTTTTTACTTTTAATTTTTTTTCTCAGAAACAAATGGATGAAAAGATTTAACATCAAATTATTCTGACGTAGAATTTAACGCTCTACAAAAAGGTCTCCTATGAATTTTCTCCTTTCTCCTATGAAGGTCACGCAAGTTTATTACTACATCGGGTGGCTGTGGCAACTATAGATTTTAATTTGTGTTGCTTTTTTGGTTCTGTGAGGATTTAAACCCCGGCTGTCTGACTCAAAGGCCAAGTACTTAGCTATTTGAGCCACCACCACCCTTCGCAGAAGAGATAACTTAGCAAAGTTGAGAGAAGTGGCAAAAGCACTACATACTGTACAACGGACACTACGAAACATCTGCTGTGCGAACTAGATGAGATTGAGCTTTCCGAAGCCACGGGCCTCCCAATCTCACCGGGCGACATCGAATCTAGAGTCTGCATTCAGGGGATGGTGCAGCCCGCGGAGATCGGGTTGATAAAGTATACACAAGGCGAGGCAAATGTGCACTCAGTCAAGTTGTTCACAGACGGCTCTAGGTGGCAACCGGGAGTAGAGGCGGCTTTCATGGTGTACTCAGACGAAACTGAAGTACACTGCGAAAGCATGCGGCTCGACGATTTCCGCTCCATATTTCAGGCCGAATTAATCGCGGTAAATCGAGCGCTTGTGTATATTAGATCCAGCATTAATGACTTCGCCGGCTGCTCCATCCTGTCTGACAGCAGATCCGTTCTAGAAGCTCTACAACACCTGTCAGCCCCCACGGAACTGCTTTTAGAAACGTGACAAATCACGCGCGAGATATCGCAGCAAATAGAACTGCGCTGGCAGTGGGTGCGAGCTCATAAAAGCTCAATCGGCAACGAGAGAGCAGATGAGTTGGCTAGACTCCATAGGAACCAGGAACTCAGCTTCCTGTTGTGTTTAATAAAATATCCCACAGAGATGTGAGGAGCAGAATCTCTCTCTTCTTTTCAGGAAATGGCATAATACATTGGGAGAACACCCAAAACGGAAGCTGGATTAGGAATTTCATCCAATCGATCAAAGAGTGGATGGAAAGTGGCCCTATCACACCAAGCGGTCCAACTCATCACGGGACACGGGAACTTCAATTCCTACCTCTATCGCATCGGAACGAGGGAATCGCCGGCCTGCGGCTGTGGTGAGGTGGACTCCGTTGCCCATGTATTATTCAGCTGCCCGATGTCCAGATAATGGAGAGACCAGACAGAGATCGCGATGTTCAACGCCGGATGCACTTGGCCCAGAAGAGAAGGAGAAATCAGGAACACAGAGCTACACAAGACCTGGTGGAAGACGTTCGACACCTGCGCCCGACGCCTTAAATGACTGGACCACGACCTGCCCTGATACTCCTCTTTAAGTTTTTAGTTCTAGGTTCTTTTTAGGTTAGTACTAGAGAATTTCACGTACAGTTATGTCAGCCATTAGTTAAATTAGCTTAAGATAACCGGCTCAGTGTGAAAGCGGAGAGCCAGCAATATATTCCTTACCACAAGAGGGAATTTGTGTAAAACGAAAATATGAGGAGATGAATACTACCTTACCCAAGCGTTCAGCGGGCACGGATGCTTCAGACAGTACCTAAATAATATCGGCAGGGCCTCAAACAGTTTGTGTGTCTACTGTGGACCAACGGACAGTGCGGCGCACACGGTCTTCGAATGTGAAAGGCGGATTCCGGAGATGGACGACTGGACAGCAAAGACAAAAACAGAACTAGGGGTAAAGAAACAGTTGGAGGTCATGTTATAGTCCGAAAACAACAGGGCAGCAACAGGATGATATGATAAGAAGCATTATGAGCATGAAAGAGGAAGACGAATATTCCGGACAGAAAGTCAGGAACAAATTAACGTAATGCCTGAACCCAAACTGTCTGTTTTTGCCTTTGCTGTCCAGTTGTCCCTCTCCGGAATCCACCTTTCACATTCAAAGACCGTGCGCGCCGCACTGTCCGTGTATCCACAGTAGACACACAAACTGTCAGAAGCTCTGTCGATATTGTTCACGTACTGTCTGAAGCATCCGTGCTCGTGGATGCTTGGGTGAAATAGCAGTTCATCTCCCCATACTTTTGGTCTAAGCATATGATGTGAAATGGGGGATGTAAGGCGACAAATGCTTGACGTAATAAAGACAACGGCATGCTCCCCTGATGACATGCGAGAAGCGGTGCCGGGATGTTCCTGAATTCCAAGGAGGCCACTTGACCAGTTTTTTTTAAGTTTGGTCCGATGTGGATGCCGGGTATTACCTACCTAACATAACCTAACCTAACCTAACCTACTTGTGGTCTATTGTATTTTGTATTCAGATACACTTATAGGCCCAGAAACCTAGTTGTTATTGTAAATTGCGCTAATTAATATTTTTCACATTTGTCTTCTGGTACAAATGCGGCCGGCACTGGGGATAGAACTCGGTCCCTCTATACTTGTTTGTTAGCGCTCTAATATTAGGCCACGAGCGTCACCTCTATACTTGACAAGTTAGTTTGATAAGCTAGCAGACAAGAAAAGACAAGACAGATTGGGAGCGGGTATCCCATGCTGGCGCTCCAGATAGCATGGCAGAGTTAACGACCGAGCATAGCAGCCTCCATTTGCTACTTTTTGGTCCACCCGTGTTGGTCATAAGCCTACCAAGGGCCGCTGAGGTTTCGAGTGACTTCGCCGCAGCAAGTATGACGAGCCTTCTAGTGTAGCATGATGTGTTAAGCAAGTATGATGAGAAGTTCTTCTCGATTGTTACGCCTAAATATTTATCAACATCTTTAGAGATGATCGCTTGGTTTTTTATTTCAAAATGCACTGGTTTTATTTTCCTTCTTCCGTTTAGCAGGGCCGATTCTGTTTCCTCTTGGGTAAGTTTTAAATGATTTTCCTTCATTCAGGTGTCTATTTGCTCTATGGCTCTATTTACTCTTTTTGTTAAACCATTTTCAGTTCTCCCTGTTACAGTCACGTCAAGGTCATCAGCAAAGCCGACTAATTCGACCTCCTCGAGCAATTCAAGCCTAACGACTTCATAATATGGTATATTCAAAAGCGTGGGCCCCATTAACTGAGCACTGTGGAACATATCTAGATACCGCCTTCTGCTTCCATGAGGATCTTTCAGTTTGAGAGATAGCTACTCACGAGGTAGGGAACGAATAGCTCTAGCAATATCTACAATATTTTCCATTCACCTTGGGCATTGGGCATTGTTGTAAAGGCGTCAATCGTCGAGAGTCCTTCTCTGAAGCCAAATTGCTTCTCGCACAGATTAGGGCTTTACACGAGAGTCCCGTTTCTGATATCGTCTTCAATATTTGACTCTGACACTCTAACATTTTCTTCATAAATTTGAACTGCTCGTTCTGTGCTCGGGCAAGTTCGGGTTGTTCGGGTTCAAATTTATGTAGAAAATATTACGGAAGAAGATCATAAACGGGATTCTCGTGTGAAGCCCTAGCACAGATCTCGGCCATTTTTCAACTCCCTTTTTATTCCTTCCAAGATCATTTGCTCTAGCAGCTTCCCTGAGACAACCAATAGGCATATCGGTCTATAGGAAGATGATTCCTATATTCTTGCAATAAGTGGTTAGTTGTGAGGGTCAATACTTTAATATTGCTTACTGCTCGAAATTTCGTAATTTGTTTATCAGAAAGTTATAGACTGTCTGAAGCGACCAAAGTTTAGAGATAGACACCGTTTTGTTATTTAACGAGTTTCAGTGTTGTGTTACTTTACTTACTTTTTCGTGTCCGCTGGTTTCCGGTGGTGGAAGGATTGGCCACTATCTGATGCGACAGTGTTACCAGGGGGCGCCGGCATGTTCTGCACATACAGGAGAAAATGCACGCGTGTTGTGTTGATGATCAAGCATTAATTTGAATTTTCCATTTTGCATCATTTTATGATAAACAACCCAAATCGGCGCAGTTCTATTTAAACAGTGATTTAGTACGGATTAAAATCGAGATTAATAATAAAGCACAATGCAAATTTTTGCGTTGAAAACGTTACCTGAAAATGGGTTTTCGTGAAACATTCACGCAAATATAATCGTTATTCTTACGTCTTCTTTTGTGTGGATCGGCGGACGCAGCGGAGAGTGAGCCGTATGCCGGGCGGCAATAAGGCGCAGGCGACTCTTAGGTGGCCTCATTGTTACAGTAATACCCCATTCTCTAATGCCACACACAAACGTATTGTCACTGCGAAAAGACCATATGACAATGTATTATATCGGCCATTCAAAAACGGTATTGAATCCGCTGCACAGTTTTATTCTATTCAATATTTCACGGACAAAAGGCTCGCTAAAATATACACGCGTTACGAATGCCGAAAGGTTTTCTGCTCATTGTCCGGCCGTGTTGGGACCATTCACCGATTCCATTTTAAAATTTAATTCTCGTTTTTTTTAAAACAGTGTTTGGTTTTGTGCGAGAAGGAAGTTGGAAATAAATGTCTCAGGCGCTTTGTTTTCACTTTTTGTGCTGGGGGTGGAGCTGGAGGTGGCTGTTTTCTTACCACCCTCACCTTAAACACTTAATATTCAGTTTTTGCAGGTATCTTTCTACCTTTTTACTCGGGTCTTTATTCTCAGGACAAATGTAATATTATATGCATAATTATATCCTATCTGGTAATGGCTTTGTTCGAGCTCGTTTCATTCAATGGAAGTCTCCTTCAGGTTCTTTTACTACGAACTTTTCTTACAATGTAACGTTTCTTTTGAAATTTACCTACGTTTGCACCACTAGACAAACAGGCACCGACTTGCATCAAACTTTAAACCCCTAAACCTCTGGTCTGTCTATTCTAGTAAAAATGAAATGTCGTTGAAGTGTTTGAACGACACTTCGTTGATCAAGTGTCAGTAATGCGCCAACAAAGTGTCTTTTGCAACACTAAAATTTGAAAAGTGAAGCTTCGTTCAATTTTTTATTGTGAAGTGTCGTCGAAGTGTCAGGGAAATGTTTACATATGTGTCGCCCAACATTTCGTTTGTCTCGAAAATACTTCGTTACTTCGTTATTCGACATTTCGTTTATCTCGGAAACACTTTGTTACATTTCGTAGCAGTTCGACGACATTTCGTTTGTCTCGGAAACACTTCGTTGCACTTCAATAACACTTCACGCCACACATTATTTTCACCAGGGTCGTTTAGAACACTAACAGCAAGACTATAAAGACAAACAGACACCGACTTACCTCATGTACACTTTTAACGCCTAAACATCTAGTCTGTCTATCCAGGTAAAAATGAAATGTGGTTGAAATGTTTGAACGAAGTATCGATCAAGTGTCGGTAATGCGCCAACGAAATGTCGTTAAAGTGTCTTTTGGAACACTCAAATTTGAAAAGTGAAGCTTCGTTGAACTTTTTTAATTGTGGAGTGTCGTAAAGGTGTCGGGGAAGTGTTAACATATGTGCCGCCCGACATTTCGAAAAGACTTCGTTGTTCTTCGACGACGTTTCGTTTATCTCGGAAGCACTTTGTTACACTTCGTTGCAGTTCGACGACATATAGTTTGTCTTAGAAACACTTCGTTGCACTTCGACAACACTTCATGCGACACTTTATTTTCACCAGGGTAGTATAAGACACCAACAGCAAGATTATACAGACAAGACTAGTCGGACAAAATGATTAAATATACAAGAATCGAGTCAATCAAGCCTAGACGAACAACAATATTGATTTTGAATTTGTTAACTGAGAACTTTATATTATTATAAACCCATTACAGAATTTATTTAGTAACAAATAAAATTCCTTTTTTCCTGTGAGCAGGTCACAATGGGCTTAATGCGGATGGACATTTATGGCCCACCGCTTGACGCGGCAAATCACGAATTTGCTTTCTTTTGTTGGCGCCCATTGTGCAGATAAACCCGTAACTGTTGGCATTTACAACGTCTCTAATGGCTATAGGTGCCTGTCATATGAACCATCTCATGTTTTATTACATTCTCGATTCATTCATATATATATATATATATATATATATATATATATATATATATATATATATATATATATATATATATATATATATATGTGTGTGTGTGTTGTATTGTTTTCTCGGGGATTCCGCGTTGATGCTGAGGGTTGGCTCTGAAAAAAACCGGATTCTCGACGTTTCGGCGAACTAACATTCGCCATTCTCAAGAGATATATGCGTCCGTACGGGTCAACCATTAGACGCATACTGTATTAGTGCGTCTAACGGTTGACCCAGGTATCTATTCGCAAAAACCTCAAATACAACATATATATATATATATATATATATATATATATATATATATATATATATATATATAAATGGGTGTTGTGCCAAATATGACCAAGTCAAAACTTGGCAAAAATGACTAACATCTACACTTTTAACTGTAGAGATTTTGATATAAAAGACTTGGTCATTTTTGGCCCATGTTAAAAGGTTGATGAGGTTAGCTACGTATATTGGCTTAGACCATTTTTTCCATAAAAGTATCTGGTGTTAAAATGACTTGGTCACGTTTGACAGTGACCAAGCACCACTACCGATATATAAATATAAGTGTCCACAGTGACAGAATGACTGATTGACAGACTGACTCATCAACGCACAGCTCAAACCTTTTAATCTACGAATGCAAAATTTGGAAGGAACGTTGCTTTTGTAACGTAAACGTCCACTAATGAAGGATTTTTGGAAATTTGTTTGACATATCTGACCTGAATTAATTTTAGCGAAGCCGCGGGCTATAGCTAGTTTTTACATAAATATCAAAATTATCGTCTAAAATGTCTAAGTATAGTCCAATTAATTGTATTATATCCGCTTAATCTAAGTTTAGACTACAACTAGAACTGTTTAAATCAATTCTAAAAATCGGTACGACTCTTTTAAACTAGGTTATAGTACTAGATCTTGCTCACATCTAATCATGTTCAATGAAAATGCTTTTTCCCTAATCTGTCCAACAAGTTGTAATCGAAAACCAGTTGTTATTTGAAATATTTGATGAACAATTCTTTTCTTATAATTTCCATTCAATGAGAGGAACATTCAATAACAGAAAGTAGAAATCTTTATCTAGATGTAATAGAGTTGATGGTGCTTTCTTGTTGCGGAGGACGAAATTTGTATGATAAGCGATCTAAGTAATATATGTAACATCGACTCAATAGATTTAGATGGATGAATAGACGTCCATCCCTGTACATTAAGGTGTAACTAAACACATGTTTAGAGAATGTCCACTTGAGTCTCATTGTGGCCCGAGCTTGGAATGTAAATTGAACGGGTCTTATCTTGCCAGCCAGCAGCACTTCACTAATAAAGCATTGTTGGCGCGGTAACCGAAACCCCATTGTTCTGTCATAAATGCTAAAACTTACATGGAACGTG
The DNA here is from genome assembly GCA_944588485.1 of Phosphuga atrata. Taxonomy (NCBI): domain Eukaryota; kingdom Metazoa; phylum Arthropoda; class Insecta; order Coleoptera; family Silphidae; genus Phosphuga; species Phosphuga atrata. The sequence goes on along the minus strand of OX155901.1, from coordinate 58,431,715 downwards.
TCCGACTTAAGTCATAAACGGATTTATCTTAGAGATCACATTAAATTGTTATATCACTGATTTTAGTTTAGTTAAAATATTTTGGAACAACAGGTGAGACAAAAACTGTTATATTTTCCCATCAAGTGTAATAACGTAATAAAAGCTACAATTTACAAAAAGGGTCCAGAGGTCATAAAAATATTTTCATAGACATAAACGTCGGAGCGATTCGTATAATTTAATATTTTTATGTGTCCAGTTAATTTTGTCGAGGGTGCCAGTCGGTCTAACCCGGCGAGAAATTTTTGTGTCGGCGCCGACTAGTCTAGCCCAAGACTTTTCGGTCCATTGTTACCCAAAGGAGAGGCACCCTCGCCGTACAGGTGTCCATGAATACACGATTCCCCAAAAAAAAAATTATCCCAAAAATGTTCCTTTTATGAATTTCTAAGGTTCATTCATGGATTTCTCCGTTCGGCTCGTTTATTATAATTTTTCTATTCCGGCGACGTTTCACTTCTTTCTTCTCTGTCTCTCTAATAGATCACACTCACGGCTCTTTTATTTCTTCTTCTACTACATCGTTCCGGATGAATTATTGCGGATTAATTATCGAACACATGACTGGACCGAAAAATTGTCACGGTTTATTCATTTTTCTCTTCCTAATATCAAACTGAACACAATCTCGCATTGTTATCCCACAAGATTTATACACTACAACCACGATTTATAGATTTCCTTTCACATATTCCACTTTCATTCACTAACCAAATAATTCCTCTTCAAATCTAAATCATATCTCGATACTACAAACGCAAACTGGACAGATTATACAAGAATTATTACCGCCTTGTTTCCTTTTCTTTGTCTAATAGTTTAAGACTTGAAAACACAATGTTAAGCAATAGATATTTGTCCAAATAAAAACTTATTAAAGATGACATACAGCCTGAATATATAAGTATATTCAACATGTTCGTAGCTCTATAATATTAAGTCTTAATAATTATTTGTTAAAGACTAATGATGTGAACGTGTGCGGTGGTGGCTCAGATAGCTAAGCACTTGGCTCAGCTAAGCACTGACCTAAATACAAACAAGTAACAGAAAATTGGACCACATACTACGTGGTATAATATTATACGTGGCATACAATCAAGACTACATACTACGCGCGGCAGCGCGTAGTATGTAGATTTATCTGATCAAGACCACACACCCGCGGCAGCCGCATGATTTAAACCTAACCTAATCTAAACACAAACCTAACCTAAATACAAACAGGTAACAGAAAATTAGACCACATACTACGTGGTATAATATTATACGTGGTATACAATCAAGACCACATACTACGCGCGGTATGCGCGTAGTATGTAAGTCTTGATTTATCTGATCAAGACCACATACACGCGGCAGTCGCATGATTTAAACCTAACCTAATCTAAATACAATCCTAGCCTAAATACAAACAAAATTAAAAACTAATAGTAAAATAACTTAATTCCCCAATCCGGCTTAGGCAAGCGTGGGGTCTCAACTGCCTAACACCTTCTCTGGAAATTTGTCGTTTGGATTTGACGTTAAACCGCTAGGTCGCCCATATTCAAATCTTACTGCTGAGGTTGGATATGTGACAGAGAAGACGCCGGTGCCCAGCAGTGGGAGTAAAATAATGGGGATAAAGGCTGATGATGAATGCTGTGAACAAAACTTCGACGGTTGACCATGCAAGCAGGCATAAACCCCACATCGTTGTGTTTTTGGCCAACGCCAAAGTCGACAACCAAATCGAGAAAAGCTTTGCTAATCCCTTCAAGCAAATGATCCAGTTCTTCCTTTCCAACGTCCTCCGCGACTTCTCTTTAGATCGAAACGAAACTTCAGTGGTCCGAGAGAAGAAAGATCTTTGGAGCGACATTAAAAGTGGAACTGTTAACTTCACCACTAAAGCTTTCAACAAGACGATGAAAGGATTCGAGGCCATCAGAGACGCTTTCCATGGCGCCGCCGATTTGCTAAGGCAGGCGAATAGTTTGTACAGCGAGGAGAGATGTTTCCACGGGGAAGAAGGGCATTGCAAGAGTTGCAGCAAGATAATCAACAAGAGGAAGGTGGAAAAGTCAATCAGCACCACCACGGAGAAATCGAAGAAAATGCATTATTTTTTATCCATTAGCGGCGACAAACGTGTCGCAGCTTCCCCAGAAGACAACGCACCAGGAGATTTCCTCCAACCAAACCAAATTCCATCCAACATTCCCACATTTCCAAGACCTAAGACAACTGGAATCACCGATCACCGGCACAGAAATTCACGCACCTCACTCAACTCCAACTCGTTCTGCCGATCAGGATGCAACAATTCCAAAATCTGATTCGACAACAAACACTTTTACCAATAAAAATTCTGGAATTCAAGCAGCTGATACGATTTCAATTCATTCCACCCATCAAGAACCAAGAGTTGACACAGTTACAAGTCACACCACCAATCAGGATCCAAGAATTGGAATAGCCGAGACAGAAATTGAAACAAACTCAAATCAAGTGTCGGTTTCACCAACAGCTACGAATATTTCTGTCGATGTCACCAATTCGGGAATTAACAGCATTAAAACAGCACACTGATAAAGAGGACAATGAAGAAGGCGATCACCTAGCAAACAAGGGATCTAGTAATTCCTTTATAGGTTCGGAAACGTCTTGTGGTGTGAGCATGATTACCATCCACAGACACTCCGGACAAGGCCGACTTACAAAACTACCGACCCAAAAAAGTTCCAATCGCGCGTGCTAATATAAAAACGGTAACGCCCAGGGCCAAGTCGCAGGGTTCCACCAAGGGAAAGTCTAAACAACGAAAACCTAAGAAAAAATAGACATGAGGCAGTACTTGATAAATATTGATTTGGATGACAAATTCTGTCTGCCCTACGTAGACTCCATCAATCTGGATTCGGAAATTGAAATGACCAATGCGACAAAAGTCGATTTAACCAATCAAGATTGGAAAATAGAAAATTCCGAAGTGATAAAAGTCGATTCGGCTGAGGATTCGCAATTTCCAACGATACTGTCGAGTGGTTCTACCGATCAGCATTCGAACGATAACACGAGTTTTAAAGATTCAGCTAATCGTAATACGAGAATTCGAAGGGCCCACGCAATTCCCACTCGACAGTTCCACGGATAGTTTAACTAGGTAAGGCTACCTCGACTGGTTCCACAAAACAGGAACCTTTGACTATTCAAACAGCTAAGCCTATTTCCTCTGGTTCCACTAGTCAAAAACTAATGAATATTGAAACAGTTATGACCATCTCCACTGGTTCTGCCAATCAGGAACCGATGACTATTCAAACAGCTGAACCAACTTTGATTGGTTTAACCAATCAGCAACCTTCAATCTTGCCGAATTCTCACCTATCGAGGTTTGAGCGATACGTGATCGATTTCGCCAAGAAGCATTCAAGGTTTCAGAAAGGTCTTCGTATTCCAACAGAATCTACCAATCCCCGTTCAACGCAAGGACTACTCGCAAAGACTACTTCTTCTTCTAAGGCAGCCTTCTCCAAACGGAGATTGGTTATCATAATGGCAATTTGCGCAAAGACTACTTATTCTTCTAATGGTGCCATCTCTTCACAGAGATTGGTTATCATAATGGCGATTCTTATTTTTGACACTGCTGCTCTAAACAGGTCTACAGAGTAGCAATCAAACCACTTCCTCAAATTCATGAGCCAGGAGGTCCGTCGTCATCTCGGGCTCATCTTTCCTGATATTTTTCCCTGCATAATGAGTTGTAGTAACTCATAACGATCTCCTCGAATGACGTGGCCCAGATATAGAAGTTTTCTAGTTTTTATTGTTGAGTTCTCGTTCTGAGTACTGATAATCTGATAAAAACGCGTCAAACCTAGGTCCTAGGTTTCGTTGTGACACCCATCCTCCTTCGAAATCCTTTCTTGCTTTTGATTTGGATGCGGTTTATAACCTTGTGAGGGTGGGTAGGGCCGAAGAGCCGACGACGTCGGCGGCAGCTGATGGGTTTCCACAGTCGCGAATGCTGAGGAAGAAGATGGTGAAAAAGATAACGACACAAATAAAGAGGAGAATGTGAGCTCTGGGTCAGATATGCCAATGTTACCGTCGGATCAGGTCGCAAAGTCAAGGCGGACTATTTCGTCGCCGAAGAACCGACGACGTCGGCGGCAGCTGATGGGTTTCTACAGTCGCGAATGCTGAGGAAAAAGATGGTGAAGAAGATGACGACACAAATAAAGAGGAAAATGTGGGCTCTGGGTCAGATATGCCAATGTTACCGTCGGATCAGGTCGCAAAGTCAAGGCGGACTATTTGACAACTTTCACCTATTTACTTAGAGTCACTTTACCAACAGTAATATTTTTGTGTAGCCTGCAGACGCGTTTCGAGATGTATCTCTCATCTGTGCAGCTTTGTTGTTTCGAATTTTAAATTGGAATACACTTGAACACCTCGTGCGTGACTGGCGAGGTTAGGTTTTAATTGGACGTTTGTGGAGAAAGACATGGACTTAGCAAGTAATTGATTTAAATGATAATTGGTGAAACCATACTAATATAAGGCAGCAATTGTTGGCATAGCCTTTATATTCCGTATGGATGGATTCTGTTGCAAACTATTCCTCATCATCCCGTCTGAGCCAAAAGAAACGAAGCAGACCAAAAAGAAACGAACCTGCCTATTTAAAATCAAGAAGAAGAAGAAGAAACAAGAACAGATTATCATGCAGAGCGCCTAACTTCACCCATTAAAATCCTTCCTCTGTAATTTATATTTTTTATATAATTTTTGTTTTGTCTATTAAGACTACAAAACAAATCTCATGTTGAAACAACTACTTCCCTTGCTGATACCACGCAGGATATTGAAATATACAACATATATTTTCATGTTATTACTAGCCCCAGTCCACTTTCGTAGTACTAAACGCGTACTAGATAAATAACGTTGTTTTTAAGATCATATATTTCTATTTAACTTAAGCGTGTAGCCTGCAGACGCTAGATATTGAATTATACAACAGATATTTGCATGTTATTACTAGCCCCAGTCCACTTTGGTGGCACTAAATGAGAACTAGATAAATAACGTTGTTTTTAAGATCATATATTTCTATTTAACTTAAGCGTGTAGCCTGCAAACGCTAGATATTGAATTATACAACAGATATTTGCATGTTATTACTAGCCCCAGTCCACTTTCGTGGCACTAAATGAGAATTAGATAAATAACGTTGTTTTTAAGATCATATATTTCTATTTAACTTAAGCGTGTAGCCTGCAGACGCTAGATATTGAATTATACAACAGATATTTGCATGTTATTACTAGTCCCAGTCCACTTTCGTGGCACTAAATGAGAACTAGATACTAGATACTAGGGCATTCGCCCGATTGACCGACTCTAGCGACGCTACTGATTCTAATATAGCCAAACTAAGTTCGTTTGTAATTTCGAAACGGCGTGCGTGCAAGGAATCCACAAAAGTGTCGGCCGAAACATAAACAAATTGAAAATTCTCAAATTTCTTAATTCGCTCGTTTTACAATCGACTTGGCAATGATCCTCGGCTGTCGCAAAGCCTTCGAATTCTCGGCGGCGCATCTTCGTCGCTCAACGCTTGTCCAGCCGAATCCTTATCAAGTTGGCGGTTCCGTGGAAGTTTCCAAAAAACGTCGTTTTTATGGCATCGCGACGCCATCTTCGGCGCAATCGGTATTAAACTCCCAAACAAACTAAAAGGTTCTATGGCCGATCGAACGGCATCGGTCCGGTTCCGATCCATCAATTGGTTTCGAAGTTCTATGTATCCCCGTAAAACGCCTCTGGTTTTTCTCACTTTTTGCGCATTTTTCTCTTCAAACTGCCGCAGATTCGCAAAAAGTTGTCGCAGTTTAAAAATTCTTGACGGAATGGTTGCGCGCGAGTGTTCTGAAGAGAACGAACCCAACCGGCGACCTGGAGCCCATCAAATAAGACCTGGGCGTCCGTGGAAGTGATTGCAAAATCGGCAAAAAATATATATATATTTGCTCTTGCACCAGGTGAACGGGACGTCGCAGGACGGCGAGGGCTTTAAAAACGTGTCGCGGCCGCGGCTAGAGGATCCGGAAAGAAAATTGAGATCCGACCTAAAATGCGCCTCAAAAGTAAAATTTCGTGATTTTAGTTTTCGGTCTGGTGCGTCCGAACATGGGGGGGTTGAGTCGCGAAAACGGCACCGCTTGACAGGGATCTCGGTTCTACACCGGAAAAATGTACATTCCCGTTTTGCACCGCCGCCGCCGCTTCTGTCGGGCCGTTTCCGAAAAAAACACGATTTTAGGGTGGCTTTTGAATAACCGGACGGACATTCGCGAAGACGCGCGGTTAGAACACCCAAGATCTGCCGCCTCCGGCGGCATAAATATGTAAGATTTGGCCCTTTTAAAAACTCACGTTGTGCCATCCCCCATGTGAAATTCGCGAAACGCCACACGTCAGTCGTCTCAGAACCGATCGAAAAAAACCTAGTCCGTTGGCCCCAGGCATTCTCCCGATTGACCGACGCTAGCGACGCTACTGAATGCTGCGATGTCTTAACCAGAAATGAACAAACGTTTCCCCGAAAATAAACTGAAACAAGTTTCGAATTCTGACAGGACACTGCAGTCTTAGAAACACCTCAAGACCCTAGACCTAGAGGAAGATGACTATTGCAGATTCTGTAGCTCAGCAGAGGAAACCCAAATACATCTACTCATGGACTGCGGAGAATTCCTCCGTAAGAGACGAAAATGTACCTTGAGGCTCACTAATTGAACGAAGAGGAATTACAATCCTTGGATCCTAAAGGAATCAGGACTAAAGGAAGAGCTCTAAATTCGACCCGGGTTCGAATCCTGGTCGGGGAGACAAAAACTAGGACGGTTTTCACTAACCGTCCGGGCTGCCCACCCTGAATGAATGCAAAATATGCGATACCGGGGTGGCGCACACTAAAAGCCAAAGTGGAATAGGGCCTTTGGTGAGAGCTTCCCCCGAGCCACAAAAAAATGGGTAAGTAAAACAATGATTATAGGAAGAGCGTATGGTACAATAGATCTATAAAGGTCGCAGTACAAGAACCACCGAAATCTATTTTTGTCTAAATTGGTCTTGCTAGACCTCGCTAAACTTCGCAGCCTAAAGGCCGATGCTCATATACGCGACACTCAGCTACGCGACGTCGTGCGACATCGCCTGTCAAATAATGATTACATTGTTTTAAATGGACTCGTCGCGTAGCTGTCGCGTAGCCATAGTGAGAACGTGCCAATTTAAAACAATGTAATTTTTTGTCGCGTGACGTCGCGTAGCTGAGTGTCGCGTATATGAGAATCGGCCTTTAGACAATATAGATTTGTTTAAATTTAAGAAAGCCAGTCAAATAAAGATTACATTGTTTTAAATGGGCACGTTCTCACTGTGGCTACGCGGCAGCTACGCGACGTCACGCGACATCGCCTGTCAAATAATGATTACCTTGTTTTAAATGGGTACGTTCTCACTATGGCTACGCGACAGCTACGCGACGTCACGCTACATCGCCTGTCAAATAATGATTACATTGTTTTAAATGGGCACGTCGCGTAGCTGTTGCGTAGCCATAGTGAGAACGTGCCCATTTAAAACAATGTAATCTTTATTTGACTGGCGATGTCGCGTGACGTCGCGTAGGTGAGTGTCGCGTATATGAGAATCGGCCTTTAGACAATAGAGATTTGTTTAAATTTAAGAAAACACAAATTATTTGTAATCTTCAACAATCTGTTTTGTCTAAATTTTTTCTTGGCAATTCTCATTGAAGGATTTGTCTATGTCTAATCAAGAAGTGTCTAAACATCCATAAAAAGACAAACCGCTTAAAAATCTAACGTCTCTTTCCAATCTTGTCTTAATTATAATCAACATCCATTTGTATATTTCTTTGTTTGTCTAAAAACTTGCAGTCTAGTTTTGTAATCTATATTTTTTGTTTGTTTTGTTTATCTATATTTATCTATGTTTTATCTATATTAGATAATCTAACTTCTCAGTCTAAGACGACATATATTTGTCTATCCCTAATCTAGTTGTGTCTAAATAACCATTTAAAGACAACGAGACTGTTTTACATAAATTTGTCTTACCAGATTCTCGCTGAAAGGCAATATAGATTTGTCTATACCTAATATATTTGTCTATACCTAATATACCTAATCTAGTTGTGTCTAAATATCCATTAAAAGACAAACTGTTGTCTGAATTCTAATGACGATCTATTCATATGTGTCTTTGTGTGAGTTGGTTATTGTCTGCGATTGTCTAAATTTGAATGAAAATAAAAGTCGGAGGTGATTTGAATAAAACATAATTCTCGTTTCTGTAAACGGGATCGTGATATATGTTTATGTAAATGCGCATGCAAATGAGGGAATAATGTTCTTGGGTTTACAAAACAAGTACCTAGTGGTATTAGGGGTTGCAGTCCTCGAGAAAAAACGAAGGGATATTAATCCTGAAACGGAGCGTTGCGTGCGGCGAGCTTAATAAATTAGGATTCATTATTTCTGAATTAATATTTCTCTCGAAAGTTTTTTACTTTTATTTATCGTAAGCAGTTTTTTTGCGGCTGTTGCTGTTGTTGGAGCGATCTCCAAGTTGCTGCAAATTATACAAAAGGTATGATCCATTCATCACGTTTCAAGAGGGTTTTGTTATCGCAGTAGTATCATACTACTTATAAACTCAATAAAGTTGGAACACAACTCGAATATATAAATATAATCAACCTTTCCGGAGCTCTATAACACAATTGAGTCTTTTTAGGACTAACAAAACAAACCTCCAGATTTAACAGATTTGTTTAAGTAGTTCTAAAAAGACTCAATTGTGTTATAGAGCTCCGGAAAGATTGAATATATTTATATATTCATTCTGTGTTTAGACTTTATTAAGTTTATATGATAATCCAGTATGGTTTTACCAATATTAAAATTATCATACCACTTAGTTTAGCTTTACTAAAGTAAGTTAATTTAAGTAAATTTAGTTTACTAAAGGTTATATATCTTTAGACATTTAGCACTTACTTTTTATATCCACATTTGAAATGTCTTAAATTTAGGAAAATCTATATTAGGCCGAGGCAGCACTTCTTGTATACTTCAAGTTACGTATTCAGGACTGTTTGTAAGTTTGATTTTCCTGGTATACCTCAGGTCAATCATTCAGGACGGTTCAACAATTTTAATTAGTAAACCTCAGCTTAAATTAGTAAATCCTCAGGCCGAGGATGCACTACGGTTTTTTCCAGCGAGCGGTAACCGCTATATCCGTGAAACCGGTCGAGAAACACATAGTACGCTATGGGAAAAATCATTCGCGGGAAAAAACCACAAATGAGGCCGCTTGTATTAGCTTACTTGAATCATGAAATCACGCGATTAAAAACCGCGGCGGTTTAGCCATGTGCGGCCTATGCCTAATTCTTGTCTATAACAAAATGAAACTCTCTAAATTAGCAAAACATTGTTGTGAAATTGTAAAACAAATTAAAACCCGTCTGAGAAAATTTAAATTCAAAACAATTTTATCGAGCATCGTTGGAATCGTTTCAAGTTTCCATGATCCGTCATTGTCTATCTAGTCCCGTCAATCTCTCAATAGCCTTTAATAGAGTTGACACAGCAAGGTAATCTATTTTTGATACAGCCCTGAGAAAACCTCCCTTGCATCCGACTTGCTGCGCTCCCTCCTTCAAACAAACAAATCCCGCTTCCCGTTATTCGTTACAGATTTCGGGGTGGCGTTCATTATATTGCATTTACATTGTCGTCCGCCGAAAAATTTTCTACTTTAATTAAAAAAAATACAATCCCTTTACGGATCGGCTCCGATTTTCGTCTCCCTTGCCGTGCCGGGGCAAAACCAATCTTTACCTACCAGTGAGAAAAATCTTAGAATTGCATCCAGGTCACATTCGTAATGAAATAAAGGGGTGGAGGAATATTATTTTTTTTGCGTAATTTCGTGCGTATTGTTGGAGCAGGTAGAGAAATTATGAAAGGGGTGCACGCGATTGTCTAATAAAATGAAACGTTAACGCGTTCGCAACGTTTCATTCTTACAAACCGATTTTTTTTCCCGTGAATGTTCGTGGTTCGTGTTTTATGGTGACGTTGAGATGTTGGCTGTTTGGTCTGAGGGTGGAGGACGCAGCGGGTAGCTGGGTTTACTAGGACATTCTCAGGTGTTGGCCCGTCGGTTCTTGACTCTTGGCTAGAGTCCCCGTCGCCAGCGAGTCTGGTCGCCTGGCTTTTTCTCTTTCTCATAATTATGCATGTACCGAAGGTGTGGCCGTTTCATTAAAAATTATGTGTATTCCACGTACAATATTTCATTTTCACACACAGCGACAAACAAAAAATTTCCGATGATTTATTTTTGTATTTGTTTCAATTTGCATAAATTTATCAACCTCACCGTCCGAATCAATTTGCAAATTACATATTTACATTTAACAATCCAATAAACCAATAAATTAAAAAAATAGAATCGTCCTGAATGCATAACCCGAGGTATACCAGGACAAAAATAACAATAATTTGAGGTTTACTAATTAAAATGTTTCAACCGTCCTGAATAATTAACCTCAGGTAGACCACTAAAAAACAAACTTACAAACAGTCCTGAATACTTAACCCGAAGGATACCAGAAAAATTACGTCCGTCTAGTCTAAACTTGTCTGTCTAGTCTTGTCTGTCTAATTTGGTCTGTATAGTCTGTCTAGTCTTGTGTATCTTTTATTCGGATGAAATTTATTTATTCAAATGATTATTCATTGGGACGCGGGGTGACACAATAGATCATGTTTTTATTCGACGGCGTCCGGGACCGAAACAGACTGAATGAATGTGCATACATTATTTAGATTCATTTTTATTACGACATTCTGCTCTCGAAGCAACCTGTTTTCCTCTTTGCTTTCTGTTTCGGAGTCAATTTGTCACGGGAATGACAATGAAAGTGGGCAAAAGGTGGATGAAATTGGTGTAAGTGACGATGATCAAACGACAATATAATAATAGTTATTATTTTAATTTATCTACTCACATATATTATTGTATGTGAAGGATGCCATTATTATAATCGTTTGTGAAAGTATCCAAATCGTGCGTAAAAGTTCAATGTAAATCAAATGGAGTTTCATTATTAAACAATTTCTGTTTGTTGTTAGTATGGCAAGCTAACCATAATCTAATCTAGATTAAATCTAGTTTAACCCAGTTTACATCGAAATAGGGAAAGATGGTTCCTTCTATGTCCTCCACCTCCATTGACCTTGACACCTCCGGTTCCGACTTCCAGTTTTGACTTCTGTTTTCGGTTTCCCACTTTCAGTTTTTCAAACATGAGAGTGTGAGGTAGTGGTAGTAATGTGAGGTGCACATGTAGCCCCACGTGCGAGGTCTATGTAACCCTACGCTGGGTGTGAGGTCTATGTAGTCCCACGTGTGAGGTATTATAATCGTTTATAGAAGTATCCAAATCGTGCGTAAAAGTTCAATGTAAATGAAATGCAGTTTCAATATTAAACGATTTATGTTTGCTGTTAGTATGGCAACCTAACCATAATCTAATCTAGATTAAATCTAGGTTAACCTAGTTTACATCGAAGTAGGGAAAGATGGTTCCTTCTAGGTCCTCCACCTTCAGAGACCTTGACACCTCCGGTTCCGACTTCCAGTTTCGACTTCGTGCGTAAAAGTTCAATGTAAATCAAATGGAGATTCATTATTAAACGATTTCTGTTTGCTGTTAGTATGGCAAACTAACCATAATCTAATCTAGATTAAATCCAGTTTAACCTAGTTTACATCGAAGTAGGGACAGATGGTTCCTTCTAGGTTCTCCAACTCCATTGATCTTGACACCTCCGGTTCCGACTTCCAGTTTTGACTTCAGTTTTCGGTTTCCCACTTTCAGTTTCTTAAACATGAGAGTGTGAGGTCTATGTAGCCCCACGTGCGAGGTCTATGTAACAACACGCTGGGTGTGAAGTCTATATAGTCCCACGTGTGAGGTCTATGTATCCCCACGCTGAGTGCCCTGCACTGTGCGCGGGAAAATTCAAAATTCGGCGTAGATGGGAAAATTAAACATCGAAACCGGAAGTCGAAACTAGAAGTGTCAAGGTCAAAGGAGGTGGAGGGCTTTGAAAGAGAAATGTTTCCCTGCTCATCGACAACTACCAAATAATGTATGACACATAGGTAAAATGTATGACACGTAGATAAAATAATGTATGACGCCCGTGTGTGAAAGGGTTTTGTGCACCCATTGCGACTAAACCACTCGCCTTTGGCTCGTGCTTTAAATTTCGCAACTCATGCACAAAAGCCCTTCTTCTCACACTTGTATCATAAACCACTATTAATAGGTTGAATTTATTGAATTACAATTTTCAACTGAAATGGTCTAAATTTGCGGTTTATATGGAATTTGAAACGGAAAGGGTGCAAGTTTGTCCAATTCCAATTTGAAGCTAATATAGTCTAAATGTATATAGTCTTCAGTTTGAAACGCCACTGTGTCTGCTAATTCTAATACGTCTAGTCTTCTATTACCTATCCTGTTTATGTAGTCTTGTAGACTATAAATGTCTTGTATTTCCCTGTCTTGTTTATGTAGCCTTGTCTGGACATTATCACATTGTGACTCATTTCTTTGTATTTTCATGTTTGAATATCCATTTTACACAAACAATCTTTTGACAAAATGGCACGAATGGGAATAAAGACTTTTGTTGAGTTTCGAGAACCGTCGAAGAATCGCCAAAACGAGATAATTTTGTGGGCAAAACCCTGAAAAGATTCACGAAAAATACTCGAATGGACTTGAATATAATAAAAATTTGTTAGTCCAAATTGGAACCTTTATAACAATTATAACGATTTGATTGGACCAATCAATGTCTAATTAGTCTAATTAAATTAAATTAGGTTACACATTAAAATTTGACACATTGTAATATTTGACAGTCTGTAATATTTGACACTTTGTAATATTTGATCCTTTTTAAAATTCAAATCTTGTTAAATTATGAATATTTTAATTTCGTATTGGAAGAGTTTGTCAATTTTAATACATTCTAAAATTTGACAATTGCAATATTTGACACTTTGTAATAATTGACATAATATAATATTTAGCAGCCTGTAATATTTGACAGTCTGTAATATTTGACACTTTGTAATATTTGAGACTTTTTAAAATCCGAATCTTTTTAAATTTAGAATTTTTGAATTTCGTATTAGAACAGTTTGACAATTTTAATACATTCTACAATTTGACAATCACAATATTTGCCACATTGTAATATTTGACATAATGTAATATTTGACAGTCTGTAATATTTGATAGTCTGTAATATTTGACACTTTGTAATATTTGAGACTTTTTTAAATCCGAATCCTTTTAAATTTCGAATTTTTAATTTCGTATTGAAACAGTTTGACAATTTGAATACATTCTAAAAAATTTGACACTTGTAATATTTGACACATTGTAATATTTGACATAATGTAATATTTGACTGTCTGTAATATTTGACACTTTGTAATATTTGAGACTTTTTAAAATCCGAATTCATTTTAAATTTAAAATTTAAAATTTCGTATTGAAACAGTTTGACAATTTGAATGCATACTAAAAAAATTGACACTTGTAATATTTGACACATTGTAATATATGACATAATGTAATATTTGACTGTCTGTAATATTTGACACTTTGTAATATTTGATTCTTTTTAAAATCAAAATTTTGTAAAATTTTTGATTTTTTAAATTTCGTATTGGAACATTTTTACAATTTTAATACATTCTACAATTTGACAATTGTAATATTTGACAGTCTTTAATATTTGACACTATGAAATAATTGTCACTTAGTAATATTTGATCCTTTATAAAATCCGAATCTTGTAAAATTTTGAATTTTTAAATTTCGTATTGGAACAGTTTGTAAATTTTAATACATTCTACAATTTGACAATTATAATATGTGGCACATTGTAATATTTGACAGTCTGTAATATTTGATAGTCTGTAATATTAGACACTTTGCAATATTTGAGACTTTTTAAAATCCGAATCTTTTTAAATTTGGAAAAATTCCAAATTTTGAAAACTTTGGAAAAATTCCAAAATTGACAAATTGACGAACAGTTTGTCAATTTTAATACATTATACAATTTGACAATTGCAACATTTGACACTTGCAATATTTGACATAATGTAATATTTGACATTAAGTAATATTTGGCAGTCTGTAATATTTGACACTTTGTAATATTTGATAATTTTTAAAATCCAAATCTTGTTAACTTATGAATATTTTAATTTCGTATTGGAAGGGTTTGTCAATTTTAATACAGTCTAAAATTTAACAATTGCGATATTTGACACATTTTAATAATTGACATAATGTAATATTTAGCAGTCTGTAATATGTGAGAGTCTGTAATATTTGACACTTTGTAGTATTTGAGACTTTTTAAAATCCGAATCTTTTTAAATTTAGAATTTTTAAATTTCGAATTAGAACAGTTTGACAATTTTAATACATTCTACAATTTGACAATTGTAATATTTGACACATTGTAATATTTGACAGTCTGTAATATTTGACACTTTGAAATATTTGTCACTTTGTAATATTTGATCCTTTTTAAAATCCGAATCTTTTTAAATTTAAAATTTTTAAATTTCGTTTGAAAATTTTTTTCGTTTGAAATTTCGTTTTTTTCAATTTGACAATTGCAATATTTGACACATTGCAATATTTGACATAATGTAATATTTGACAGTCTGTAATATTTGACACTTTGTAATATTTGATACTTTTTAAAATCTATATCTTGTAAAATTTTTAATTTTTTAAATTTCGTATTGGAACAGTTTGTCATTTTTAATACATTTTACAATTTGACAATTGTAATATTTGACACATTGTAGTATTTGACATAATGTAATATTTGACATTATGTAATATTTGGCAGTCTGTAATATTTGACACTGGTAATATTTGAGACATTGTAATATTTGACATGATGTAATATTTGACAGTCTGTAATATTTGACACTTTGTAATATTTGATACTTTTTAAAATCCATATCTTGTAAAATTTTTGATATTTTAAATTTCGTATTGGAACAGTTTGACAATTTTAATACATTCTACAATTTGAAACTTGCAATATTTGACAGACTGTAATATTTGACACTTTGAAATATTTGTCACTTTGTAATATTTGATCCTTTTTAAAATCCGAATCTTGTTAAATCTTGAATTTTTAAATTTCGTATTGGAACAGTTTGTCAATTTTAATACATTCTACAATTTGACACTTGTAATATTTGACAGTCTGTAATATTTGACACTAAGAAATAATTGTCACTTAGTAATATTTGATCCTTTTTAAAATCCGAATCTTGTTAAATTTTGAATTTTTAAATTTCGTATTGGAACTGTTTGTCAATTTTAATACATTCTACAATTTGACAATTGCAATATTTGCCACATTGTAATATTTGACATAATGTAATATTTGACATAAAGTAATATTTGACAGTCTGTAATATTTGAGACATTGTAATATTTGACATGATTTAATATTTTACAGTCTGTAATAGTTTACACCTTGTAATATTTGATACTTTTTAAAATCCGTATCTTGTAAAATTTTTAATTTTTTGAATTTCGTATTGGAACAGTTTGTCAATTTTAATACAGTATACAATTTGACAATTGCAATATTTGACACATTTTAATATTTGACATAATGTAATATTTGGCAGTCTGTAATATTTGACACTTTGTAATATTTGATACTTTTTAAAATCCATCTCATGTAAACTTTTTAATTTTTTTAATTTCGTATTGGAACAGTTTGTCAATTTTAATACATTCTACAATTTGACAATTGCAATATTTGACACATTGTAATATTTGACATACTGTAATATTTGACAGTCTGTAATATTTGACACTTTGTAATATATTATACTTTTTAAAATCCATCTCATGTAAACTTTTTAATTTTTTTAATTTCGTATTGAAACAGTTTGTCAATTTTAATACATTATACAATTTGACAATTGTAATATTTGACTCTTTGTAATATTTGACATAATGTAATATTTGACATTATGCAATATTTGGCAGTCTGTAATATTTGACACTGGTAATATTTGAGACATTGTAATATTTGATATGATGTAATATTTGACAGTCTGTATTATTTGACACTTTGTAATATTTGATACTTTTTATAATCCATATCTGGTAACATTTTTGATATTTTAAATTTCGTATTGGAACAGTTTGACAATTTTAATACAATCTACAATTTGACACTTGTAATATTTGAAACATTGTAATATTTGACAATCTGTAATATTTGACACTTTGAAATATTTGTCACTTTGTAATATTTGATCCTTTTTAAAATCCGAATCTTGTTAAATTTTGAATTTTTAAATTTCGTATTGGAACAGTTTATCAATTTTAATACATTCTACAATTTGACAATTGTAATATTTGACAGAGTGTAATATTTGACATATTGTAATATTTGGCAGTCTGTAATATTTGACAGTGTAATATATGACACTTTGTAATATTTGACTTTTTAAAATCCGCATTTTTTTATTTATTTAGAATTGGAACAGTTTGACAATTTGAATATAATCTAAAATTTGACTCTTGTAATATTTGACACATTGTAATATTTGACATAATGTAATATTTGACAGTCTGTAATATTTGACACTTTGTAATATTTGATACTTTTTAAAATCAAAATCTTGTAAAATTTTTGATTTCGTATTGGAACAGTTTGACAATTTTAATACATTCTATAATTTGACACTTGTAATATTTGATAGTCTGTAATATTTGACACTTTCAAGTATTTGTCACTTTGTAATATTTGATCCTTCTAAAAATTCGAATCTTATTAAATTTTGAGAGAAAGAAACTGATGAAGCTAGGGAAAACCTCAGTAATGAAATGGAAGAACTGAAAAGATATGCCTGCCTTATCTTTTCAGTTCTTCCATTTGTTTCTTTCAGTTCTTCCATTGACACGTTGTAGAATACATTATTGTCAAAAGTTTGTGTGCGTGTCTAAAATGGTTTAACACCTTTACACCGGCGTGTACCACTGGTGGTACACGTTGCCCGCTAAACTAAAGAACAAAACCGAACGCCGGCGTCAACGTGTCAATCTACATGAGTCATTTGACAGTCTGTAATATTTGAGACATTCTAATATTTGACATGATGTAATATTTGACAGTCTGTAATATTTGACACTTTGTAATATTTGATACTTTTTAAAATCCATATCTTGTAAAACTTTTGATTTTTTAATTTTCGTATTAGAACAGTTTGACAATTTTAATACATTCTACAATTTGACAATTGTAATATTTGGCACATTGTAACATTGACAGTCTGTAATATTTGACACCTTGAAATATTTGTCACTTTGTAATATTTGATCCATTTTAAAATCCGAATCTTTTTAAATTTAGAATTTTTAAATTTCGTATTGGAACAGTTTGTCAATATTAATACATTCTACAATTTGACAATCGCAATATTTGCCACATTGTAATATTTGACATAATGTAATATTTGACAGTCTAATATTTGACACTTTGTAATATTTGATACTTTTTAAAATTCGAATCTTTTTAAATTTAGAATTTTTAAATTTCGTATTGGAACTGTTTGACAATTTGAATTCATTCTAAAATCTGACACTTGTAATATTTTATACATCGTAATATTTGACATAAAGTAATATTTGACAGTCTGTAATATTTGAGACATTGTAATATTTGACATGATGTAATATTTGACAGTCTGTAATAGTTTACACCTTGTAATATTTGATACTTTTAAAATCCATATCTTGAAAACTTTTTAATTTTTTTAATTTCGTATTGGAAGAGTTTGTCAATTTTAATACATTCTACAATTTGACAATTGCAATATTTGACACATTGTAATATTTGACATAATGTAATATTTGACATTATGTAATATTTGACACTTTGTAATATTTGATACTTTTTAAAATCCATATCTGGTAAAATTTTTGATATTTTAAATTTCGTATTGGAACAGTTTTACAATTTTAATACATTCTACAATTTGACACTTGTAATATTTGAAACATTGTAATATTTGACAATCTGTAATATTTGTCACTTTGTAATATTTGATCCTTTTTAAAATCCGAATCTTGTTAAATTTTGAATTTTTAAATTTCGTATTGGAACAGTTTATCAAATTTAATACATTCTACAATTTGACAATTGTAATATTTGGCACATTGTAATATTTGACATAATGTAATATTTGGCAGTCTATAATATTTGACAGTCTGTAATATAAGACACTTTGTAATATTTGACTTTTTAAAATCCGCATTTTTTTATTTATTTAGAATTGGAACAGTTTGACAATTTGAATATATTCTAAAATTTGACTTGTAATATTTGACACATTGTAATATTTGACACTTTGAAGTATTTGACACTTTGTAATATTTGATCCTTCTTAAAAATCCGAATCTTATTATATTTTGAGAGAAAGAAACTGATGAAGCTAGGAAAAACCTCTGTAATGAAATGGAAGAACTGAAAAGATATACCTGCCTTATCTTTTCAGTTCTTCCATTTGTTTCTTTCAGTTCTTCCATTGACAAGTTGTAGAATATATTATTGTCAAAAGTTTGTGTGTGTGTTTAAAATGGTTTAACACGTTTACACCGCCGTGTACCACCGGTGGTACACGTTAAAACTAAAGCACAAAACCGAACGCCGGCGTCAACGTGTCAATCTACATGAGATATTATTTATATTATTATATATCATTATAATGTTAATTGATATTAATCCACATTACCATCTAAGGACTAGGTACAGAGCGACGGAACAAACCATGATAGGAGTCAGTCTGCGAGACAAACTTAGGTGCGAAAAAATCAGAAGTAAAAGTAGTGGATTAATAAAAAGAATCCCAGAATTTAAATGGCGATGGGCAGGACACGCGGCAAGGCAACATCAAGATAAAATGGACACAGAGATTAATCCAATGGAAACCAAGACAAACCAAGGTGAGTGCAAGAAGACCGCAGATAAGTTGAACGGACGACATAGAACGACATGCGGGAAGCAAGTGGCTCCAACTAGAAATGAGCATGGGACGAGTTTCTCGTTCCCGTGGACGGATCCCAGCAACTGTCCCATCCCATCACATGTTCGTTCCACTGTCCCAGCCCAGAAACCTAAATATTTTTCGTCGCAAGCGGAATGCAAGACTTTTCACGAACTACATCGTTATGACAGAAATCTCTTGGGCTTATGGAAAATGTGCGAATTGACACAATAAGCAATTAATTATGCACGAACTAAATTTACTAGATTATCAAAACTCGTCCCACTACGTCCCATACAAAATTCTCGTCCCATCCCATCCTACGCGACGTTCACACCACTTATCCCATCCCAAAGGACGATGGGATGAGATGGGATGGTCGATGGGATCCACATTGTGTTGTCTCTAAAATCAATTTTGAAGATTTGTCTAATATTATCTTGCCTCTAGAAGCAATTTTGAAGATTTGTCTAATATTATCTTGTCTCTAGAAGAGTCTTGTCTCTAGATTGATGAGATGGGATGGTGCATGGGATCCCAGGCTCATCTCTAGCTACAACTCGCGCAAAACAAAACCATATAGTAACCGTTCGGTATGGAAATAGAAGAAGCGTATTCAGGAGTGGACAAAAGAACGCTGAACCTCTTGGGCTGAACATATTATGGAAAATGTGCGTATTGGCACGAAAAGCAATTAATTATGCACGAACTAGATTTACTAGATTATCAAAACTCATCCCACTTCGTCCCATACACAATTTTAGTCCCATCCCATCCTACACGACGTTCATACCACTGATCCCATCCCAAAGGACGATGGGATGAGATGGGGTGGCCGATGGAATCCACATTGTGTTGTTTCTAGAATCAATTTTGAATACTTGTCTTTAGTTTAGTTCTTCTACCTTTAGTCGTCAACCTAAGATATTATCTTGTCTCTAGAAGCATTTTTGAAGATTTGCCTAATATTATCTTGTCTCTAGAAGAGTCTTGTCTCTAGATTGAAGAGATGGGATGGTGGATGGGAACCCATGCTCATCTCTAGCTACAACCCGCGCAAAACAAAACCATATGGTAACCGTACGGTATGGAAACGGAAGAAGCGTATTCAGTAGTGGACAAAAGAACGCCGAAAAAAAATCTGGATGTAATTTTTCAACATCATCTTTTTATCTTTAAATTTCTGTTATCAGTTGCAGAATTTTCGATCAGATGTCGACTTGAATGGACCAGCAATGCCTTGCGGCTTGTTGTTATAAAACCCCAACATAGATTCCAGCTAAAAATATAATCGCAAAATCTCGTTCGATTGACCAGAACTTGTAATCTTGATCACGAAATGAATGGTTCCTGTCAATACGAAACGAAAACAGGAAAGATTAAAGATTTGTTAGCGATAGAAATCTCGATAATATTTGAGAAACCTAGAAAAAAGCTTACGATTTTGAATTCAAAAAAATATATTTGATTAAATCTTTATTTCGTAACAGATTTGCGGCGGGTGTTGTAACCGTACTTTTAATTTATAAACTAATTAAGGAATTCAATCAAATGGACAAAGGGCGGTTAATTAAAGTGTGGAGGAAAATCGTTTTTGCCGATTCACGGTTTATTGGATTTGTGTGTTGAGGAGGCGGAGGAGGAGGCCGAGAGCAAGGTGAACATCGGCATTTACAAACTAAACAATTCCTTCTGACAATGTTGTTGTCGAAGAATGCCCGCCAACAATGCACCGGAAACCCTTAAAACGTGTGAGAGAGACGCGATTCGCTGCTGACAATAGGTGTGGTCAGTTTCCACAACAACAGAAAAGGAGAGAATTACAGAAAAATATCCACTGAATGAGAGACAAAAACTTGGTCGTTTCCACACACTACCTGCCCCCCCTAATAATGTATAAAAATTCCATCGGGAATAGTAGCCATTGATGCCGAGGAGAATGTTCTTTTTTCTTCTTCTTCGTCTCAGTTTCCAATTCTATTATTCTTCCACAGCTCGACAGAATGGCCCATTCTTGTATTTGTCACTCGTTTTGAGAACTGGGGCTATTGATACCAGATTCTCTCTGGATTGTTTGATAGTTTAAGACCTTTTTCTCGTTTTTTCTTTCTCGAGATCTAAACATTGTTTACTATACACTAAATCCACCTTGAAACGATCCTTTATCATTGAAAATAGTCTAATACTCTGTTATTACGCTCGGTTTCCTTCTCACACAAGAACCAAATCGTTCCACAAAAAAATCAAATTTAATAAATAAATCATTCTAAGCAATTATTTATTTCAAAAATATCATTCGCTTTTATAATAAATTTAGAAGATTTGTCTAATATTGTCTTATCTGTAAAAGCAATTTTGATGATTGTCTTGTCTCTAGAAGCAATTTTGAAAATTTGTCTAATATTGTCTTGTCTCTAGAAGCAATTTTGAAAATTATCGTGTCTCTAGAATCAGTTCTGAAGATTAGTCTAATATTGTCTTGCCTCTAGAAGCAATTTTGAAGATTTGCCTAATAATGTCTTGTCTCTAAAAGCAATCTTGATGATTGTCTTATCTCTAGAAGTAATTTTGAAGATTTGTCTAATATTGTCTTGTCTCTAGAAGCAATTTTGAAGATTATCATGTCGCTAGAATCAATTCTGAAGATTTGTGTAATATTGTCATGTCTCTAAAAGCAATTCTGAAAATTATCTTGTCTCTAAAATCAATTTTGAAGATTTGTCTAATATGGTCTTGTCCCTACAAGCAATTTTTAAGATTTGTCTTACATTGTCTTATCTCTAGAATCAATTCTGAAGACTTGTCTAATATTGTTTTGTCTCAAGAAACAATTTTGAAGAAAACCTTTTCACTAGAATCAATTCTGAAGATTTGTATAATATTGTCTTGTCTTTAGAAGCAATTTTAAAGATTTCCTTGTCTCTAGAACCAATTCTGAAGATTAGACTAATATTGTCTTTTCTCTAGAAGTAATTTTGAAAATTAAATTGCCTCTAGAATACATTTTGAAGATTTTTCTAATATTGTCTTTTCTCTAGAAGCAATTTTGAAGATTACTTTGTCTCTAAAATCAATTCTGAAGATTTGACTAATATTGTGTTGTCTCTAGAAGCAATTTTGAAGATTACCTTGTCTCTAGAATCAATTCTGAAGATTTGACTAATATTGTCTTGTCTGCAGAAGCAATTTTGAAAATTACATTGCCTCTAGAATAAATTTTGAAGATTTTTCTAATATTGTCTTGTCTCTAGAAGCAATTTTGAAGATTACCTTGTCTCTAGAATCAATTCTGAAGATTTGACTAATATTGTCTTGTATCCAGAATAAATTTGGAAGATTTTTAGAATCAATTCTGAAGATTTGACTAATATTGTCTTGTATCTAGAATAAATTTGGAAGATTTTTCTAATATTGTCTTGTCCCTAGAAGCAATTTTGAAGATTACATTGCCTCTAGAATAAATGTTGAAGATTTTTCTAATATTGTCTTGTCTCTAGAAGCAATTTTAAAGATTTTTCTAATATTGTCTTGCCTATAGAAGCAATTTTTAAGATAACCTAGTCTTTAGAATTAATTTTGAAGATCTGTCTTCTATTGTCTTGCCTCTAGAAGCAATTTTGATGATTAACTTGTCCACAGAATCAATTTGGAAGATATGTTTATTATTGTCCTGCCTCTAGAAGCAATTTTGAAGATTTGTCCAATATTGTCTTGTCTCTAGAAACAATTTTAAAGGTTATCTGGTTTATAGAATCAATTTTAAAGATTTGTCCAATATTGTCTTATCGCTAGAAGCAATTTTGAAGATTATCCTGTCTCTAGAATCAATTCTGAAGATTTGTCTATTATAGTCTTGTCTCTACAAGAAATTTTGTAGATTACCTTGTCTCTAGAATCAATTCTGAAGATTTGTCTAATAGTGTCTTGTCTCTAGAAGCAATTTTGAAGATTACCTTGTCTCTAGAATCAATTCTGAAGATTTGACTAATATTGTCTTGTCTCCAGAAGCAATTTTGAAGATTACATTGCCTCTAGAATAAATTTTGAAGATTTTTCTAATATTGTCTTGTCCCTAGAAGCAATTTTGAAGATAACCTTGTCTCTAGAATCAATTCTGAAGATTTGACTAATATTGTCTTGTCTCTAGAAGCAATTTTGAAGATTTGTCTAATATTGTCTTGCCTATAGAAGAAATTTTTAAGATAACCTTGTCTTTAGAATCAATTTTGAAGATATGTCTAATATTGTCTCGTCTCTAGAAGCAATTTTGAAGATTTGTCTAATATTGTCTTGCCTATAGAAGCAATTTTTAAGATAACCTTGTCTTTAGAATCAATTTTGAAGAAATGTCTAATATTGTCGTGTCTCTAGAAGCAATTTTGAAGATTTGTCTAATATTGTCTTGCCTATAGAAGCAATTTTTAAGATAACCTTGCCTTTAGAATCAATTTTGAAGATATGTCTAATATTGTCTTGTCTCTAGAAGCAATGTTGAAGATTTGTCTAATATTGTCTTGCCTATAGAAGCAATTTTTAAGATAACCTTGTCTTTAGAATCAATTTTGAAGATATGTCTAATATTGTCTTGCCTCTAGAAGCAATTTTGAAGATTTGTCTAATATTGTCTTGTCGCTAGAAACAATTGAAAAGGTTATCTGGTCTATAGAATCGATTTTAAAAAATTGTCCAATATTGTCTTATCTCTAGAAGCAATTTTGAAAATTATCTTGTCTCTAGAATCAATTCTGAAGATTTGTCTGATATTGTCTTGTCTCTAGAAGCAATTTTTAAGATTCTATCTTGTCTCTAGAATCAATTCTGAAGATTTTTCTAAGATAGTCTTGTCTCTACAAGAAATTTTTAAGATTACCTTGTCTCTAGAATCAATTCTGAAGATTTGTCTAGTAGTGTCTTGTCTCTAGAAGCAATTCTGAATATTATCTTGTCTCTAAAATCAATTTTGAAGATTTGTCTGATATTGTCTTGTCTCTAGAAGCAATTTTGAAGATTATATCTTGTCTCTAGAATCAATTCTGAAGATTTGTCTAATATTGTCTTGTCCCTACAAGCTATTTTGAAGATTTGTCTTACATTGTTTGGTCTCTAGAATCAATTCTGAAGATTTGTCTAATATTGTTTTGTCTCTAGAAGCAACTTTGAAGATTACCTTGTCTCTAGAATCAATTCTGAATTCTCATCTCATATTGTCTTGTCTCAAGAAGCAATTTTGAAGAGAACCTTTTCTCTAGAATCAATTCTGAAGATTTGCCTAATATTGTCTTATCCCTAGAAGCAATTTTGAAGATAAACTGATCTCTAGAATCAATTTTAAGGACTTGTCTAATATTGTCTTGTCTTTAGAAGGAATTTTGAAGATAACCTTGTCTCTAGAATCACTTCTGAAGATTTGTCTAATATTGTCTTGTCTCTAGAAGCAATTTTGAAGATTACTTTACCTCTAGAATAAATTTGGAAAATTTGTTTAATATAGCCTTGTCTCTAGATGCAATTTTGAAGATTACCTTGTCTCTAGAATCAATTCTGAAGATCTGTCCAATCTAGTCTTGTCTCTACAAGAAATTTTAAAGATTACCTTGTCTCTAGAATCAATTCTGAAGATTTGTCTAATAGTGTCTTGTCTCTAGAAGCAATTCTGAAAATTATCTTGTCTCTATAAGCAATTTTGAAGATTATATCTTGTCTCTAGAATCAATTCGGAAGATTTTTCTAATATTGTCTTGGCCCTACAAGCAATTTTGAAGATTTGTCTTACATTGTTTTGTCTCTAGAATCAATTCTGAAGATTTGTCTACTATTGTTTTGTATCTAGAAGCAGCTTTGAAGATTACCTTGACTCTAGAATCAATTCTGAGTTTTCATCTCATAATGTCTTGTCTCAAGAAGCAATTTTGAAGAGAACCTTTTCTCTAGAATCAATTCTGAAGATTTGCCTAATATTGTCTTATCCCTAGCAGCAATTTTGAAGATAAACTGATCTCTAGAATCAATTTTAAGAACTTGTCTAATATTGTCTTCTCTTTAGAAGCAATTTTGAAGATAACCTTGTCTCTAGAATCACTTCTGAAGATTTGTCTAATATTGTCTTGCCTTGCCTTAAAATTATCTTGTCTCTATAAGCAATTTTGAAGATTATATCTTGTCTCTAGAATCAATTCGGAAGATTTTTCTAATATTGTCTTGGCCCTACAAGCAATTTTGAAGATTTGTCTTACATTGTTTTGTCTCTAGAATCAATTCTGAAGATTTGTCTACTATTGTTTTGTATCTAGAAGCAGCTTTGAAGATTACCTTGACTCTAGAATCAATTCTGAGTTTTCATCTCATAATGTCTTGTCTCAAGAAGCAATTTTGAAGAGAACCTTTCCTCTAGAATCAATTCTGAAGATTTGCCTAATATTGTCTTATCCCTAGCAGCAATTTTGAAGATAAACTGATCTCTAGAATCAATTTTAAGAACTTGTCTAATATTGTCTTCTCTTTAGAAGCAATTTTGAAGATAACCTTGTCTCTAGAATCACTTCTGAAGATTTGTCTAATATTGTCTTGCCTTGCCTTAAAATTATCTTGTCTCTATAAGCAATTTTGAAGATTATATCTTGTCTCTAGAATCAATTCGGAAGATTTTTCTAATATTGTCTTGGCCCTACAAGCAATTTTGAAGATTTGTCTTACATTGTTTTGTCTCTAGAATCAATTCTGAAGATTTGTCTACTATTGTTTTGTATCTAGAAGCAGCTTTAAAGATTACCTTGACTCTAGAATCAATTCTGAGTTCTCATCTCATAATGTCTTGTCTCAAGAAGCAATTTTGAAGAGAACCTTTTCTCTAGAATCAATTCTGAAGATTTGTCTAATATTGTCTTATCCCTAGCAGCAATTTTGAAGATAAACTGATCTCTAGAATCAATTTCAAGAACTTGTCTAATATTGTCTTCTCTTTAAAAGCAATTTTGAAGATAACCTTGTCTCTAGAATCACTTCTGAAGATTTGTCTAATATTGTCTTGCCTCTAGAAGCAATTTTGAAGATTACTTTGCCTCTAGAATAAATTTGGAAAATTTGTTTAATATTGTCTTGTCTCTAGATGCAATTTTGAAGATTACCTTGTCTCTAGAATCAATTCTGAAGATTTGTCTAATAGTGTCTTGTCTCTAGAAGCAATTCTGAAAATTATCTTGTCTCTAAAATCAATTTTAAGATTTGTCTGATATTGTCTTGTCTCTAGAAGCAATTTTGAAGATTATATCTTGTCTCTAGAATCAATTCTGAAGATTTTTCTAATATTGTCTTGGCCCTACAAGCAATTTTGAAGATTTGTCTTACATTGTTTTGTCTCTAGAATCAATTCTGAAGACTCATCTCATATTGTCTTGTGTCAAGAAGCAATTTTAAAGCGAACCTTTTCTCTAGAATCAATTCTGAAGATTTGCCTAATATTGTCTTATCTCTAGAAGCTATTTTGAAGATAAACTGATCTCTAGAATCAATTTTAAGGACTTGTCTAATATTGTCTTGTCTTTAGAAGCAATTTTGAAGATTACCTTGTCTCTAGAATCAATTTTGAAGATTTGTCTAATATTGTCTTGTCTTTAGAAGCAATTTTGAAGATTACTTTGCCTCTAGAATAAATTTTGAAGATTTGTCTAATATTGTCTTGTCTCTAGATGCAATTTTAAAGATTACCTTGTCTCTAGAATCAATTCTGAAGATTTGCCCAATTTTGTCTTGTCTCTAGAATCAATTTTGGAGATTATCTTGTCTCTAGAACCAATTCTGAAGATTTGTCTAATATTCTCTTGTCTCTACAATCAATTTATAATGTCTTTTACATAAAACCTATTTTACCATAAATTTCAATGAGAATTTATAAATTAGTATCAAAACCGTTTTCTTTCATCCACGTCGCGCACACCGTTAGCATGCTTTAACAAAAATAAAAAGCAGAGAAGCAATCCGAACGCGCCAGTGTTTAGTAGCTTGCTAAATGATCGAGCAAGATGGAAACCAAGAATCCTGTCTATCAATTTAAAGCTCACAATGGCAGATTGACTTTAATCATATCTGATTTCCTTTTCACGGTGCATCAACCGCTCACGGCTCGCACTTGAACCGGAGGAATTCAGGTGTTCGAAAAAAGACGGACAAGATTTGTATCTGTTGTAGAGGCTGTTAGGACGTCGGTGTGTCGGTAGGCGTACGTTTCGGCCTTTGTTGGGTAATTGTATGTGTTTTTCTGCGTATTATTTTTATTTTTCGAGGTTGTAATGGGAAGGAGGAAACGCTTGAGATGTTAACTGAATTAGGTTTTTGTTTCATTTTGCGGTTTGTTAAATAACTGACTCAGACATTGATCAAATCTGCGTCAATTTTAGAGCTTTGCAAAAATTGATGTGACTTTGTTGGGTAATTGACCTAGGCGTAAGAAAAGAAATACATTCTTAATGGTTACATACCTTATTATTAAGTACTTATTTGGGTTCAATTGGAATAAGAGAGTTCGTAGATATAGGCAGCCCAATAGATTTCCGTTAGTTTGAATTGTGGCACGTATGAGCACGTAATAGCAGCTCTCGGCCAATCAACGAATCGTAAACCAAACGCTCATGTGTGTTATCAAACATAACTTATCATAAATCGCGGACTGTTACATGCGTGTGTGTTATGATGTGTTTACATAGTCCACGAATTGTAGAATAATGGGCATTTACAATAGTGGTCGTAGATAAAACCTTTTACATTCAATTCGCTTTTCTGACGATTTATTACAAAAATTAAAACTAGAACAGCTTTGTGCCTGGTCTTCCTTGGTCTTAAATTATCTCACAATTTTTGGGCATGTTTTGAGCAAACTAATTGTCATTGACTTTAAGGAAATTTAAGGAAATTTGATCTGGAATATTTTTCTGTATTGTGTTGATTAATTCGAAAATGATGAAGAGAGACAATAATGTTCAATTTAGAATGAGAAGGGGAGATAAAAGTCGTCGATAAAATTTTTGTCCAAACAAGAACTCGTCGAACAAACAACGAGAAAAATCTACGAAGAATAAAATTACAAAGTAACAACAATGGGTCTTGTTTAGAGCGAAGAATGGGACCAGAAACCAATAAAACGGCTCCACAATAAAAACTAAGAGTCGCAATAAAACTAGTTGTTTACAGGAATGAGAGAAAAATAAAAAAGACTAATAATAATATAAAATCACACCCTAAAATTTTATTCCGACAAGGGGCCAAGCTGTCTGGGCCGAAAACCGCGCTCGGTCCTTTCTCACACGACCCGACCCCCGAGAAGCGGGAAATCCGGCCGAGTCTCGCCCTTAAGGCCGACGGCGTTAGCGTCAGTTTCTCCTGCACCCGTCCGCGATCAATCATATTTAATGTGACGTGACAGTAAGCATGGTACTTTGTCTATTGTAATCTGCCCATTGTTGCCCGGACTAACCGGTGCTCTTTTAAAAAAACATTTTTTCGAGGTTTTTTTCGGATGAATTACCGTCATAAAGTATTTGCTGGTAACTCGTTATGTGTTACTTGCTAATTGTGTATTGTGTACAGGGCTTTGTTGCCTGCTCGGTTTATTAACTCGATATTGTTTTGATTTGTTAGATGGAAGGGAAAAATTTATTTCAAAACATCGAGTTCATCGTACAAAGCGATAACGATTTTCTTTTAAAACCAGACAAACCTGAGATCATTTGTTTTAATTTATTTATTTAGCGCATGGCTCATCACAATATTTGTAGAATTGAAGAGACTTAACGACCAAGATTTCCAATCTAGTTCCAAAATGTTTCAAATTGCAAAACCGATTTTGCAAGAGATTCAGAAGATTTTAGCAATTTTTGAAAGTTTGAAGCTGTGAAATATTTAAACAATTTATCTCAATTAGTTTTCACAAAAGGGAAAATGTAGGAGGACTGTCTGTGGACTGTGTGAAGAAACTCAACAAAGAGCCAATTTATGCAAAATTAATGGCTTTTCGGCTTCCAAAAAGAATCGTCAAATCCAGAGATTTTTGCAAAGCTCCATAATAGGGAATATGCAAGAGATTTAGATTTACTTGATTTTTCTACCCCCGATACTTTATGATCTTGACATTACAACTATACCATTATTTTCTTATTTAGTTTGAATTTAAGTCCAAAAATTAAAATCAAAAACTCCAAAATATGCGAGCGAAATTCAAATGTACTAAACGCATCACCATTGGTCTAACTCAGGGGTCGGCAAACTCTATAAACTTAAGAGCCAAATTTTTATTTAAAATTATTTCAAACTGGATCAAGAGCCACGGATGATTTTTTTTCTAGTGGGATAAGCCCACGTAGGTTATTAAACCACGACATCCGAACATTAAGCCACGTCTACCAATATTCTATCTTCCCATAATCTACCCTTGTATTATCAATTGTCTCTATCTCTCTCTACCTGTAGCTCTTACAACCCGTGGTGGGTCTTGGCTGACTTAACAACTCTCCTCCATTGGTCTCTCTCCATCATTAGCTCCTCCGCTTCCATGATATTCAGGGATCTAAGATCTGGTACTATGCAGTCTCTCCACCGTAGTCGCGGTCTTCCTAGTGGTCTTCTACCGGCCGGGGCCTGTTCCCATACCACTCTAACAACTCGTCCATCCTCCTGTCTCTTTACATGGCCGGCCCACCTCAGTCTTTTCTTATTATCAGTTGTAGCAGTGGATATTTTGGTCGTAATCCACGGACTAACTGTTACCAGCGTCTTATAGCAGATTTAGCCCTCTACAGGTTTTATCTAAAACTTTTTTCGACACCTAGTCTACTTCTCGAGTTATAACTTAACTAATCGTCGACTAACGTTTTGTATCCACAGACGGAATTAGGCTAAATCCACGAACTAGCTATGAGTATTAGGGGGAACTAATGTACTTGACTTATGCAGAATTTAATCCTCTACAAGGTTTATCTAAAAAATTTTTTGATGCCTAGTCTAGTCCCAGAATTATAGCTTAAGTAAATGCAAACAATTTTCTTAAGACACCCACACAAATTTTTGATTGAAACGAGAATACCTGCAGTAAACAATGGACAGGACTGTGACTGAATATAGTATTTGACGTCATTAACAAAGCGCGCGAAAAAAACTTATTTGTTGTAAATGTAATATTTGTGGAATAAGAATGAAGGGAACAATAATATTTTAAGGGTTGGGTAATAACTCATCGAAAAGCAAAAGAAATATTTGTAAATTTTGAGAATGCCGCAAGAAATATGGGACGACAAATAAATGCAAATAAGACAAAGTTTTTGGCTGCCACAAAAGAACGCAGGGCCAGAGACGCGGGTCAAAATATCACAATTGGAGAATATAACATCGAAGCAGTGGATGAGTTCGTACTAGAACTAGAACTAGACTAGCCATCAAAAAAAGTCTTAAAAAAAACTGTAGAGGATTAAATTCTGCATAAGGCTAGTTCGGTAGTTCCAGCTAATTATCATAGCTAGTTCTTGCATTTAGTCCAATTTCGTCTGTGGATGCAAAATGTTAGTCGACGCTTATTTAAGCTATAACTCCAGATAGGCTAACTAGACCGAACTAGACTAAGTATTGAAAAACCGAACTAGACTAAGTATTGAAAAACGTTTTAGACACAACCTGTAGAGGACTAAATTTGCTATGACATGCTGGTAATAGTTAGTTCGTGGATTACGACTACCTAGTCTAATCCGGGCTGTAAAAACAAAAATTTGTTTGGGTGTTTTGAAAAATTTGTTTGCGTTAATTTAAGCTAAACTCTGGAACTAGACTAGGCATCAAAACAATTTTTAAATAAACCTTTTAGAGGATTAAATTCTGCATAGGTCAAGTCCATTAGTTCCCCCTAATACGCATAGCTAGTTCGTGGATTTAGCCTAATTCCGTCTGTGGATACAAAACGTTAGTTGACGCTTAGTTAAGTTATAACTCGAGAACTGGACTAGGTATCGAATAAAGTTTTAGATAAAACCTGTAGAGGACCAAATTTGCTAGAAGACACTGGTAACAGTTAGTCCGTGGATTACGACTAACTAATCCGGGCTGTGAAAACAAAAATTTGTTTGGGTGTTTTGAAAAATTTGTTTGCGTTAATTTAAGCTAAACTCTGGAACTAGACTAGGCATCAAAAAAAGTTTTAGATAAAACTTGTAGAGGATTAAATTCTGCATAAGCGTTGTTTGCTAGTTTCAGCTAATACTCATAGCTAGTTGGTGGTTTAGCCTAATTCTGTCAGTGCATATAAAACGTTAAGTTATGCTATAACTCGAGAACAAGACTATGTATCGAAAAAAGTTTTAGATAAAACTTGTAGTACATTACATTTCCTAAAAGATAGTAATTAGTCGCTGGTAAATTGAGTATAACTAGTTTAATTCTGGTTGTGAATCTGAAACTTTTCGAGCGAAACTTTGTTATAGCAGCAGTTTTACTGGCAGTGTGTATTTAGCGTTGGGAACTGCGCCGGTTTTATTAGCTGACAGTATTTCCGATTGATACGATACCTCGCGTTAAGTTTTAAGACAACTTTAACGAACGCTACCGGCTCCAATTAAGCCATTCACTGTCTGTCTTTTTAATTAGTCCGTCACGCATGCGTAATCTAAACTTTAACCAACGAGAATACCTGCAGTAAACAATGGACTGGACTGTCACTGGACGTAGTATTTGACGTCATTAACAAAGCGCGCGAAAATGCGTTTAAACAGCTCAAGTTCAAAATTAATCTCTATTTTAAATATTTTTTTAAACTTAATTACAGCACACCAATTTATTAAAGTGGAATATAGCTTGAATATATGCAACCTTTCCTTAGCTCTATAAAATTATTAAGTCTTTTTCGTAAAAAACTACAAAAACTACAAAACAAATCTCCTGTTGAAACGCAACAGATATTTTTATGCTATTCACTAGCCCCCATTCCAGATCAATTTTTTCTTTTAAAATTGTGACAAGTCCCTTTTTATTACCCACCATACGTTTACCTCATCAGTTGCAATTGCAACAATTTTAGTAATGGGATGTAATTTTTCTTCAGACTTCTTATCATCACTTAACACATACGATGTAAGTAGATCGCAAATCCCCGCACTATGCGAGACTTGACTGCCAGACACAATATCTAAAACAACCGAGATCTGAGATAACATGTTGTATGAGCCGCGCGGTGACTATGAGCTGTGAACTTGGCGGCGGCGATTGTAAGACTACAGGTATTGTTTTGTACCTTTTTGTGATTTTTGTTTATATTTCAATTCATTTCTGAAGGGCCATAAGCTCACATAAAAAGAGCCTCATGTGGCTCGCGAGCCACACTTTGCCGATCCCTGGTCTAATCGAAACTAAGGACTGTGACGCACATGTTATGACATTTATAGGCGTCAATATTCACTGTTCTGTTTTGCTGTGCAATATTACTGTAGTGTTTTTCTAGTGTGTTAGTACCTAGTGCGATTTTGGTCTATAGTGACATTATAAATTATCAAGAACAATGACGGAAAGTGGTTTTATTAAAGCACAATCGGACAATTTCCAAAAATATATGTATTTATGATGTGCTCTGAGAATAACCAAACTGCATTGCTAATATGTTAAATCAGTGTTTCTCAAACTTATTTGTCTCAACGCTCACATGTGATATGCCAAAGTTAATAACACCCCCCAAATATGAAGGATGAGATTGAAGTTACAATATCCATTTATCTAATTGAGGTTCAATGTTCGTGAGGTTTAAACATGTTTTTAAAGTTAAAAAATATCCAGTCTATTTCTTAACTCGACTAAGTATAACGTTGGAAAAGCTATTAATAATTTCTTCGCGAATTTCCAGAAGGAGGGTAGTGGTCAGTGAAACCAAAATTCTTCATATGAAGTTGATATCATTTTGCAACCTGACTTTCTTCCAAAACCGGGCCTGCGTTTTCATAACATGAAAATGGTGTTGTTATCTAATCGGGAAACAAATACTTTAATCTCTTTATCATGTCATTATGTAACAGGTCCAAATGATTTGTGAATATTAGAATATGTTCATCAGATATTTCTTATATTTCTTGAATTTTCATCAGATTTGGGAATAGACCTTAACGGTTAGTTACGCGCATGCGCGTCCGAAATGTTTAAATGGCGGGAATATGAAGGTTTCGGGCAAATTTCGTTACTTTCACTGGTTATACGTCAAAAAGTGCCCGAAAAACATGGCGGAAATTGACACATGTGTACAAAAAAATTTCAACTATGAAAAGTTCTATTGATAAAATTGACGACGAGCCAAAATGTTTTTAAAAAGTAACAATTTTTCCTACCGTCCCCATGGGCTATCTAGCGACCCCCAAAAAGATGTCATCGCCCACTGGTGGGCGGTATCGCCCACTTTGAGAATCGCTGTGTTAAATGATTCATTTAATTTTAATTTTTTTATTGTAATTAGTATGTCTATAGTTGGAAGTGGGTTGCTTTCACTTAATAGTTTTATTAAATGATATTTTTGTTTGGGTAATCCAATCAACATTATAGGCTCTTTTCCTATAGCAGTTATTGTACCAATTCGCATTACATTTTTTAAATGTTTTGCATCCTCCAAATCATCTTGCGTCCAACTTAATTCAGATGAGCATCATGTAGCTCATCTGAATTAAGTTGGACGCAAGATGATTTGGAGGCGTAATTTGGAGACGCATAATCCGGGGATATCACTCAAGAATAAAAAAAACTGGGTTATCTGCAAATAACTTCCTAGCTGATTTTATTGGTGACCAAAATATTATTGGAAAACCTTACACCATTATTTGCGCATTTCTCGGAACAAAGAAAGCACTTTATCTGGTGTACTTATAATAGTGCTTTGCATTCCGGTACAAAACAATATCTATAACATGGTTTAGCTTTTCTATTATCGAAATAGCGATTCAAACTGAAAATCCTTAACTGTCAAAACTAAACAACATTGCAAATATTAAACAACTATGAATGACAACGAGAACTCTGACGTCATCCAAAAGCGCGCGAAAAATGGGACCGTTCAAACAGATCAAATTTTATCGGTATTTTATATATTTTTTTAAAAAATAATTGAAACACTTTCAACAGTATTTATAATTTTTACAATGTTAAAGCGAAGTAAAAAGTAAATAAGCAAATAAAAAAAATTGATGCATATTTCCTTTTGACGACAATCAGTTCAACCTAAAAAATTGACTCAACTTTGTAAGTTAATAAGACTTGTATTGATTGATTTGTAAGTTAATAAGAATTGGTGAAATCATCTTACGTTATAGAAAATCATATAAACTTAAAACAAACGGAACACAGCCTGAATATATAAGTATATTCAGCCTTTCCGGAGCTCTATAACAATTATTGAGTCTTTTTAGGACTACCAAAACAAATCTCACATGAAATTTGTAACTTATTTTATAGCTTTCAGTCCACTTTTGTGGCACTCAACAAAAACCATAAAAATAACATTTTTTTTAAACTCATGTCTTTCCGATACTTTAAGTGAATATCCATCTGTGGACGCGTTCCGAGATTTAACCATCTCATCATTGAAGTCACAGAAGTAATTTACAATTTTGGAAATGGCGTTAAGCTTGCTCCAAAATTGGTCAAAGTTCCGAGACCACATCAACAGCTACAAATTTGGACGGTTTAGATCCAGCAAGAGATCAAAGCGCAACCGGAATTGACCTAGATGAAACCGCAGGGGGCCTGGGTCAAATGTCCCAAAAGTTTTTGGAAACCAAACTGTAACAAAGAAAAGCAAAACTCGTTTTTCAAGCTATCACAGTCATATAATACTTTATTATGACCTACAGTCTAATACTTCCTCAAATATCTAGTACTTTTTCAAAGACCTAACAACTTATATTTCGTCTAAAATCTATGAACTATTACTTCATCAAAGACCTATTATCTAACACGTTATCATCATATGGAAATTCTTCTCATCATTGAAGTCACAGAAGTAATTTACAATTTTGGAAATGACGTTAAGCTTTCTCCAAAATTGGTCAAAATTCCGAGACCACATCAACAGCTACAAATTTGGACGGTTTAGATCCAGCAAAAGATCAAAGCGCAACCGGAATTGACCTAGATGAAACCGCAGGGGGGCTGGGTCAAAGGTCCCAAAAGTTTTTGGAAATCAAAACTGTAACAAAGAAAAGCAAAACTCGTTTTTCAAGCTATCACAGTCATATGATACTTTATTATGACCTACAGTCTAATACTTCCTCAAATATCTAGTACTTTTTCAAAGACCTAACAACTTATATTTCGTCGAAAATCTATGAACTAATATTTCATCAAAGACCTATTATCTAACACGTCATCATCATATGACAATTCTTCAAAAACCTATGACCTAGTACTTCGTCAAAGACCCTAACATATGATACGTCATCAAAGACCTAAATTTTAATATTTCTTGGAAAATCTATCATCTAATACTTCATAGTCCTCCATCATAGTCCTGTCATCTGATGCATCAAATAAATATCATGTGATAATTCTTCAAGCTATCATCACACTCTTCATCAGACTTGTTATCTGGTACTTCGTACAAAACCAATAAACCGTTACTTCATCAAAGACTTATGTTTACATTGACGTCTGTCATCTAAAAGTTCATCATTTGTCATCTAAAGTTGTCATTCAATCAATATTCAAAGATGCGATCATTGAAAGAAGAACCTTGATTAATTGATCCAGCAATCAAAGATTTGCTCCGATTAAAAAATTGGCCGAATTCAACACAAAACATAAATCGTTGGTTTCTTGTCAAGTTTGGACTTTATCCAAGATCAATAAAGATCAACAAACCTAAAACCTGTTTTTTTTTCATCAGCCTACCACGTCTTCGCCGTGGAGGAACGTAATCGAATCTCCTACGAAGTTACCAACAAGATCACCAATGTCATCGATGGGTATCAGTAGTATGGAGCTGTGTTGGGGATGAAAATTGAAGATTCGTGATGAACTTGTGGAAGCAGGGGCTGATGGTCAAGGCGTTGGAGGAGCTGAGCGCCGTGGATCGTCGGTTTCGAGGCTACGGGATCAAAATCGATTATAGACGAGCCCGAAGAATGATCATTGGTAAGAGTGTGTGTTGTGGTCGGTCTGTCTGTCGTTCAAATTTTGAACAAGATGGTTGAGGTTGTTGTTTTGATAGACTTTGGTGGTTTGGGTTTTGCAACAATTCGGCCAAATTGCGTGCAAGCCTACGGAAAACGATCTAGGTGATTAAAATTTAAAGGTTTTAAGATGAAAGTTTGATTATTAGTCCAGTCGAGTTTGGGTCTTGCTGTCCATTGTTCATCACAAGCACGATTTTTGATGGAAAACTCAAAAATTCGTTGGATTTCTAAATAATTTTGTACAAAATGTAATGTAAGTTCTAGGCCGAAAATTGAAATCGTGATTGCGATAAAGTTTGTGTGTAAAACGCAAATTTTTGGTAAAAATTGCACCAAAGTTTTTGGTCAAATTGTCAGTTTGGCTGAAAGAAAATGCACATTATTATTGGAAAGGATTATATTAGAAGTGTGTCTGAAACAAAAGTTTTGTGTCTAAATTTGGAAAAATAATTTGGTTCAAATTTGGGACAAGATCAAGAGTTTCTGGTCAAAATTTGATAAATCTGTAGGCCAAGGTAAGAGTTTGAGGTCAAAATTTGTAGTTCAAGGTAGGAGTTTGAGGTCAAAATTTTGAACATTTGCTAGTCGAGGTGAAAGGTTTTTAACCTAAATTTGCTTGAAATAGTTTTTAGCTGAAAGAAATAAGTTTTTAAATAGAAATATTTTGCTCAGTGGACACATACAGACGGATAGACACAATATTGAAAGGCGTTTGGTCCTACTTTGTATCAACATTTATTTCTAAATTTAAGTTTTTTTTTGTTACAAAAACCTAAAAAGGTCATCATCAGCACAGCTTTGCTTCCATGAATTGGTTGAGTACCACAAAAATAGACTGAAAGCTATA
Source organism: Phosphuga atrata (assembly GCA_944588485.1). NCBI lineage: Eukaryota > Metazoa > Arthropoda > Insecta > Coleoptera > Silphidae > Phosphuga > Phosphuga atrata. The sequence continues at coordinate 58,394,425 of OX155901.1, read as the reverse complement.
AAATAACTTACATATTTCATGTGAGATTTGTTTTGGTATTCCTGAACAGACTCAATAATTTTTATAGGTTTTAGCAAAAACCAAGCACTAAATCGACTAATTTTATAAAAGTAGCTGTAACTTCTAAAGCAAATGGATCACATTCATCAAATTGATATTAACCTGTAGACAATGAATCTAGCATTTGTTAAGTTTACTTGATAAGATCTCAATTCTACCGAAAGCCCGTTTAAATTTAAAAAGTTACATCGATTTTTGCAAAACGCTAAAATTGACGCAGATTTGATCAACGTCTGAGTCAGTTATTTTACAAACCGCAAAAATGAAACAAAAACCGATTCCAGTTGACATTTCAGGCGTTTCCTCCTGCCCATAACAAGTAGGGTTTTTCGGGTCCGAGTACCCGGACCCGGACTCGACGAGTCCAAGGGTAAATACCCGGTAACCGATACTCGATCTAACTCGATCTGACTCGACGAGTATCGGGTCTTGAATGTTTGGCATTGTCTAGTACATCGTGTCGTGTAAGGAGATCGACGATTTAGCATTACACTTGATGAATGAATAAATATGAAAATTCAAACATATCTAAATATCAATTTGCATGGAATTGACTCTGAAGTGTATAATCTGGGTTTATTGAGATTTTTTAACTCATGATTTTTAATTCATAACTGCTATACAATTAGTCGAAAAAGTAGAAGAACAACACTTAAACACATATAATATAAAATTTAAAAAAAACGGCCAAGTGCGAGTTGTGACTCGCGCACCGAGGGTTCCGTACAAACTTGTAAGTAAGGAATCTTTAGGAGGACTTAACTGTATGCAACCCATGCCTGGTGCCTGACAATATGCTTCTGGTGCCTGACAATACCACGCAACACATTATGTGTATTTTTATAAGTTTCTAATAGTAAATTCGCATATTTCTTGTAATTAAACTACATATTTACAGTTTTCAGATTGTTCCCTCTACATCTGCTGTAAGACACCGCTTCTTGCCAAATTTCATGATTCTAGGTTAACGGGAAGTACCCTATAGGTTTTGATTCCCTTGTGAAATCGCAAAATATGCGACATAAACGGTGATATCTTTTGATCGCGTTAACTTACAAGTTTGATTTTTTCACAGCTGAAAGAGACCGCAGACCCGAGTATGTGATACTAATTTCAACTTGTTACCTCTACGCGTTCCTGAGAAAAATGGTCTTGACAGACAGACAGGCGGACAACAAAGTGATCCTATAAGGGTTCCGTTTTCGGTACGGAACCCTAAAAACATATAGTTGGTTCAACCGGCGACGGTGCAAGTGTAATGATGAAATTTGGACGAGAATTTGCTAGTCTTTATAATTTCTGTTTGAATCACACTATCTATACACTTATCTGTTTGTGATGTAATATATAAAAAGAAAAATATTACAGGCTTGCAAGATGAAGATGACCATGGTCTAGATCAGGGATGGTGAACCTTTTTAAATACTGGGTCAAATTTTGTTCATTATATTTTTCGTACTAGCTCCTGGGTCTCCAGGCCAGTGGCATCACTTGAAAAAGAGGAGGTAGGTCAAAGACTACTTTTCGACGTTCTTGAAGACGTTCTCACTTTTAAAGGGTTTTACAAAATTTAAGTTTCCTTCGTGTTTTGCAACTTCTACTTTGGAAGTGGAGAGCAAAGAATAAAGGTCGAAGTCAAAAATAGTCCATCAAAATTTCTGATGGATTATACAATGAAATCCAATCAGAAGATGTGGAATATTCTGTTTAATATATTTAATGTTTCTTAGAACGTTCAGCGTGGTAAAAATTGCTAACTTGTTAAGCGCTTTTACCAAACTCTTTTCGTTTTACAACTTCTACTTTGAAAGTGGAGAGCAAAAAAATAAAGGCCGATGTTTAAAAGGCCGAAAATTACAATTTACTTGAAATTACATTGAAATCCAATTAGAGGATGTGGAATATTCTGTTTAAGATATTGAATGTTTCTTAGAACGTTCAGAAGCCCCGTGGCAAAAATTGAGTGACGGGAACACTATTTGGTCATTGTCGATGTAATCTAAGTAAACGTAGATTAAATCTAGATTAGGTTATGGTTAGATTAAGTTATATTAGAACCAGACAAATTCAGCCTGAGGGACCGAGACTTGAGGGAACTTGAATAAGAAAAATTAATTTAATTTTAATATACGTCAGAAAATTTATTTTCGCTACGTCTATGTTTTTGGTTTAGTGACGCGAGTTGTTGCCATAGTGACAACAAACAGAAATCGTTTAATAATGAAACTCCATTTGATTTACATTGGACTTTGACGCACGATTTGGATACATTTATACACGATAATAATAATGACATCCTTCATATATAATAATTTACTTATTAATGTGTTCATTTTGGTGTGCGAGTAGATAAACATATTTAAAATACAATAATTGGAGAAGATATTTATTTTTGATATATTTAATATTCATACCTTTATGGTTGAGAAGGTTGAGAAGGGAATAATAAAAGTCCTAAAATTAACACCCGGGTTACTTAAAAAGCCTATGTGGGTTACTTTCTGATCCGCGGTTCATAGGTTCGCCACCCCTGGTCTAGATGGTATTGATGACGATCAAGATGAAAATGATTATTCTGACGAGAGCGTCTATGATGTCGAAGAATACGGACAAGTAGAATGAACTTTAGACAATTTTGAAGAGAATTCATCCATTTGCCTTCGGCTCTTAGCCTCTTGTGGAGTTTTGTTTTATTTACCTATTTACTTAACCCCAAGTCCCACTTAACTTAATCAGCAAGTTCGTACAGTATCGCTTGCTTTACCATATGCGTGAACATGAAAAATCCTTTCGTGTTTTTGTTTCAATTGCGAGACAGATTAGACCCGGACCCGGAACCGGACCCGAAAAATCGAACTCGGACTCGACTCGGACTCGCCGAGTCTAAAAAACCTGGTATTCCCAAAACCCTAATAACAAGCTCGAAAAATAAAAATAACACGCAGAAAAACACATACAATTACCCAACAAAGGGCGAAACGTACGTCTAGGTTTTATCTTTATTTCTTTCAAGTTAAATAATGTGGAGTAACAGTTATATATGAAAATACAACTGTTTGTTTATTATAATGTTAAATAATGATAATTAAATAAACATAACAAAAATCATTTTTCTTATTGAGCAGAAACAAATTAGTGTGGTCGTTGATAAAGTATAGTACATAACTCGAGATGTAAAGCAATTACTTATATATGCATATTACTTATATGCTTATTACTTATATGCTTATTACTTATATGCTTATTACTTATATGCTTATTACTTATATGCTTATTACTTATTACTTATATAGTAATATGCTTCTTACAACTCTCGTTTCGTAATATACTATTCCAATAATAATGATATCGCACCTCCAACAGAAAAGTGACACAAGTGCGAAATCGCTATTTTTCAACATAAACTGAAAATTTGGTATCTATGTTGTTGTTTTCAGTATTATGAGGTTTCAATTATTGTCCGTTAGAAAGCGGAAGTGTCTTTTTTCATCTGAGCAGATTTTCAACAGAAATATGGCTGTTAAACAGCTGCTCTAAAAATTTAAAATTGCAATTTTGGGAAATGAGTAATTCGCACTTGTGTCACTTTTCTTTTGGATGTGCGATATGATTGTGGTGAAATAATATGGTGACATACAAGACAAGGAAACTCTAAGAAACTGAGATTTAATTTCTTCATATTATGGCTTGATCACACGTAACGAGTACAGTGGCGAGACAGTAAAATGTCATTCGGCCGAGAGAGTAGAGTGGGCGAGTAGGTGTTCACACGCTTTAAATTTTTTGCTATTTAAAAGAAAAATGAATCAGTCAGTGATTATGATGGATAGTAAAAGGTTGATTCAAAAATGCTCTTTTTGGCTTATTCTTGTAGTCCTATGAACTAAAGTCCCACAGACATAGATTTACTTTATATATTTGGATAAATTTAATTGTTTTTCATTGTCCCATTTTAACGACATTTTCTTTTCTTTTTTCAAAAACGTAAAACCAAAATTAATTAATAATTAAATAAAGCAATACTTCATCAAAAGTTTCAATTGTAGTATTTAAAATTAAAACAAACAAACTAGCCACCGTCACCGTACTGACAAAACGAGGAGAGTACTTGATCAGACATGCCGAGTGGGACAGCGAGTCAGTAGCGGTAGAAGTCGGGGTAGCCACTCGGCTTGCACTCGGCCTAGTAAATGGAAAGGGGTCCGAGTGGCTGTCTCACCATTTTACTGGGCCGAGCACTCGGCCGTGTACTCGGTGAAATGTTTACATGTACCGAGTACTCGGCCGAGTTTACTGTCCCGCCACTCTACTCGTTACGTGTGATCAAGGCATTGAATGCTGCATTCGTCAGATCACGCCCGATTCATTGCAGGGTTTTAGAAACTTGGATTCGTCGAATGCGTGTACATGAAGTTGAAATGGACATTTAAAAGATGTGTCATTCAAAACATAAATTTAATCGACTACTTTAAGATTATAGCATCTTAAAGTAGTCGATTAAATTTATGTTTTGAATGACACATCTTTTAAATGTCCATTTTAAATGTCAATAGTTTAGTTGTATCTGTAGCAATTTCAATTTTATATCATTTTAAAATCATATCATTCCTATTGAAAAACCTTTTATATGAAAAGATTCCTTGGCGCAAACACAATTTGCATCGATGATCCGTCGTTGTATTATCCCATTTTTTTTTCAACAAATCCCAAACCCATTTTTTCCTCTCCCTGGCCACCCCGACCTCGATATATTTCAATCAGACCGGCTGTCGCGAACAATGATTAGTAGAAAAAAATATAAAAAAAACACTCTCCTCTCTCGTCCAGTGGTCAATAATAGCTTCATTGGCTGCCATTCACTACTAATGCACTCTTCGATGGTGCACCTGCCGCAGGATGATGGGTAACGATGCGCCTTCTCATCCTATCAATATATTTGTTGGACGTCCACTGCATTGTTACCCTCCATAGACGTAGATTGATATCACGTTTTTACTACAGCCCGAACAAACATTCACTTCTGCCATTTATCAAAAGGAAAAAATTACGTGGAATCATGTTAAGGATTTCTACAGGAAATTGATTGATACACATTTTTTTTTGAGAAACTTGATCTAATTTATTTTTTAATTTGCTTAAAACTTTGATTTCCTTCTTTGCATTGAAAACTAAACAACGGTAACACAATCTCGTCTATTCGTGGGAGTTTTGTTTGCATTCAGTTTGAGTATAGAATTCCAGGGATTTGACTTAATCAACCCAGGATTTAATTACTGTCCAAAACCAACATCGCAATCCAATCCTGAGTTTGCACAGCCTGCCGAATAACGTACACAAAAAAAACCCGCAAAATATAAAACTAGGGGGTGGCTTTATGCATGCGATTCAGCATAAGAAAGAGGAACTGTCATCGACAATGTGGGAAACTCTCGGCGGGGATCCGCGTGCTAATGACCGTCATCAGAGTGTGCGCGTCAGCACCAGCAGGATTATTTCCTCCTGCTACACGCACACATACATTTTGCGGGATAATGGGGATTTTTAGCATACAAGTGGATTTATTTTCAATGGGAAGGGTAAACAGTAAGACTTTGGGGTGTCGGGGAAATCATCAAGAGTTTTGTTTGTTTATTGTCTTGATGATGTGTCGGTGAAGAGATTATGTGTGTGCGTGTGAAGCACTCTTTGGATTACTGGCGGTGTTTGTGATTTTGATTATGTCGAGTTTTCGCCACACGTGTAAACACGTCTTAAATTTGTAAAGCAAAGAGGAACAGAATGCTTTAGAAAATATTTATTTTAGCAAAAATTATAAAATATTTATTTTATCAAACAAACGATTTATTTATTTATTTATCTATTTATTTTTTGTTTAATTATTTATTTATCTATTTATTTATTTATTTTTTTATCTATTTATTTATTTATTTATTTATTTATTTATTTATTTATTTATTTATTTATTTATCTACTTATTTATTTTTTTATTAGAATTGGTGAAGCCATCCTACGTTATAGATAATCATACAAACTTAAAACAAACGGAACACAGCCTGAATATATAAATATATTCAGCCTTTCCCGAGCTCTATAATAATTGTTATAGAGCTCCGGAAAGGCAGAATATATTTATATATTCAGGCTGTGTTCCGTTTGTTTTAAGTTTGTATTTATTTATATATTTATCCATTTATTTATTTATTTATTTATTTATTTATTTATTTATTTATTTATTTATTTATTTATTTATTTATTTATTTATTTATTTATTTATTTAATTATTTATTTATTTATTTATTTGTTTATTTATTTATTTATTGGATAATATGAACAATATATTTCATGCCAAACAATAATTTCAAATTTCTTTCTTGTACAAGAACGGGAGAGAATCGGATGAAAAAATTATCATAATAATAAAAAATAATTTGTTTGATTGGTAAATTTATGTGGAGCGTAATCCTTCGATTCATTTAAACGGATTCGGCGAGATGACAGACTCAACGAGCGTGTAAATAGACATTAATTAAAAATAAATCCAATCAAAAACCGGGCCGATTCACGGGGCGAGATGCCTCGAGAGCGGTCTTGAGGGGCTGTCTGCGAATTCGGGCCGAACAACCGCCCTCGCCCTTATAGGTGACGCCGAATTTAACTCGACAATACCTTTGATTGATAAATTTATAATAAACGCCCCGGGGATTTAATAATCCAAAACGCTTTCAATGGAAAACCTTCATCGACATTTTCAAAAGCTAAAGGAAGTTTCTTCGTTTCGCAGATTTATTTGATATTTTTGTTTAAAAACATTTTAATTAGACCACCGAAAGCTTAAGACAGCTACAGAAAAAAATTATTTATAAATGTTTGATACAAACTCACATAATGGCAAACAAGATTAGGACAAGAAGATTCAAGACCAGACAAGACCAGACAAGACGAGATAAGACCAGAGAAGACCAGACAAGACCAGACAAAACCAAACAAGACCAGACAACACCAGACATGTCCAGTCAAGCTAGACCAGACAAGCCCTCACGTGGATGTTACCTTGTCGCGGTGTGAGTCCTTAGTTTCGCAATGAACCATTGGGCGATACCGACTGGAGTCCAACTCCGGTCGGAGCGGTTAACAGTGAGCGAACAACCAAGAACTGCCACACCCTTAATCCCAATGTATCATGCGACCAGTGCCGAAGGGACTGGTTGGTGGCCAAGGGCAATCGGCCATCGCTAACGGAGCCTTTCTGATACCTGGCAACCTCAGAGGGTATCAAAACCTACCATGTTAACCGGGGCTCTGACATAGCGGACCTTTAGTTCCCTTGCTACTTATGGGATTTACATGAAGAAATCCTTAAGAAAATTAAATCCTTGTGTGCGGGACCTAAACGCCAGGACTGGCGGATCATATAGAGCGTCAGCTCCACGATCAAAGAGAAGACACCAGGCGAGAGAGACCCACTCCCAGACTGTCGCCAAAAAGTAAAGGCAAGGTAGTTAGTAACATCGTTACTACCACCAGGCCTGTAAGCCAAGGAAGACCCGCTCAGGTCAGGGCAAGGTGACCAGTAACATCGTTACTCCCACCAAGCCTGGGAATAAGCAAGCGCTGTTCAACAAGGCCCAAAAAAGGTAAGAAGAAGACGAGATGCCACCCCGAGGTAGTCCAGGCAAACTCGACGCCCGGGTCGACAATGTCTCAGTGGGTCGTCGGGCTAGGATAGTATTTGCCCTTCTTAACCAAAGATCTACCACCCGAGGAAGCTAAGGAAAGAGCAGTAGAGGAAAAGGTGGGACCTACACCACATAAGCAAGAGGCTGATAAAATAGGGGAGGATTCAATCACGCCCCAATACAAGGCAGCTAAGAGACGAAAGGAGAACGTCCAGCCTGGGGCAACGTGAGCGTTTAACTACCCCAGTTACCCTTCCAAGGCCTTTCTAAAACCTACACATCTTGGCACTGCTCTACGCATAACTTATATTCCGACTGGAGTCTAACTCCGGTCGGAGCGGTTAACAGTGAGCGAACAACCAAGAACTGCCACACCCTTAATCCTAATGTATCATGCGACCAGTTCCGAAGGGACTGGTTGGTCGCCAAGGGCAATCGGCCATCGCTAACGGAGCCTCTCTGATACCTGGCAACCTCAGAGGGTATCAAGCCTTACCATGTTAAACGGGGCACTGACATCGCGGACGTTTAGTTCCCTTGCTACTCATGCGATTTACATGAAGAAATCCTTAAGAAAATATAATCCTGTTGTGCGGGACTAAAACGCCACAGAACTGGCGGATCAGATAGAGCGCCAGCTCCACGATCTAAGAGAAGACACCAGGCGAGAGAGACCCACTCCCAGACTGTCGCCAAAAAGTAAAAGCAAGGTAGTTAGTAACATCGTTACTACCACCAGGCCTGTAAGCCAAGGGAGACCCGCTCAGGTCAGGGCAAGGTGACCAGTAACATCGTTACTCCCACCAAGCCTGGGAATAAGCAAGCGCTGTTCAACAAGGCCCAAGAAAGGTAAGAAGAAGACGAGATGCCACCCCGAGGTAGTCCAGGCAAACTCGACGCCCGGGTCGACAGTGTCTCAGTGGGTCGTCGGGCTGGGATAGTATTTGCCCTTCTTAACCAAGGATCTACAACCCGAGGAAGCTAAGGAAAGAGCAGTAGAGGAAAAGGTGGGACCTACACCACCGAAGCAAGAGGCTGATAAAATAGGGGAGGATTCAATCACGCCCCAAGACAAGGCAGCTAAGAGACGAAAGAAGAACGTCCAGCCTGGGGCAACGGGAGCGTTTAACTACCCCAGTTACCCTTCCAAGGCCTTTCTGAAACCTACACATCTTGGCACTGTTCTACGCATAACTTATATACTGACTGGAGTCCAACTTCGGTCGGAGCGGTTAACGGTGAGCGAGCAACCAAGAACTTTCAAACCCTTAATCCCAAGGTGTCATGCGACCAGTGCCGAAGGGAGTGGTTGGTGGCCAAGGGCAACCGGCCATCGCTAACGGAGCCTCTCTGATACCTGGCAACCTCAGAGGGTATCAAAACCTACCATGTTAACCGGGGCTCTGACATAGCCTTAGTTAGACATAGACCTTTAGTTGCCTTGCTACTCATGGGATTTACGTGAAGAAATCCTTAAGAAAATTAAATCCTTGTGTGCGGGACATAAACGCCAGGACTGGCGGATCATATAGAGTGCCAGCTCCACGATCTTAGAGAAGACACCAGGCGAGAGAGACTCACTCCCAGACTGTCGCCAAAAAGCAAAGGCAAGGTGGTTAGTAACATCGTTACTACCACCAGGTCAGTAGGCCAAGAGAGACCCGCCCAGGTCAGGGCAAGGTGACCAGTAACATCGTTACTCCTACCAAGTCTGTGCATAAGCAAGCGCTGTTCAACAAGGCCCAATAAAGGTAAGAAGAAGACGAGATGCCACCCCGAGGTAGTCCCGGCAAACTCGACGACCGGGTCGACAGGGTCTCAGTGGGTCGTCGGACTGAGATGGTATTTGCCCTTCTAAACCAAGGATCTAGAACCCGGGGAAGCTAAGGAAAGAGCAGTAGAGGAAAAGGTGGGACCTACACCACATAAGCAAGAGGCTGCCAAAATAGAGGAGGATTCCACCACGCCCCAAGACAAGGCAGCTAAGAGACGAAAGGGGAACAAAAATCAAAGGCAAGGTGGTTAGTAACATCGTTACTACCACCAGGTCAGTAAGCAAAGGGAGACCCGCTCAGGTCAGGACAAGGTGACCAGTAACATCGTTACTCCCACCAAGTCTGCGACTAAGCAACCGCTGTTCAACAAGGCTCAAGAAAGGTAAGAAGAATACGAGATGGGTACATCCCTTGCCACCCCGAGGTAGTCCAGGCACACTCGACGACCGAGTCGATAGGGTCTCAGTGGGTCGTCGGGCTGAGATGGTATTTGCCCTTCTTAGCGGAGGGTCTACAACTCGAGGAAGCTAAGGAAAAAGCAGTAGAGAAAAAGGTGGGACCTACACCACATACGCAAGAGGCTGCCAAATGAGGGGAGGATTAAATCAAGCCCAAATACAAGGCAGCTAAGAGACGAAAGGGGAACGTCCAGCTTGGGGCACAGGGAGCGGTTAACTACCCCAGTTACCCTCCCTAGGCCCCTCTGAAACCCACACATCTCGGCACTACTCTACGCATAAGTTCAAGATGCTGGTTGTTTAGCAATGTTGTCTATAATGATTAAAAGTTCTGGTTTAGCCGTAGTCTTTCAGAAATCTGCCTTTTCTTGCCATCCTGCTCCTTATAACTGATTATTTTAGATATTGTATTTTGGACTAAGTTCCATATGTTTTCTTAAGATTTCCTGACTTATTGTACACTAAATTGTATAATGATGTATATTAGCGTAATCTGTGCAAAATTCTACGTGTTTTGATATGCAATATGCAAAAATCGTAAAAGTGTTGGAAATCGCGATTTTTTAGAGCATACCCTCCTTCGAAATCGCGAATTTTGACATGACGCGGATATTGACATATAATACGTCAAATGACGCGAAATTTTGTATAGAACACATAACTGATAATCTTTTTTTGTTTTGGTGAAACGTAAGCCTGATATTGTCGATTATAAAGACCCAAAATAGCATTTTTTCGGATTTTTGTTCGAAACTTTTTCCAAAATAATCTATATTGACTAAATCTTTTTCTACATTATTCTAAATTAAATGCAGATTAAAACTATGTATGATACTTACAGTTTGTGAGGAAAATAAACCTCTCAATTTTTATATAAAACTATTCGATCAAGTTTTGAGATTTCTGGCTAAGTGTCTGGACTTAGTCTTCAAGGTTTCGAAGGTTACGCGGTTTGAGCTTTGAAATATGCAACGAGACTCGTTTGTGGTTACCATCACAATCATGCGACATTCTAGAGAATTCATCTCAGTTTTCTATAACAGCACTATCATCTATTTGTTCATGCACTTCCTCGGTTTTGACTATCATACATAACCTAAAACAGCATCAAGAATACCCTATGTGGTCAATTTGTGTCTGTTAAAGAGTTTTGGAACTTGGATGATTCTGAGATCGCTGGAAGGATTATTAAGGATGTTATTTGGGTGTCTTAGCTTGTCGATCAGTCATAATGTGGCTGGCTCTGCCTCTTATAGTACATTTAATGTTCTGTCGTTCTAGCGTTTGAGAGTAATACATGTCCGTAGTCAGGGAATGGGCTGCAGATGGCTTTGTAGATTTTTCAGGCTGTTTTGGTGGAGATACTTTTATATCTTTGGGCAAGGCCACGAAAATGTTTAATCCTTTGGGATATCTTGGTCTTTCGCTGTTTCGCGTCTGTAGCGAATTTTCTTGTCAAAGCTCATGCCCAAATATCTGATTTGGAGAGTAGGTGCTATGTCGATGGTTGCTAAGGGTATAGTGGTTCTAGGTTCTAAGTCCTTTGGTAGGATGTTCTCCTCTGTGTCCCACCTACTAAATATGTAGATGGTGTGCATCACGCTGTCCTCTACCCCGCAGTACTCGCAGCAACTATCAACGGCTCTGCCTATCTTGTGGAGGTAATCTCTAAAGAATCCGTGTCCACTGAGTCCTTGTGTTAGATGGTAGTTTAGTTTTCCGTGTTTCCCGAGTTACCCATGTTTCGACATCCTTTATTAACAGCCTTGTCCATTGCCCCTTATCGCTTGCTACCCACTCCTTCTGCCATGCCCGTAGTAGTTCAGTCCTTGCGATCCTCTTGGCTTCTTTTTTATTAGCAATTGGTTCGATTTGTTTAGCGAGTAGATGCTAAGCCTCTTCTGCACTAGTAACTAATGGAGGAAAGCCTACTATTACCAAAGACGCCTCCCTTTATATAGTTCTGTAAGCGCTACTAGTTCTAATTGCTATCATTCTCTAGACCGCTGCCAGCTTGTGTTCGGTGGCTTTCACGCTGATAGCCCTGGCCCATACAGGAGCCGCATAAAGCATTGCGGAGTGGTCCATCGAGCACAGCAGTTTTCTCTTAATAGTCCTGGGTCCTCCAACATTAGGCATGAGCCTCTCCAGTGCAGAAAAAGTTTTTCCCAAAGCCTCTAGACCGAGCAGCAGCTACGCCACCGCGGTTAAAGTGGTGAGGATTGGTGTAATGTCTAGAGACTACCCAAGGAATCTCCTGAGTAGGAAAGATCTGTCTAGTATCTCCAGTCTGATGTATTAAGAGACACAAGGCGTACTCAAAGTTCCTCTGGAAAGCGTAATCAGAGATGCGGTCACTTAAACCGAACACGCCAAACGCAAGACTGTTACAGCTATGGGCGTTGTCTAAGCTCTCAGGAGACAGGAACGCACCCTCTACGATTTTAGGAGTTAAGACTTTACAAAGGTTCTTCACCAGCAGCAAGCAAGCAGCAGCGAAAAATATAATAAAATTACAATTACAAGACTAGACACGATCATACAAGGCAAGGCAGAAGAATACTAGACAAGACCAGACAAGACAAGTATAGATCACACAAGACACACAAGAACAGATAAGTTCAGACAAGGTCAGACAAGGTCATACAAGATCAGACAAGATCAGAAAAGACCATTCAAGGCCAGACAGGACCAGACAAGATGAGACAAGAGCAGACAGGATCAGACAGGACCACAAGTTTGGTAAAATAATATTATCTTTCTGCAATTTTGTTTAATTAGACTAAATATTGTCTGTCTTATATTATTAGTCTAGTTATGTCTGTCTTGTCGCTTTAATCTCGCATTTCGTACTATTGTTGGTTAATCCTTGTTAGATTTATTGAACTGTGAATCCTTGATTTTCCGGTGGGAAACATTTTTTTTTTTTGAAACCAATTGCAATGTAATTTCTCCCTAATGCAACAAATTTACGATTTTTTTTTCTTGAATTCTGAAAGGCAAAGGTTTCCTGTCAAGCCGATAATTTCGAAGTTTATCGCTTATTACCCGTTGATATATTTACGAGATTTTTGCGGGCAAAACAGCCGATGCAATGGCTCAGAAAATATCGGTTTCCTTTCCGGTGTCATCGTAAATTGGCAAATGAATGGGACAAAGGGACGAGAAAAGGGAATTTTGCGTGGAACGTAACGTATTTTTTGTCTTGTTTTCTTGACGTCTCAATTCGACCATTAACACCACATTTAGATTCTTTGCCGGAGGGGCACAATAAATCGTGTATTAAATTTATATTAAAAAAAATGTACGCCCAAACACCTTTTTCTCTTTTAATAAACGGGAAAAGTAAAATGTTCCAGTCATGAATAGCCTGCACACGTACAACAAAAAAAAAACCCTTTTTTGACGACCCTGATACATATTGAATAAATCTGTCGATATTTATAAACGGATTTATTCTTGTAGTTTTTTTAGGGTAATGATTTCGTATTCATTTGGCGCTACCCCACGGATACTTTTTGTGATTTATTCTTCCCATAAACGATCTTGTACAATATGTAACAAATCGGGAATTACCATAACAGTGATCGATTCATTGCGAGCCGAACTGGATCAAAGGGGTGGAAATTTCGGGCGTGCCCCAAACACATCAATTTCTTATTTATTGTAAATTCGATTTCTTTTTGACTTTTCGGTCATTAAATATTCATGTGCTGATCACTCCCTGCTCGCAGAAAAGTATCGATTACGATTCAAACCTTCCGTTATCGTTTCCAATCAATTGAGCGATTCCGTTTATTGGACATTAACCGAAAACCGTTTATGCAAACTGATATTATTTCCATACAATTTTTTCACGAATCAATTTTTCCATGCGCACAAAGGAATGTTAAGTATGCAAATTTGCGCCGTCTGAACTTAATCTATTTATGATTTCGTGAAACTTTATAGTTTCGAATTCAATAGACCAAATCGGTTACAATTCAACAAAAAAACCATTCGAATTCGTGAGATTATTCACATTTTAATATATTCAAACGTTTTTTCCCTTTATACTAAGTTTCCCTTAAAACTAGTAAAGAACTAAGCAGGTGATGGATATTTTCGTGTATTTCCAAACTCACAGATTATTATTTAGTTTTTGTTTTTCTATGTATTCTAAGAAAAACCTCAGTTAATAATACAGGGTATTTTATTTTTATTGTTGCTTGGATTTCTTGGAGATTTATCTGGTTAGAGTTGAAAGTTAAGTTTATTATTTGAAGGTAAAAAATGGGAATTTCCCAATTTAAGGATATTTTGCAAGAAATCGCGAAGTATAAAAGGCAGCAAACATTAATCTTATTTAGCTCATGCAAAACTGAATTGACTATGGATTAATAAAACTTTATAAGCAAAGGGATTACTCGGACTAGACTAAATTGGTTAAACCGGAATTTATTAACCTAAGTACAATTATCAGAAGACAAGAATAGACAGACAAGGCTAGACAGACAAGACAAGGCAGACAATACTAGAGAGACAAGACTAGATAGACTAGACTAGACAGACAAGCCTAAACAGATAAGACGACAGACAAGACTAGGTAGACAAGATCAGACAATTAATACTAGACAAGACTAGACAGACAAGACTAGACGGACAAGAGTAGACAGAGATAACTAGACATATAAAATATAGAGAGACAAGACCAAACAGACAAGACTATATAGACAAGACTAGACAGACAAGACAAGACAGACAAGACTAGACAGACAAGACTAGACAGACAAGACTAGACAGACAAGACTAGACAGACAAGACTAGACAGACAAGACTAGACAGACAAGACTAGACAGACAAGACTAGACAGACAAGACTAGACAGACAAGACTAGACAGACAAGACTAGACAGACAAGACTAGACAGACAAGACTAGACAGACAAGACTAGACAGACAAGACTAGACAGACAAGACTAGACAGACAAGACTAGACAGACAAGACTAGACAGACAAGACTAGACAGACAAGACTAGACAGACAAGACTAGACAGACAAGACTAGACAGACAAGACTAGACAGACAAGACTAGACAGACAAGACTAGACAGACAAGACTAGACAGACAAGACTAGACAGACAAGACTAGACAGACAAGACTAGACAGACAAGACTAGACAGACAAGACTAGACAGACAAGACTAGACAGACAAGACTAGACAGACAAGACTAGACAGACAAGACTAGACAGACAAGACTAGACAGACAAGACTAGACAGACAAGACTAGACAGACAAGACTAGACAGACAAGACTAGACAGACAAGACTAGACAGACAAGACTAGACAGACAAGACTAGACAGACAAGACTAGACAGACAAGACTAGACAGACAAGACTAGACAGACAAGACTAGACAGACAAGACTAGACAGACAAGACTAGACAGACAAGACTAGACAGACAAGACTAGACAGACAAGACTAGACAGACAAGACTAGACAGACAAGACTAGACAGACAAGACTAGACAGACAAGACTAGACAGACAAGACTAGACAGACAAGACTAGACAGACAAGACTAGACAGACAAGACTAGACAGACAAGACTAGACAGACAAGACTAGACAGACAAGACTAGACAGACAAGACTAGACAGACAAGACTAGACAGACAAGACTAGACAGACAAGACTAGACAGACAAGACTAGACAGACAAGACTAGACAGACAAGACTAGACAGACAAGACTAGACAGACAAGACTAGACAGACAAGACTAGACAGACAAGACTAGACAGACAAGACTAGACAGACAAGACTAGACAGACAAGACTAGACAGACAAGACTAGACAGACAAGACTAGACAGACAAGACTAGACAGACAAGACTAGACAGACAAGACTAGACAGACAAGACTAGACAGACAAGACTAGACAGACAAGACTAGACAGACAAGACTAGACAGACAAGACTAGACAGACAAGACTAGACAGACAAGACTAGACAGACAAGACAAGACAGACAAGACTAGACAGACAAGACTAGACAGACAAGACTAGACAGACAAGACTAGACAGACAAGACTAGACAGACAAGACTAGACAGACAAGACTAGACAGACAAGACTAGACAGACAAGACTAGACAGACAAGACTAGACAGACAAGACTAGACAGACAAGACTAGACAGACAAGACTAGACAGACAAGACTAGACAGACAAGACTAGACAGACAAGACTAGACAGACAAGACTAGACAGGACAAGACTAGACAGACAAGACTAGACAGACAAGACTAGACAGACAAGACTAGACAGACAAGACTAGACAGACAAGACTAGACAGACAAGACTAGACAGACAAGACTAGACAGACAAGACTAGACAGACAAGACTAGACAGACAAGACTAGACAGACAAGACTAGACAGACAAGACTAGACAGACAAGACTAGACAGACAAGACAGACAAGACTAGACAGACAAGACTAGACAGACAAGAGCAGACAAGACTAGACAGACAAGGCCAGACAAGACTAGACAGACAAGACTAGACAGACAAGACTAGACAGACAAGACTAGACAGACAAGACTAGACAGACAAGACTAGACAGACAAGACTAGACAGACAAGACTAGACAGACAAGACTAGACAGACAAGACTAGACAGACAAGACTAGACAGACAAGACTAGACAGACAAGACTAGACAGACAAGACTAGACAGACAAGACTAGACAGACAAGACTAGACAGACAAGACTAGACAGACAAGACTAGACAGACAAGACTAACAGACAAGACTAGACAGACAAGACTAGACAGACAAGACTAGACAGACAAGACTAGACAGACAAGACTAGACAGACAAGACTAGACAGACAAGACTAGACAGACAAGACTAGACAGACAAGACTAGACAGACAAGACTAGACAGACAAGACTAGACAGACAAGACTAGACAGACAAGACTAGACAGACAAGACTAGACAGACAAGACTAGACAGACAAGACTAGACAGACAAGACTAGACAGACAAGACTAGACAGACAAGACTAGACAGACAAGACTAGACAGACAAGACTAGACAGACAAGACTAGACAGACAAGACTAGACAGACAAGACTAGACAGACAAGACTAGACAGACAAGACTAGACAGACAAGACTAGACAGACAAGACTAGACAGACAAGACTAGACAGACAAGACTAGACAGACAAGACTAGACAGACAAGACTAGACAGACAAGACTAGACAGACAAGACTAGACAGACAAGACTAGACAGACAAGACTAGACAGACAAGACTAGACAGACAAGACTAGACAGACAAGACTAGACAGACAAGACTAGACAGACAAGACTAGACAGACAAGACTAGACAGACAAGACTAGACAGACAAGACTAGACAGACAAGACTAGACAGACAAGACTAGACAGACAAGACTAGACAGACAAGACTAGACAGACAAGACTAGACAGACAGGACTAGACAGACAAGACTAGACAGACAAGACTAGACAGACAAGACTAGACAGACAAGACTAGACAGACAAGACTAGACAGACAAGACTAGACAGACAAGACTAGACAGACAAGACTAGACAGACAAGACTAGACAGACAAGACTAGACAGACAAGACTAGACAGACAAGACTAGACAGACAAGACTAGACAGACAAGACTAGACAGACAAGACTAGACAGACAAGACTAGACAGACAAGGCTAGACAGACAAGACTAGACAGACAAGACTAGACAGACAAGACAAGACAGACAAGACTAGACAGACAAGACTAGACAGACAAGACTAGACAGACAAGACTAGACAGACAAGACTAGACAGACAAGACTAGACAGACAAGACTAGACAGACAAGACTAGACAGACAAGACTAGACAGACAAGACTAGACAGACAAGACAAGACAGACAAGACTAGACAGACAAGGCTAGACAGACAAGACTAGACAGACAAGACTAGACAGACAAGACTAGACAGACAAGACTAGACAGACAAGACTAGACAGACAAGACTAGACAGACAAGACTAGACAGACAAGACTAGACAGACAAGACTAGACAGACAAGACTAGACAGACAAGACTAGACAGACAAGACTAGACAGACAAGACTAGACAGACAAGACTAGACAGACAAGACTAGACAGACAAGACTAGACAGACAAGACTAGACAGACAAGACTAGACAGACAAGACTAGACAGACAAGACTAGACAGACAAGACTAGACAGACAAGACTAGACAGACAAGACTAGACAGACAAGACTAGACAGACAAGACTAGACAGACAAGACTAGACAGACAAGACTAGACAGACAAGACTAGACAGACAAGACTAGACAGACAAGACTAGACAGACAAGACTAGACAGACAAGACTAGACAGACAAGACTAGACAGACAAGACTAGACAGACAAGACTAGACAGACAAGACTAGACAGACAAGACTAGACAGACAAGACTAGACAGACAAGACTAGACAGACAAGACTAGACAGACAAGACTAGACAGACAAGACTAGACAGACAAGACTAGACAGACAAGACTAGACAGACAAGACTAGACAGACAAGACTAGACAGACAAGACTAGACAGACAAGACTAGACAGACAAGACTAGACAGACAAGACTAGACAGACAAGACTAGACAGACAAGACTAGACAGACAAGACTAGACAGACAAGACTAGACAGACAAGACTAGACAGACAAGACTAGACAGACAAGACTAGACAGACAAGACTAGACAGACAAGACTAGACAGACAAGACTAGACAGACAAGACTAGTCAGACAAGACTAGACAGACAAGACTAGACAGACAAGACTAGACAGACAAGACTAGACAGGCAGGACTAGACAGACAAGACTAGAGGTTATACAGATTACAAGAAACTGATTGACTGGACATTCTATGCAATAATTTCAGATAATATCTGGTTAATCCAACATGTGGTATATAAACCCTGATTATTGGGTATATCTATTGACTGGTCTACGCAATAATAAACTTCATGGACTAAATAGGTCTTGTTTTTCATAAACTACTTTTGCAACCCAAATTGGGGCGAGAATGACCATAAGGGCGTAATGGGGTTAACGAGCCCCCCGCGGTGAAATTCTGTGGCGATTCTGACTGTCCAGATAATAGCAAAAGGATTTTCGCAATAATCGGTTGGATAATCTGCAGTAGTTGTTGGGTAATATTTGCGGAAAAACACATCTGTTGCAAATAGGAGAGGAATTTTTGGATGAATTCGTGGATGTGGTACAATATAATTGGAGCAAATTAAATCTCACGCGTTTTTTTAATATGTAGGGTGTACATTAAGGGATGGTGATTGCGGATCCGTTGTGTCCAGGTGTTTGTTCTTTAATCTAGATTTCGGGGTTGAAGTAGCCGGGCAGTGTTAGTCAACATTCCTGCCGGAAAATAACCCCCCGGGCCGATCACAATGGGATAAAATATAACCTTCCTTGAGACGCTTTGTGCCAGGACATTGTGAGTGCGAATGGTCGTCACAGTTCAGTTGCCCTCAATGGAGATTCCCTACATTAGCCATCGGCTTTGCCTCAACATCTTCTCCTGCCCAACTAAATTTTCCACAAAAATAAATTTTCATCTGAATTTAAATCCAATTTCACTCATTTTCAAGACTCATGCAATTTACACATCGTCTAATTAGTTTATATTTCTGACCTTCTTATTTAATTTCGATTCCTATATGCGCGACACTCAGCTACGCGACATCGCCTGTCAAATAATGGCTACATTTTTTTAAACAAGCGACGTTTTGCTGTGGCGTAAAACTACTGAGAACGTGCCCATTTAAAACAATGTAATCATTATTTTGATGTCGTGTGAGGTCGCGTAGCTGAGTGTCGCGTATATGAGAATCTGCCTTAAATGATTAATTTAAAACCTTCTAGTTTCGTTTTAGTGCATGAATGTTCATTAGTTTATTCCCATCGAGAAGGAAATAAGTGAGGAAGACCGTTACTAAATCCCACCGTTAATCTAGTTCCGAAATCAAACTCCGTAATTCAACACCGAACCTCCAAACAAACAACTTTAGCAAATATTTTTTATTATCAAAACCAGAATTAAATTTTCGGATCCGTCACATGATCTTAATAGGGAGACAGAGATCCTTGATCTTCCCAATTGCTTATCAGATCTGAAACGCGCACAAAAGCGACATTTATAATCTCACGTGTAAAAAGCGAAAACCTTCGAGGGTCCTTTGATGTTTAATCGAAAATAAACACAAACGATATCGATAATTGTATCGATTTTGGTTTTGCTTTTTGTTGCCGGCTTAATAGGATTTCACACGCACTGGGCAATTGCCTCACAATCTCAAGAAAAATAAATGTTGAGGGCTCATTTTGCCATTGTCTGGTCGGCTTTCGAAACGGACGAAAGCTACACAGGAAGTAGGTTTTGTGGATTAGCTTTGATAACAATCTATGATTGACAAAATTAATTTACTTTATATATCATGGGCTATCTAGACTGGTCTGTTTTGTCTGTCTAGTCTGGTCTGTCCAGCTTTGTATTCTCTTAAAAAATGTTTAAATAATTTTCGTTGTTAATTTCTGTTGCCAGTTCAGCAATTTGCAAATAAAAACTTTGGTAATTCAAAGAAAACAGAAACATTTTGAATGAAAATTGTCACAACATAAGTTGGAATTGTTGCAGCTGTCGGGGAGAATCTTCGGAGCGAATCCGGCGAGATGACAAAAAGTGACCCATTTCAATCCGTCTCCATTCAACGGGGATTCGTTTCGTGTTTTAATGCCCTTTTTCGCATCTGAATATTTAATTAAGGTGAGCTCGTAACGCTTTTTGTGTTTCTCGCACCGTCTGATGCCTTCACAACAAAAGGAAAAACACAATAAAAGAACTGATGCAGTTTTTTTTATTGATGGTTTGAATTGTATAAAACGGAGACATTTGTGGAATTTTGAATGTAACCTCAATTGCAATAATAATAGAAAACTGTTAAATAATTGTTATCGGCTTGAAAACCTTTCTGCTGCACAACGTCCTTTTATTAGAATCATGTAAGGATTACGTTTCTGTTTGTTACAAAATCTTAGCTTGTTTAACATTTACGACTGAAGTCCGCGACGCATGCAGATTTGTCAAATCCTCAGATTTGGCGTGCAAATTCGTCGGTTTCCTAGCAACATGCAGTCCATTGTTCGCATGCAGGTGTCCAATCAATAGCACCTGGTGTGCACCAAACAATTTTTGGGGAATACCGAGAGCACAAAAACCAGACAGCCCGTCGCCTACACTAAAACTTAACCCTTAACTATAATCTCGTCGACTATAATAGACTTTTCGAGTTACACGGACAATCGTAAATCTTTTTCCGCATATTACCTACCCAAATTATCCTCTCGTAGAAAAATACACAAACATATTTTACACACAAAAACATTTCCCTTTTACACACTTATAGCTGTGTTAAACTGTGTTCTAACATTAACATAATACTAAATAATCTTCAGAAACATTCAAAAACGTTGGTTTATTCTCAACTAATTCCATTAATAATACAGAATCTTTCTAGTTCTCTCACGCTTCACGTCACTTTTTTAATATTGAGTGCGACAAGTAAAGCATTCGAGACTTTCGTGCGACAAGTGATACATTTAATATATTGGTTTATTCTCAACTAATTCCATTAATAATACAGAATCTTTCTAGTTATGTCACGTTTCACGTCACTTTTTTAATATTCAGTGCGACAAGTAAAGCATTCGAGACTTTCGTGCGACAAGTGATATATTTAATATATTGGTTTATTCTCAACTAATTCCATTAATAATAGAGAATCTTTCTAGTTATATCACGTTTTACGTCACTTTTTTAATATTGAGTGCGACAAGTAAAGCATTCGAGACTTTCGTGCGAAAAGTGATGCATTTAAAATATTGGTTTATTCTCAACTAATTCCATTAATAATACAGAATCTCTCTAGTTCTCTCACGTTTCACGTCACTTTTTTAATATTGAGTGCGACAAGTAAAACATTCGAGACATTCGTGCGACAAGTGAAACATTCAAAACGTTGGTTTATTCTCAACTAATTCCGTTAACAAAACAGAATCTTACTAGTTCTGTTACGTTTCACGTCACTTTTATAATATTGAGGTTTTGATTGTGTTTATTTTATTTATTCAGTTGTTTTTTTTTTATATAACCGATTCACCGATTGCCGATTTTTATTGAATATTTGCGTGCGCCAAGTATATTTTACGTGCGACAAGAATACTTGTCGCACGCAAATGAATATTTCTAGTGCGCTTAAGTTATGTGGTAATAATTGAATTGACAAACAGCCATTGCTCGCACAAAAAAAAAACGGGCGCCAAAATAGTACTTATCCCGCATGATTAAAAAAAATATATAAGTGAGATTGAACTAACAATATTTTAAATTTTGGTTATAGCAAATTTATGCAAGGCAAGTGATTTTGCAACAAATTTATGCAAGTTACCAAAGATTCTACGCCCATCAAAACCAACCTAAACATCTCTTTAACTGCGAAATGTATGCAACAAATTTTTGCATACATGGAGAAGCGTGCGCAGACCCTTTGCCAAAAAACCTCTTCAATACCTAAACCACCAATCCATTGTGATTCTAATATTTATTATACGGCAATTACAACTCGCACTATGCTAATATATCACCTAAAGGGTGTATTAAAGTGAGGATTATGAATTTTTCATGTGAGTTTTTGCGATTCGGAATTTGCATATGTATGTTGTGTTAAGGGCTGTTTATTGTTGGATTAAATGTGCGAAAAATGTGTATAAATCGGTTCATACAAAACCTTCTTTACATTTATAAATGAACTGTTTAATGCTTCTAGACTTGTTGGGTTTATAAACTTATTTTTTTACCGATTTGGAAGAAATTCCTAGCAAATTTGCGTAATAAATTAGCAAATCTAAAGTGATCCTTGCCTTCGACAATGACATAAATGAAGCTTCCCACGAGAACGATAATTTTCTCGTCACCTAGGGCTTCACACGAGAATCTACGAAAATCGTAACGAGAATCAAAAATCTCGTCTCGCTCTCGTCTCGCTTTTACGAGACGAGACGCGAGCGAGACGAGATTTTTGAAACTCTCGCCCTATCTCGTCTCGTGTGAAGCCCTAGACATAGATTTACTAGTAGTAACACACAGGCAGTAAAAGAGGCATACAATCCTCTAGACGAAACTGCTAGGTAAATCAGTCTTAAGAAGTTATCGACAAGACAAGACCTCATGGTTAAAGAACTTACGAAAATGGTACGGTTTCAGCACTCATGCATTGTTTCGTACTGCCGTGAACAATATAAGTTTGGAAATTCTAGTCGCCAACGTTCTTTTAGGACATGGGACTTAAAGAAGAAGACGACAAGACCTTTCTAGCGTAGACGAACAAATCTGGATATCCAAGACTAGAGTCAGACAAAGTTTGATAAGCAGGATTTGTCTGGAAAGAGAAGTATAATAATACTTGAGTCTATAATACTTAGTATATAATACTTAGTCTTAGTCTACTTAGTCAGGATTAGAATTCTTCCATCAACTGTACAACCACGATCCGCCACAAGGCCCAGCGTCCGAACCACCGATTATTGAGCAGCCTACGAATCAGTTCCCCGACACCGAACTGACAATTATCGAGTTGAAGGCGGCAATAAAATCGCTGAAAAACGGTAAAGCGCCAGGAGGAGATCAAGTAACGGCCGAGATGAGAAAAGCCGGATAAGATGTCTTATTCCGACAACTTCACGTTCTCGAACGTGAAGTTGTTGGACGAATGATATATGTCGATAAATATATGATACATAAACGAATATATGGCATTCGAATAGTATTCCATCGGCTTGGAAGGAAGCGACCCTTGTGCCTATTCTGAAGAAAGGAGACAGCCGATAATGCAAGAACTACCGTGGTATTAGCCTCCTCTAGATGGTTGGTAAAGCATTTATGAAAATCATACAATCGAGGCTAAAGAAACTTCGAGAGCAAACGAGCCTGGAAGAACAAGCTGGATCTAGACCACATCGAGGAAGCAACGATCCGATATTCGCTCTCCGTCAGCTAACGGAAGAAAGAATTCGATGCGGCTAACGAACCATCATCATCTTCATCGACTTCAAACCCGCCTTTTATTGCATCGACTGGGCCAGCTTGTGGAGAGCCCTGGAGACCCAAGCACCTGCCGCTGAAAATCATTCAACTTCTTCAGACATCATACGACGGCTCAACCAGCAGTGTGCGTATCCGAAATGACTTATCCGATGAGTTTTCGATTCTAACTGGAGTACGACAAGGAGACGTCGCCTCGCCACTACTTTTTAACGTTGTGGTTGACGCGATTATACGGCGATGATACGGCGACGACAACTTCATAACCCATTTTTTTATTATAACCTATCATAACCTATACCTTCTTTAACCTCTATACCTTCATAACCTATTTTCATAACCTATTTTTTTCATAGCGCCGTCTGCGCCGATACGGATGCCAGTAGGGAAAGATGATTCCTTCTAGGCCCTCCTCACTCCTCCCCTATTAATTGTTAATCCATTAATGAAGACTAGGATGTATCAGCTTTAATCAGCTTTAAACAGCTTCTGATTGGATAATCAGCTTTAAATCAGCTTTTATCAGCTTATATCAGCTTTTATCAGCTTCTATCAGATTTTATCAGCTCCTATCAGCTTTTAATCAGTTTATAATCAGCTCTTAATTAGCTTTAAAAATCTTTTAATCAGCTTTAATCGACTTTTAATCAGCTTTAATCCCAATGCGTTAGGTTAGTTGGGTTAGCATGAACCATCCTCATTTTCAGTAAATGTGCTTTCAGATGAAGATTCCTCGTGCAATTTGGACCTAATTTCCAAAAAGTTTGCAAAAAAATCTGTGCGAATAACAAAGTTAGGAACATTTGAAATTCGCACAAATTTCAATAACAAGCTTCTTTGTTTTTAGATTTGTCTGTTGGTATTTATCAAATATCTTTAGTTGCAGAAAACTTTCAGCAAATATTGTTTTAGATGAAGATTCTGCATTAAATTTAGAACAAATTTGCGAAAGATTTGCAAATAAATCTTTGCGAATAACAAAGTTGCGACGGTTTGAAATCCGCACAAATTTGAAAAACAAACTTCTTAGTTTTTGGATTTGGATCTTGGTGTTTACCAAATATCTTGAGTTGCATCAAATTTTCAGTAAATGTGCTTTCAGATGAAAATTTCTCATTAAATTTGGAACTAATTTACAGAAAAATTGCAAAAAAATCTGTGCGAATAACAAAGTTAGGAACATTTGAAATTCGCACAAATTTCAAGAACAAGCTTCTTGGTTTTTAGATTTGTCTGTTGGTATTTATCAAATATCTTTAGTTGCAGAAAACTTTCAGCAAATATTCTTTCAGATGAAGATTCTGCATTAAATTTAGAACAAATTTGCAAAAGATTTGCAAACAAATCTGTGCGAATAACAAAGTTGCGATGATTTGAAATCCGTACAAATTTTAAGAACAAACTTCTTAGTTTTTGGATTTGTCTGTTGGTATTTATCAAATATCTTTATTTGCAGAAAACTTTCAGCAAATATTCTTTGAGGCGAAGATTCTGCATTAAATTTAGAACAAATTTGCGAAAAATTTACAAATAAATCTGTGCGAATAACAAAGTTGCGGCGATTTGAAATCCGCGCAAATTTGAAGAAGAAACTTCTCAGTTTTTGGATTTGGATCTTGGTGTTTACCAAATATCTGGAGTTGCATCAACTTTTCAGTAAATGTGCTTTCAGGTGAAGATTCCTTATTAAATTTGGAACTAATTTGCAAAAAGTTTGCAAAAAAAATCTGTGTGAATAACAAAGTTAGGAACAGTTAAAATTCGCACAAATTTCAAGAACAAGCCTCTTCGTTTTTAGCTTTATCTGTTGGTATTTATCAAATATCTTTAGTTGCAGAAAACTTTCAGCAAATATTCTTTCAGATGAAGATTCCTCATTAAATTTAGAACAAACTTGCAGAAAGTTTGCAAAAAAATCTGTGCGAATAACAAAGTTGAGGTGGGGTCCGAGGAGTGAGGAGCCTAGAAGCAATCATATTTTTCCTACTGATACCGCAGCAACAGACATTTTGTACGACATTTCCCGCATCGCCCAGTCATACGGATTAAAGATCAATGCGGATAAAACCAAAGTGCTCACAACGGACGGATCGGACGCGAGGGTTTACCTCAATGAAACCTCCAAATCGAACAGGTACCACAGTTCTAGTATTTGGGATCGCTTATGACAGAGATGGAATTGGCGAAATTGGGATCAGTCAAGCAACAGCAACACTCGCTCAAGTGGTGCATATAGAAGCGGACGAATGTCACCATCAAAACCAAAATGCGCCTATACCGAACGTTAATCCTTCCTATTCTTCTTTATCGTCGTCGATACAGCCGAGGCCAAAAGGATGGCGTGCACCAATGAACTGAGAGTACTAAGAGCAATAACATGAAAGACACTCAAAGACCAAAGAAGGAGTAAAAAAAATCGGGAAGAATGCGAGGCAGAAGACGTGGTGAGGTGCACACGCGCGCGAAGGTGCTTCTGAAAAACATATCTAGGACCACATACTAGCAAAAATCGCGCGAAACCGAAAACCAGCATCATGTCGACCACGATCACGACTACCAAAGAGATGGAAGGACAGCTGGTCGTCAGAATCTTAAGAGCATGTGCAATGAGAATGGAAAAAGCAAGCCTTTTGGCTTCCGGAAACAAGAAGAAGAAGACCGAACGTTAATCCTTCATATTCTTCAGTATTGATCAGAAACGTGGACACAGCTCAAACCGGACCTGAACAAGCTCGAGGTCTTCCAAATGCGATGCTTGAGACAAATACTCCGTGTCTCTATCCGCGACCGACTCCGAAACGAGACGATTAGAGAAAGCTGCAATCAACAGACACCGATTGAAGAAGAAATACAAAAACGAGGACTATGTTGGTTTGGTCACGAACACTCTTCTTCCACGCAAACTGCTTTGGCGGGAGCAACTGCCAGACTGCAGAATACAAAGAAACGCGCCATGGACGAAACAAATGGAAGAAGATCTGAGAAACCAAAGACTGGATACCCATCAAACCAAAGACATTGAAGGAGAAATACAAAAACGAGGACTAAGTTGGTTTGGTCACGAACACCCTTCCTCCACGCAAACTGCTTTGGCGGGAGCAACCGCCAGACTGCAGAATACAAAGAAACGCGTCATGGACGAAACAAGAGGAAGAAGATCTGAGAAACCAAAGACTGGATACCCATCAAACCAAAGACATTGAAGAAGAAATACAAAAACGACGACTAAGTTGGTTTGGTCACGAACACCCTTCTTCCACGCAAACTCCTTTGGCGGGAGCAACCGCCAGACTGCAGAATACAAAGAAACGCGTCATGGACGAAACAAGTGGAAGAAGATCTGAGAAACCAAAGACTGGATACCCATCAAACCAAAGACATTGAAGAAGAAATACAAAAACGAGGACTAAGTTGGTTTGGTCACGAACACCCTTCTTCCAAGCAAACTCCTCTGGCGGGAGTAACCGCCACACTGCAGAATACAAAGAAACGCGTCATGGACGAAACAAGTGGAAGAAGATCGGAGAAACCAAAGACTGGATACCCATGAAACCAAAGACATCGCAATCGATCGGAAAGAGTGGAAGCGTATCGTGAATGGAGCAAGAAATCCTGCGGCACCGACAGCAGCGTATTGGTTGCGAGGGCGCCCCCCTCCACAATCGCCGGCTACGGAATAAAATAGAAAGTCAAGAATAGAACACACTAGCTTTGATAGTCTAGACTAGACAAGATAAGACCAAACGACATATAAATATCGACAAGACCAAATATTTGGTGGCTAGGAGCGAAGCCCAAATCGGACCAACGGTACAAATAGGCTGAAGACAGTTTGAAGCGGTGGAATTCTTCAAGTATCTGGGATCTATAACAAACACCAAAAACGAAATATTCCAAGAAGTCACAATCGGTATACAACTAAGGAATCGTTGCCTGCAGAGTCTTCAGCAGCAAAGCCTTATTGCATAGAACCAGGCTAAGAATATACAAGACGCTAATTAGACCAGTGGTGACATAATGCAACGAGACTTGGACCCTTATAAACGTACACGGACTGCAATTGAACCACTACGAACGGAAAGTAAGTAAAGGAACCTACACACGATACGACAGGCCTGTCAGTTCGAACTGAACAGTATAGTCCAGTCATTATAGTAAGTTCACCTCGGAATTAGAGATACCCCGCTGTAAGTCTGTAAATACTTGTATATTGACACCCTAAAAACCTACATATGGTAGGTACACCCTATGGTAGGTACACCCTACCATATGTAGGTTTTGAAACAACTTTTATGGTGTCAATATAAAAGTATTTACAGACTTACAGCTGGGTATCTCGAATTCCAAGATTCTTACCTAATTTAAGCTTAAATGACTGGACTAGTACGCCTGAAGGCCGGTCGCCGGATGGACTGACGATCCTCAGTTATCGTTATTAGTCAGTTATCCTCATGTCTTCCACTGACGACGACGTCTTAACACTTTTCGGTTTAGCAGTCGCTTCTTTGGGTAAATGTCTGGACCACGTTCAGGGGACCGGTCTTCAGGCGGACTGTTATTAAACGAGGATCGCATTTATAAGACCTAGAGTTTGTTTATGTCCGGTTTGAGCAGTGTCCACGTTTCCGATCCATAAAGAAGGATAGGAAGGATTAACGTTCGGTATCTCCAGTCGTTTTACCTCGTTACTGAAGTGTCGTGACCTCTCGCGCATATTTGTGGAACGCATCGTCACACTAATATGCGGGACCTTCAGTTTATCGCCGCTTCCGAACGGCACTATTTGAGAGGTTCTCTTGGCAGAATTACTCGTGGTAGTTTGCCATAGCTTTCCACGAGGTGGCCACAACATGGTTCCGTGAAAAATTTCACGGTTTGTCCGGGGATCGAACCCGGGATCTCGGTGTAGCGAGCGGATGCGTTCACCACTACACCACTGTGACCACAAAGGCATATTTAATACAGAAGAATGGAGCCACAAGATTACCTTCTGGAGACCCCGGGAAACAAAAAGAAGCACGGGAAGACCCCAAACAAGATGGATAGATGATATAAAGACGATAGCAGGAAAACAGTGGATGAGAACAGCAAATGACAAAGAAGCATGAAAAAAATTGAAAGAGGCCTATATCCAACAATGGAAGTATGAAGGCTAATAAGAAGATAGGCGTATTTTGGTTTTGATGGAAATATTCGTCCGCATCCACATGCACCACTTGAGCGAGGCGAATATTGCTGTTGCTTGACTCACAACTGTTCAGTTCGAACTGGCAGGATCTGCAGGATCATGTGTATCCGTCTTAAGTTTTTGGCTCAGTAAATGCAGACCGGTGGAGGAGGATCTTAATAAACCAGAAGCTATGACAGATTTTCAATGAGCCAGATTTGGTAGCGAAAATTAAATGCGGTATTAGGACACTAAGCACCCCAAACGAGAACTGGAAGTCACTCTAGGAGGATGCAGGCGTGGGCGACCGAGGACAAGGTAACTGAACAGCGCGGAGAAAAACGCGAGAGTAATCTGGACTGCATATTACAAAGCCTCTGTAAGAAACCGAAGTAGACCAGCAACCCTCGTTGAGAAGAATGCCCTAAATGAGCTGTAACGCTAACAAGAAGAAGAATTTCACAAACTAATTATTACTCCATTTATTTCAATGAGCCAGATTTGGTAGCGACAATTAAATGCGGTAGTAGGACACTAGGCACCCCAAACGGGAACTGGAAGTCACTCAACGAGGATGCAGGTCTCGTGGATGAACGAGGGCAAGGTAACTGAACAGCGAGATGAAAGGCGCGAGAGCAAAATCTGGGTGGAATATTGGAAAGTCTGTGAAAGAAACCGAAGTAGACCAGCAACCCTCGTTGAGAAGAATGCCAAAGCCCGAAACGGGCTGTAACAGCAGCAAGAAGGATTTAACGAACCTAAAGGGTGTATTAGTGTGAGGATTATGAATTTGTCATGTGAGTTTTTGCGATTCGGAATTTGCATATGTATGTTGTGTTAAGGGCTGTTTATTGTTGGATTAAATATGCGAAAAATGTGTTTAAATCGGTTCATATTAACCTTCTTTACATTTATAAATTAATTGTTTAATGTTTCTAGACTTGTTGTGTTTATAAACTTATTTCTTTACCAATATGGAAGAAATTTCAAATTTGCGCAGTAAATCAGCAAATCTAAAGTGATCCTTGAGTTCGCGAACGACATAGATGTAGTAGTAGTAACACTCGGGCAGTAAAGGAGGCGTGTAGACAAAACTGAGAGAAAAATCAGGCTTAAGAAGATATCGACAAGGCAAGACCTCATGGTTAAAGAACTTGTGGCAGTGATACGGTCTCAGCACTCATGCATTATTTCGTATTGCCGTAAATAAGATAAGTTTGGAAATTCTGACCGCCAACGTTCTTGGAGGACATGACACTTAAAGAACAAGGAAAGACAAGCCCTTTCTAGAGTAGACGAACAAATCAAGATAACCAAGACTAGAGTCAGACAAAGTTTGAGAAGCAGGATTTGTTTAGAAAGACAAGTAGAAAGAGACCACATTACTTAGTCAAGATTAGCACACACAAGCTTTGATATTCTAGATTAGACAAGACAAGACAAGACCAAACGATGTAGTTTCAAAAGTGTTGTCGGTTTTAATGTCATGTGTTTTTGTAGCTCCATATCTTAATAAACATTAATTCTACTTTGTCGTGGTATATATACTGATCGATAGAGAATATTGTACTATACATTCATGCAGTTCATTTTTTTTTTCAAATTTAAATTTTTTGCCTCCATTTAGCTTATTACTATATGATGTCGTCAAGCGAATTTCGGCCAATTTTTCTCTACGAATACAAATTGAACCAAAGCGCTGCCGAAACAGCCCGAAAAATTAGCCAGGCATTTGGCAATGATAGTGTTAATGAACACTATCATTGACACTATCACGAACACTATCATGAACACTTCGACGTTGGTTTGCGAAATTTCGTTCCGGAGATTTTAGCCTCGAAGAAGATCTCAGAAGTGGTCGAACTACAGTAATCCAGGACGAACATTTGAAGACCCTGGTGGAGACTGATTTATACGTACGCGGGATGGCGGAAGCACTGGTCGTCAGATCCCATGCGGTTTTTGATGGTTTAAAACGTATTGGAAAGGTCAAAAAGCTCGAAAAGTGGGTGCCCCACGATTTGAACGATCGGCAGAAATTGTCACATTGCGATTCTTTGCTTTTTGTTTGTTCTGTAATTTCTTTTTGTTTGTTCTTCTTTGCTTTGGCGCAACCAAAATCCTTTTTTTGCTCGGATCGTCACGTGAGATGAAAAGTGGATCGTCTACGACAACAGGAGGCGTTCAGGACACTGGTTGGACACCGATGAGCCACCCATTCACTTCCCAAAAACGAAAACCCACCAAAAAATACAATGGTGGTCAAAACATATCTTTCTGCAACCGGACCAAACCGTCACAGCAGAGTCCTATTGTGAGGAAATCGACGAAATGTACCGCAAATTACCCCAGCAGCAGCAGGCACTGGTCAAAACACTCCTGGTCCTGCTCCACTACAACGCGCGTCCGCATGTTTCACAAATCACCGTCCGAAAATTAAACGAATTGAGCGTGGAAGTTCTGCCTCACCCACCATACTCCCCACACCTTCCCCCAACCAACTACCATCTTTTCAAGTACTTCGATAACTTTCTCAACGGTAGAACCTTCGCTAATCAGGACCAGGCAAAAACGGCCTTCGTCGGCTTCATCGAATCCCGAGCACCCAATTTTTATTCCGACGGAATTAATCTACTTGATACAAATGGCGCTTATTTCGATTAAATCGAATAAGTATTCACTCAGATATTACAGTTTAAAGTATACTCATATAAACGGACAAAACTTTTGAAAAAACCTAATAAATATCTACAAGACCAAATTTGGTGGCTAGGAGCGGAGCCCACATCGGACCAACTGTAGGTGGAATCCTTCAAGTATCTGGGATCTATAACAAACAGCAAAAACGAAATATCCGAAGAAGTCACAACACGCATACAACACGCACACAACTAGACAATCAGTGCCTGTAGAGTTTACAGCAGCGAAGAAAATCAGAAGACCAGAAGAACTTACTATAATGACTGGACTATACTGTTCAGTTCGAACTGACAGGCCTGTCGTATCGTGTGTAGCTTCCTTTACTTACTTTCCGTTCGTAGTGGTTCAATTGCAGTCCGTGTACGTTTATAAGGGTCCAAGTCTCGTTGCATTATGTCACCAGTGGTCTAATTAGCGTCTTGTTGCACATAACCAAGCTAAGAATATACAAGACACTAATTAGACCAATGGTGACGTAATGCAACGTGACTTGGATCCTCATAAACGCAGGCGAACTGCATTTGAACCGCTAAGAACTGAAAGTAAAATAAAGGAGGCTACACACGATCCTTCACGCCTGCCAGTTCGAACGCCTGGAAGTTCGAACTGAACAGTCCGCCTAACGGCCGGTCGCCGGATGGACTGATGACCCTCTAAACGTTAAGGCAATTCTGAACTATTTGTCAGTTATCATCATGGCTTCCACTGACGACGACGTCTTAGCAATTTTCGGTTTAGCAGTCGCTTCTTTGGGTAAACGTCTAAGTCACGTTCAGGTGACCGGTCTTCAGGCGGACTGTCTAGTTCGAACTGGCAGGCCTGCCGGATCGTGTGTAGCCGCCTTAAGTTTTTGTCATAGTAAATGCATACCGGGGGTAGAGGATCTTAATGAACCGTGAGCTAAGACAGATTTTCAATGAAAGCCAGATTTGATAGCGACAATTAAATGAGTTAGTAGGACACTAGGCATCCCAAACGGGAACTGGAAGTCACTCTAGGAAGACGCAGGCCTCGTGGGCGACCGAGAACAAGGTGGCGGAACAGCACGGAGCAAGACGCGAGAGCAATCTGGGTGGCATATTGGAAAGTCTGTGTAAGAAACCAAAGTAGACCAGCGAAGAATTTGAGAAGAATGCCAAAGTCATAAACGGGCTGTAACGGCAACAAGAAGAAGAATTTAACAAACTAATTATTACTCCATTTATTTCAATGAGCCAGATTTGGTAGCGATAATTAAATGTGGTAGTAGGACACAAGGCATCCCAAACGGAAACTGGAAGTCTCTCTAGAAGGATGCAGCTCTCGTGGGCGAGCCAGGACAAGGTAACTGAACAGGGAGGAGAAAGTCGCGAGAGCAATCTGCTGGATGGCATATTGGAAAGTCTGTGTAAGAAACCGAAGTAGATCTGCAACTCTCGTTGAGAAGAGTGCCCAAGCCCTAAACGGGCTGTAACGGCAACAAGAAGATGAATTTAGTGAATTAATTATGACTCTATTTACTATTATTCCAATTAACTATTTTTTCCATAATTTCAAAACCAAACTTCTTCCGGTTAAAGCATTTATCTATTTATCTTCCGGTGATTATTTACTCTTAGACTCGATGTGTTTATAACAAACTTACAGGGTGTTTCAAAATGAGTATACATATTTAAAAGTATTATTTTGTCCAAACTATCGATCGCTGCGCCTCGGCTCGGCTATTCGAGAAACGAATACATAGTCTAGTTTACATTAATAGCCGCTAAATGCCGTTAGAGCTGTTACAAGCTCTGCGTCCAAATGACTAACGTGTGGCATTTTGTAACGAGATTCATGATGCTATTGACAATGGTATCACTTTCGCAAACGCATCGTGTTCAGTGATGAAGCGGCTTTCCATGTCAGCGGTCAGGTAAACAATCAAAATGTTTGAATTTGGGGCCTACAGAACCTACTTGTAGTCAATGAACATGTACGAGATTCGCCCAAAGTCAATGTGCTTTCCCGATCATCCGTTTACGGCCCAAACTTCTTTAATGGAAACAGCAGTATCTCGCTATGTTACAAATCTCGTTTTGACGGAGGCTGCACGAAAACAACTTTTTTCAACCAGTCGGGGCACCCCCGCACTGGAGTCGCCAAGTGCGTGAATATCTGAATGAAACTCTACCTAACCTTTGGATTGTTTATCAAGAAGCTGACGACTTAGCATATCTCAGCTGGGCTTCACGGTCACCGGATTTGAAACCCTGTGATTTCTTTCTATGGGGCTTCGCTAAAGACAACGTTTATGCACCACCACTGCCACAGAACCTGGAGGAGATGAAAAATCGGATCCGTACTGCCATAACATCAGCGACGAGGGACATGCTTGCCGAGGGAGATGCTACTAGTTCAACTAGTTCAGTGTGAGTATGGGAAGAACTTGAGTATCGGTGTGATATTATTCGGATCGCTGATGTAATCTAATGTAATTTAAGCTTGAGAGATACGTAAATATGTGTACAAAGTTTCATATTCGTATGTCTTAAAGTTTGATAAATATATGCAAGCGAAATACGTATAATCATCATCATCATCATCATCAATTAGCCTATCGTAGTCCACTGCTGGACGTAGGCTTCCCGTGACTGCTTCCACATCTCTCGGTCTAGTGCTGCTTACATCCAATTTGTATGAATACGTTTAATATCATCGGCAGATGGGCGTCCTGCTTCGGAGAGCTTCATGTCTTGGACTTCTTTTTCTTTTTCAGACTTTATTCTTCCAATATTGGACATAGTCCTCCCTTTTAACTTTCCATTCTTCTCTATTCCTCGCCAGACTTAACCATTTCCTTCCTGCTACTTCCCGGATATCGTCACTCCATCTTTTAGGGGGGCGGCCTATATTTCTCCTTCCGTATCTTGGTCTCCATGCCAGGATTCTGTGAGACCATCTGTCATCAGTTGTTCGTAGGATATGCCCAGTGCAACTCCATTTCTGTTGCGCCACTCTTTCCACCACGTCCGCAACACCTGTCTTCTTCCGCACCCATTCGTTCCTTTTCTTGTAGCGTAACGTTATGCCTAGCATTTTCCGTTCCATTGATCTTTGCGTAACGGCCAGCTGCTTGATGTTCTGTTGGGTAAATGTTGTGGTTTCTGCACTATATGTGAGAACCGGTGCAACACTTGAATCAAATATTCTCGCTTTCAACTTTCTTGGGAACGTCTTGTGGGTTAGAATAAAATCCAGCTTCCCAAATGCTGCCCAGCCTAGTCCTCTTCTTCTTCTGGTCTCCGCATCTTGGTTTTCTTTGCCTATTTTTAGTTTATGTCCCAGGTAGATGTAGCTCTCTACTCTTTCCACCGTGACACCATCGATGACTATATCAGGTCGGTGTGGAACATCAGCGGTCATGATTTTTGTCTTGCTCATATTCATGTGCAGACCAGTTGATTTGGAGATGTTGTTTAGCTGATTCAGCATTGTTTCAATATCAGACTCTTCAGTGGGCACTAAAACAATATCATCCGCAAAGCGCAAGTGCGTCAGCCTTTTGCCATCAACATTTACTCCTTTGTCTGGGCGGACAAAGGAGTAAATGTTGATGGCAAAGTCTAAGTTTTTAAAGATATTCTCTAGACCTAGTGTAAATAATTTGGGGGACAAGGTATCTCCCTGGCGCACTCCACGTCTGATGGGTATTTTGTCGGATAAATCTTGTAGTTTCAGCCTCATAGTGGCGAAGTCGTAGATGGTTTTAATTAGACCAGAATATCTCTAATCAATGCGACAGTCATCCAAAGCCTCCAAAATAGGCAACATCTCGATGGTATCGAAAGCCTTCTCATAATCAACGAATGCGAGGAAGAGTGGGATATTATATTCATTGCACTTTTATTATGTCTTGGTCTCCATTCCATTATTCGTCTGGTCCATCGGTTGTCCTTCATTCTCGCAATGTGCCCTGTCCAGTTCCACTTCAAGGTTGTTATTCGTTTTATTTCATCTGCTACTCCCGATCTTCTCCGGATTTCGGTGTTGTGGATTCAGTCTCTAAGGGATATTCCCAACATGGATCTCTCCTTTGCATGTTGTATTACCTTGATCTTATTGATTACCTTCTTTGTAAGTGTTGATGTCTCTGCACCGTATGTTAAGACGGGGAGGAAGCATTGATCGAAGACTACGTTTCAAACAGGTTGGTAAGTTGACTTAAATATATGTTTCAGTTTCCCATATGCAGCCCAAGCTAATCCAATTCGTCTTGGTATTTCACACGTTTGGTTATCTCTGTGTATGCGGATTTAATGCCCTAGGTATTTATATGAGGTGGTCCTTTTGAAAACAAATTTCCTTTTGAAAAAACACCCTGTATTTTACAGATTTAGAAGAAATTCCAAGCAAATTTGCCCAATAAATTTAAACCAATTGCTAATTTAACAAATTAATTGAAAATCACTTCCATTTCAATTATTACTTGCATTAACTATTCTTATTTTATTAAAGCACTTGAAGTGTCTGTCTTGGAACGGAGAGGAAGAAACTGAGAAATATTATAGACACGCGCCGTCATTACTAACAAATCATTACACCCAATTTTTCACAACAAACCTCTTCTCGTCCGGATTGCGCCATTAAAATGATAATGGACAAAAGTAACCATTCACATGGTGTAAATCCATTTGGTTACAGAATTACGGCTGAATAAAATATACATATGCAGCTCATCAATTTCCCGATGGGGAGAGGACAGAGGGTTAGACAAACAGAAAGAGAAACGAGGACAATGGCGCTAAAAAAAATACGTTTCGATTTGATGCATTTAACTAATCTTCTTTTGTTGTGTTTGATAATCGTCGTATTGAGGGCTTCCGGATTAAATTTGTTACAACGAAACTTATTGATGTTCTCCAGACTAATTTTACATAAATTATTGGTTATTTTTAAATAAAAGGTTTGCACCAACAGCACATGTTATTGGTCGGTTTTCTTTTCCGTTCGCAGAGAATTTTGCACAACTTCAATTTCCGATGAGCTAGACACTTGATGAGCTAAACACAGCTCAGAACTGGGTGATAATGTAATATTTTAGTAACAATAATACATATATTTATTGTATACTTTATACAAAGGGCTATCGACCACGAGGTCCTTTTGTCCCATTTTAATAACTTAGACAATTTAATTTTTAATTTAATAAAGTAATTTTAATTAATTTATATTTAAATCCGGGTAAGCAATGCCGCAATGTAAGTAACCCTTTGTGCTATGCAATACCGTGGTTAGCTGATTCAAAATAAAATCGATGACAAATATGTAAAGACTAAACATGAAACATAAAAAACTTTAGTTTTTTCTGGTGACTATAAATAAAAGTTTGGAGCGCTAGAGAAGATTGCATCGATATACCTGTAGTTTAGCGCCCCCCGTTAACTCACTAATGTCAACAAATAAGAGAGTGAGTTTTTCCTGGTGGCTATAAATAAAAGCGTGGAGTACTGAGAAGATTACGTCTACATAGCAGTAGTTTAGCGCTCCACCTTAACTCAATAATGGCAACAACTAGCATAGCGAGTTTTTTCCTGGTGACTATAAATAAAAGCGTGGAGTACTAGAGAAGATTGCGTCGAAACACCTGTAGTTTAGCGCTCCACGTTAACTCACTAATTTCAACAACTAAGAGAGTGAGTTTTTCTTGGTGACTATAAATAAAGCGTGGAGTATTAGAGAAGATCACGTCTATATACCAATAGTTTAGCGCTCCACGTTAACTCATTAATATCAACAACTAGTTCAACTAGTTTAGTGTGAGGATTTTTTCTGGTGATTATAAATAAAAGCGTGAAGCGCTAGAGAAGATTACGTCGATATATCTGTTGTTTAGCGCTTCACGTTAACTCATTAATATCAACAACTAGTTCAAACAGTTTATTGTGAGATTTTTTTCTGGTGACTATAAATAAAAGCGTGGAGCGCTAGAGAAGATTACGTCGATATATATGTAGTTTAGAGCTCCACGTTAACTCATTAATATCAACAACTAGTTCAACTTGTTCAGTGTGAGATTCTTTTCTGGTGACTATAAATAAAAGCGTGGAGAGCTAGAGAAGAATACGTCGATATATCTGTAGTTTAGAGCTCCACGTTAACTCATTTATATCAACAACTAGATTGTAGATTGTAGATATGGTGGTGACGACTTGTACTGCGACCTTTATAGATCTATTGTACCCCACCCTCCTCCTCCAAGTGTTGGTGTACTTCAACAACTAGTATTATCAACAACTAGTTCAACTAGTTTAGTGTGAGATTTTTTTCTGGTGACTATAATTAAAAGCATGGAGCGTTAGAGAAGATTACGTCGATACATCTCTAGTTTAGCGCTCCACAATATCTCAATAATATCAACAACTAGTTCAACTAGTTTAGTGTGAGTTTTTTTCTGTTGATTATAAATAAAAGCGTGGAGCGCTAAAGAAGGTTACGTCGATATATCTGTAGTTTAGAGCTCCACGTTAACTCATTTATATCAACAACTAGTTCAACTAGTTTAGTGTGAGATTTTTTTCTGGTGGCTATAAATAAAAGCATGGAGCGTTAGAGAAGATTACGTCGATATATCTCTAGTTTAGCGCTCCACGATAACTCATTAATATCAACAACTAGTTCAACTAGTTTTTTTTTTTTTTTTTTTTTAAAGTTTGGTTCGATGTGAATGCCGGGTTTGCCGACCCTTCGAACACGTCGGCCTATTGGCGGCCTATTGTATTCTGCATTCACATTCACTTAGGCCCAGAAACCTGTTGTTATTGTAAATTGCACTAACTACCATTTTTCACATTTGTCTTCTGGAACAAATGCGGCCGGCACTGGGGATAGAACTCGGGACCTCTATACTTGTCAGTTAGCGCTCTAACATGAGGCCACGAGCGTCACCACTACACCACTCGCGCCGGCTTAACTAGTTTAGTGTTAGGTTTTTTTCTGGTGATTATAAATAAAAGCGTGGAGCGCTAGAGAAGATTACGTCGATATATCTATAGTTTAGAGCTCCACGTTAACTCATTAATATCAACAACTAGTTCAACTAGTTCAGTGTGAGATTTTTTCTAGTGACTATAAATAAAAGCGTGGAGCGCTAGAAAAGATTACGTCAATATATCTGTAGTTTAGAGCTCCACGTTAACTCATTTATATCAACAACTAGTTCAACTAGTTTAGTGTGAGATTTTTTTCTGGTGACTATAAATAAAAGCATGGAGAGTTAGAGAAGATTACGTCTATATATCTCTAGTTTAGCGCTCCACGATAACTTATTAATATCAACAACTAGTTCAACTAGTTCAGTGTGAGATTTTTTTCTGGTGACTATAAATAAAAGCGTGGAGCGCTAGAGAAGATTACGTCTATATATCAGTAGTTTAGCGCTTTACACTAACTCATTAATATCAACAACTAGTTCAACTAGTTTAGTGTTAAATTTTTTTCTGCTGACTATAAATAAAAGCGTGGAGCGCTAGAGAAGATTACGTCGATATATCTGTACTTTAGCGCTCCACGTTATCTCACTAATGTCAACAAGAAACAAACTTCAGCAAATGAAATTATCTAGTCATGCATTAATTGGCAAACCAAAGTTGCAACACTAACATGCTTATTAATTTTTATGCAAATTATATAAAACACAATCCAATATTGTCTGTAAAATTTCTCACATTTTTCTTTGAATTATTAATCTCCGATTGTTTTTTATTGATTTGGCGCTGGGACAATTTAAATTTGCGCAGTTTATTCGGTTCTGTCTGTCTGTGTCTTTCCGTGTCTGTCCGGATAATGGACTGTATTTCCCCAGTTTCTGCTTTCATTAATTATTGCACAATGCAGCCGCCACACTTATAATTAGTACTTTTAATTGGCACAATTCATTATTATTTCCAGCTTTTTGTGCGAAAATAAATCAATATAATCACAACCAATAATGTATGGAGTCTTAACAGACTTATGCAAATCTAATGTTGATGGACATACAAGTCTAGTCTAATTAGCCTTGTTTTGGTCAATTAGTTAATACGCAAAAACTTTCAAATTGGCAAATTTTTCACCGATTTTGAACATAAATTTGATTGAATTTGGACCAACAAACTGTC
Source organism: Phosphuga atrata (assembly GCA_944588485.1). Lineage (NCBI taxonomy): Eukaryota > Metazoa > Arthropoda > Insecta > Coleoptera > Silphidae > Phosphuga > Phosphuga atrata. The sequence goes on along the minus strand of OX155901.1, from coordinate 58,354,314 downwards.
GATGTTTTGAATAAAACTCGCGGATAATCCAATAAACTTTGAAACTCGTGTAAAGGCGAAACTAATTTAAAAATTTTATCAATTTACAATATTTCACTCAAATCAAAGATATAAAGGGTGATAAATTAAGAGTGTCCTGTTTTTACTTAATAAAAGCTAAAAGCAGTGATGACTTATTTATCATAATTTGAGCTGTCTAAGTTAGTTTCTTGTTGACATTAGTGAGTTAACGTGGAGCGGTAAACTACAGATATATCGACGTAATCTTCTCTAGCGCTCCACGCTTTTATTTATAGTCACCAGAGAAAAACTCATTCTGTTATGAATATTCAGTTTCAAGTTTTAGTTAAAAATGATAGATACAATCAGTTAAAAATAAATCAGTCCATAACTCTGTTATCTATATAGATACAGAAATACAATTAATTGCATCTGGTAGATATTCAAATTGTCTATAATTTTATGTATTTCGAATTAACTAGGCGGAGTATTAGCTGAGATAGAGATACTAAAACGTTCAAGTTTTCAGTTAACAACTATTGTAGATTTAAGTTGCTGTAGACTATCAGAAATCAGTGCATAACTTTATCTATATAGATACATGAATACAGCTAATTATATCTGGTAGATATTTTCTATAATATTATAATTATCTGATAATATGATAGAATATGATAATTATCTATATTTTGGGGTATTTTTATGTCATCTAGGTGGAGTATTAAAGATATAAATACTAAAATCTTAAATATATAATTTACTATTGGTAAATCCCTACTACATTATAGATAATCATATGATCTTAATAAATTCGGAACCCAGCCTCAATATATAAATATATTCAACCTTTCCGGAGCTCTATAATATTATTGAGTCCTTTTAGGACTTCAAAAGCAATAGAAACTCAATACAATTATAGAGCTCCGGAAAGGTTGAATATATTTATATATTCAGGCTGTGTTCGACTTTATTAAGGTTAAATATATAAGTTAAAAAATTATGTGAACTGCACATGGATTAAGCTACAGACTTAATCATGAGTGGTGGTCGAAAAAACAAAAGATAGCTTATGTAGTGCATTTGCATTTTGTTTTTTTATGTATGCATTTTATTAGAACGAACTTAATTATTCAAACTCTGAGGTGGTTTCGTCCACAGTTTCGTTTTCTAGGGCCGCCAAATTGCAAGACAATTGCAAGAAGACTCGAGAAATATTTTCGAACAGATTCTCTTAAGGATACTAAACATGCAGATAGGAAAAACACTACTCGTACAGAAGTGAATGTTTTGCAAGTCAGGAATAGAATTGAAGAAAATTCAGCAAGTAGGAACTTCACGTGAGTCGGTAAGAGCAATTTAAAAGATTTACTCTTTCGGCCTTACAAAAAGTTCAAAAATTTCTTCCAATAGACCGATACTCACTTTTAGAATTCAGTCGATGAATTTTTGGCCGAGAGGATAATTTGTCAACAAAATAATTATGAGTGACGAAGCACATTTTCAATTGCATGGAGAGAGGAACGAACAAAATTGGTCTGTCTAGCTAAGCTAAGCTAAGTTCGAAGAAGAGCTGCATTCTCAAAAGGCAACTGCATGGTCACAGTGATATGGTGATGAACGCATCCGCTCGCCATGCATGAGATCCCGGGTTCAATCCCCGGCCAAGATTTTTCACGGAGCTATGCTGTGGCCACCTCGTGGAAAGCAATGTCAAACTATGGTTGCCACGAGTAATGCCAAGTAAAATCTCTCAACTAGTGCCGTTCGGAATCGGCGATAAACTGTAGGTCCCGTATATTTGTGGATGATGCGTTCCACAAGTATGCGCGAGAAGTTGCCTACGCTCTCGGAGAGAGTACAGCACTTCAAGAAGAAGAACTGCATGGTGTGGAATATGCTCAGCTGGAGTATTGGGGCCGTACTTTTTGAGGATCAAATGAGAAACGCAGTAGTTGTCAATAGTGAACGTTATGTGGAGATGCTACAAACGTTCTTAATGGTAGCTATCGCTCCACTCCGAATACCAATTAACGATATTTGGTATCAGCAAGATAGTGCAAGACCTCATGTATCCAAAACATCTGTGGGAGTGTTACGAGAGTTGTTTCCTGGCCGTCTGATTTCCTCGCTCTTCGGTTTGTAGGCTTTAATAAAAACAGGAGAACCAAATAACATTGAACCCTTTTCAACCCAGTGATGCCATCATGATCTGTCACATCAAATTAACATTATTACATCAAATGTATTAATGGATTGAAGCCAACTTATAAGATAGAGCATCATTATCCAAGAGAGTAAACAAGTTAGAACTAGCCTATCGACTGACTAAGATCACTTACAATAAGAAATGCCTGTCACGCAATCTGAAACTTAAGCACTACACATCAGTCTTACGGCCAGAAGCCCTGTATGCCATGGAGTGTATTTCCATGAACCGAAGAGGTCTAATAGAGAAATTGGAAATCAGAGAGAGGAGAATCCTCAGGAAGATCCTAGGCCCGCTAAAGGAAGATGGAGAATTCCGAAGGCGGCATAACTCTGAGCTCTACGAACATATTGAGTTGATCTCTGGCTGTGCAAGGAAAAGAAGGGTAGCTTCTATAACCACGTTGCAAGATTGCCTCCAAACCGACTAATCAACCGTATGTTCACCTTCTGGTAAAACAAGAAGGTTCATACCACTTGGTTGACAGAAACCGAGAAGGATATTAAAGAACTGGGAATAACAGATCTCGAAAACAGACAGTCTGTGAGACGCACCCTGAAGGAAGTCCGTGGATTTCAGGAAAAACCCCGTAAGAAAGGTACCCCTGGACAGAAGAGAGAAAGGAGTTACACCGGCAGAAGATGTGACAATACTGGGCAAAGGTCAAAACCCAACAGTTGGACAAGCGCGGTCCAAAGTAGGCTTATTCGAAAGAAGAAGAAGACATCAAATGTATTGCTACTATTCAGCAAATGGCAGCACTATATCCCAAAATGTATTATATTGAATTAACTTCACCGTCATTATTACATCAGATTTGTTTTCTCAATATAATCGACATGTGTGTGGTGTCAATGCATGGTTGCTCTAAACAAGACATATGAATCGAAAAAACGGAAAGAAGGTGAAGCCGGCTGTGGAGTTCCTAGCAAATGTCCAAAATAGCCGATGTCAAATCGCATCAAATTTAGAAAAGATTTGTTGATTCGAAAAAGGGGAAGACCGTCGTTATCTGCTACGAACTCTCATAGCCTCTCTTCATCGTCGAGAGAAGCAAAACGGGAAAAATGCAAAGGATTCAAACCCAGCGATAGCATTAATTTAATAAATATGCTCATTGGCCCAGACCTGTCGAAGGTAATAATCAAAATCAATGTTACAAATTTTGTACAAACGCATTCGCGCGTGATATGTGAAAAGTGTGAAGTTCCATTATGTCTAAACAAATCTTTCCACACTCAATAAAAGTATTTCCAAATACATCATATACATATTTCTTAATTCCCTCCTTAACCACCTGTCTTCCGTATCTTTTGGGTTAGCCAGCTCCTCTCTCGTATCCTGACGTTCTTCTTCCCATTTACTCTCGGTTCTTCTCTTCTCCTACTTAACTGTCTCCGCTTCCTACACCAGTTTCGATATCTTATTCTTAATTTACTAATTCCCATCGCGTATTGCCCTCAACTCCGCTAATAATTCCTTTCTCCAGACCTTTTCTCCTGCTTCCTCCTCCTTCTATCTCTTCACTACCCTTTCCAAGGTTTTCTCCAAACTTCTGTATTCCCTTCTCATTTCCTCCAACTTCCTGCCTACCGTAATGAACTCCTTTTTAATTTCTTTTAATTCCTGCAACATTCTATCTAAATGATCACTCTGAACTGGACTGCACGCCCGTCTTCTTTCTGTATTTAACATCTCCTCTTTTTTAGACCTCTAGGTCATCTGGATCGGTTTAGTTTAGCACATCTATAAAAACGGGCTCATCGACTCACTGCCCGCTCTCGGTCTGCTCTCTTATTCGCCCATTCCCGCGGTGAAACCCTCCGCGTTTGCAAACGTCCTCACGCAACCCTGGCTGTGTGAGGTTTAGCATTAACTTACATGAAAATGCCATGCTTAACCATCGTGGCCATGGAAGGCATAACCTGATCGTCTAGAACCTCCGTAATGTATCTGTGAGCTTTTAGGGAAAATGTTTGTATGCAGACCAACTCGGTGGGTGCTCGTGAAGAAATTCCTGCCCAAGCTATAACAGAGCCACCGCCAAATGCAAGTCGCTTGTCGATGCAAACTGGAGCATATCTTTCTTCGGGTCTTCTCCATACGCCCGTCTGGAAAATTGAGGCCAAAATGCGACTCATCTGAAAATAGGACGTTGCTATTCCATGCCAAGTGATTTCTGGCAAAAGCCAATCTTGCAATTCTATGCCGGCATTGTAATGGTGGACCTGTAGTCATCCTTCTACAAGATAATCCAGCAGCATGAAGCCTTCTTCTAACGGTCAATTCACCAACATTGACATCTGTAACTTCTTGAAGTTTATCTTCCTTTGGGCCTTCTCCATACGTCCGTCTGGCCCATTGAGGCCAAAATGCGACTCATATGAAAATAGGACGTTGCGTTTCCATGCTAAGTGATTTCTGGTAAAAGCCAATCTTGCAATTCTGTGCCGGAATTGTAATGGTAGACCTGTAGCCATCCCCTCTACAAGATAATCCAGCACAATGATGTCTTCTTCTAACGGTCCATTCACCAACATTGACATCTGTAACTTCTTGAAGTTTATCTTCCTTCGGGTCTTCTCCATACATCCGTCTGGCCCATTGAAGCAAAAACGCGACTCATCTAAAAATAGGACGTTGTTATTCCATGCTAAGTGATTTCTGGCGAAAGCCAATCTTGCTTTGATTGGCATTGTAATGGTGGACCTGTAGTCATCCTTCTGCAAGATAACTCAGCAACATGCAGCCTTCTTCTAACGGCCCATTCATTAATCTTGACATATCTAACTTCGCAAAGTTGATTTCGTAGCATAAGATGTTCTAATTCGCAAACTTGCCGACACCAAAAAGGGGTCATTTTTTGGTAGTAGTGACTCGTTTTCGGGTCTTCTGCATATCATGCCAGTCTCCTCATAGCGCTGTTACACATTTTGTACAGCACAAAGGCTCTTACAATTCGTGCCAGAACAATAAGGCATTAACGCTCTTTGGGTGGTGGTGACTCTTTTTCGGGTATTCTGCTTATCAGGCCAATCTCCTCATAGCGTCTCCTCATAGCGTGTACACATTTTGTACAGCACAAAGGATCTTACCGACAATTCTGGCAGTTTTGCGTTTTCCTCGACCATCTTGTATTATCGCCACAATTCGTGCCACAACAATAAAGCATTACGACCTGTTATTAATAGTACACTGTACGTCCGATAAGTTTTACTGTAAGAAATCAACGCTAAACGGACAAATAGCCAACCAAATGTAATTGCTCAATGACGGCAAATGCATGTTTTTTTTTTCATAAAAGTCGAAACTATGATGATAATAAATGACAGATAATTAATATGACACATGACATTATTAAAAAAACAATCGCCTGCTCGATTCATCGATTCATCGCCTACTGGAAAAAAAAAACTTTTTACACACAAAACCTTAGTCACAGCTCAATGATACCACATGCCATCAGTAGTCTCGCAAGGACTATCTGATGTATTTAATGCAGTCAGCTGCAATGACAAAACTTCAGCGTTAATAAATATTCTCCAACTACACTACTATAATTGCTTCCCATTAACACAAATCAATGTGTGCAGCAAAAATTGGATATCTAAGGCAGGAAGGATTTCCAGATACAAGTTAAAAAACTTATTTGTCTTACAAAAAAAGCTTCCAATATTAAGAAATCTATATCTAAATCATATCCAAATGATAAACAATTGTCGAAAAATTTTCTATCAAAAAATGATTCACAAAAAGACAATAAACAAAAAACTGCTTGAACAATTATCAACAAGGTAACAAACAAAATCTCTTGACACGAAATAACAGGCATTAGATTGAATGACTGCAGCCTCCATGACTCCGATAAAATTTCCACTGAATTTAATAGCTTTTTGGCAAGATCCCAGAAGAAATCATCCAGAACATTATACCTACTACTATTTCCACCAACTACTATTTCCACCCACATCCCTTTTATAGAAGAAACTATTTACTTGGACGAATATAGTGAATCTGAGCTATTAAATTTGATCGCCAAAAAATAAAAAAATAGAAATTCGTATGGACCTGATGGACTGTCCTGTCGCCTAATCAAAGACAATTTGCAATATTTGGGTAAACCTCTAAACATTGCCTAGAGGTTTTGCCTTTACCTCTTAGGTTTCATTGCCTTTACCTCTTAACATTGTAAACTGTTCCTTCGATTCTGGAGAGTTCCCACAAATACTGAAAGTAGCTTATATAATACCTATCCACAAAAAGGGAGATACGACTACAATAAATAATTTTAGAGCGATTACTCTATAATCCGTCTTTTCTAAAATATTAGAATACTGCTTCCTGCAAAGACTTCTTTCTTCTGCCTTTTTTGGTAAAACATAGAATTATTCCGCGAGAACAGCATGTCTTCCAAACCGACAAATCCACAAACACAGCCATTCTTAAGCTATATAATAAAACATTAGCAGAAATCGACAAGGGCAAATTCCCAATAGGCATCTTCTGTGATCTGAGCAAGGCTTTGGTTGTGTAAATCATGCTCTATTAATTAACAAGATCTATAGATATGGTATAAGGGAAAAGGCTGGAAACTGGCTACAGTCTTTCTTGAAATTCAGAACCCAATATGTAAAGATATCTTCAAACCTTAAATCTAGCATCTTACCTAAATTACATTTGAAAACAGGTGTTCCTCAAGGAAGTGTGCTTTCGCCGACCCTGTTTCTACTCTACTTAGCAGATCTAGTTCCATACATCCATGGCAATTTCTGCACCCTGTATGCGGATGACTCTAGCTTTCTTATATCTGAATACAACTTGATAGCTAGCCAGCAAGAGGCAAATAACCTCCTGAAATCTTTAAACTCTTTGTTCTCAGCAAATAAACTATTCCTCAACTTGGAGAAAACTGATTTTGTAGTATTCCAACCACACAGAGCTAAGTATATAGAGGATATAACATTAAGATTTAATAATATGCCTTTAAAAAGAGCGAGATACACTAAATTTCTTGAGTTAAACGTACAAGAACACTTATCATGGGACAATCAAATCGAAGAGTTATGCAAGTCTAAATAAAAAAGCATACTGCCTTCGCCAGCTGAGAAAATTCCTTGACGTCCCCGATCTAATAAACTATTATTACGCAGAAATTCAATCTAAACTAAGCTATAAAATAATAGTGTGTGGTACATCACCGGAACTGGAAAGGGTCTCAAAAACACAAAAAAGGATAATTCGGTTACTCTTAAACCTCCCAACATATGTCCCATGCAAGCAGTACTTCGTGGAACTGAAAATATTAAGTGTCCTTGGCCTATAAATTATGAAAACAAGCAGTCACATCCATAAAATCAAACATACCCTGCCCAAAAATAAGGAGAAGCATAACCATCCCACCAGGGCACACAATAAACTGTACACTCCTAGATGTAGACTGACGTTATGCAGCAAGGGCCCAAATATTAATGGAATCCTGCTCTACAATAAACTCCCAACCAGTCTTACCGAAGAGAAGTCCTACAAACAATTTAGAAGAAAACTTAGAGAAATAATTGTCTCTACATGTATATATATATATATATATATATATATATATATATATATATAACCATCAAGATTTTGAAGATTTACTTCAATCACTTTAAAGAACCCATATGTATTATATGTATATACATCTTTCTGGGAATAAATTTGAGTTTGAATTTGACTAAACGTGGTTAAAGGACCAAAAATCAATGTAATTATACCCAGGGAGTGTTTTTAAAGGGGATTATTCAACTTATGATTTTTTTTGCACCAAAATCAATTGAGCCTGATATAAGCCTCATTAGGAACAGTCCACGGTACGGTCTATTGCAACTTATACTACAAGGAAGAGTAGATGGAAGGAGAGGGCAAGGAAGAAGGAGAATATCGTTTCTAAAAAACTTTAGAACCTGGTTCAACACAACAACAAATCTCTTCAGGGCTGCAACAAACAGTTCGAATTTCCATGATGATCGTCAATATCCGAAGCGGATAGGTACCAAAAGAAGAAGGGCCTGATAGAATTAATAGTCTATCAAAAGGCGATTTCACTAAAAAAAAAATTGCTCTACAATAGCCAAATGTTTGAATCAGTTTTTGATAGATATCGTTTTAAATTAACAAATTTTGATTAGGTCTTATATTAGGTCTTAGGATTAGAAAAGTTTTCCTCAATAAAAACCGACAAATCCTTTACAAAATTTCCCTATTTAGTATCCTTCCAACTAGAGCAAACCCAGAAAAACCTTTTAATCTCCTAATTTGTCGGCCTAATACAAAAAGAAAGAAAGAAAATAACACTACTTCGTCCTAATTAGTCCTTTAAACCAATTCCTACAAAGCGAAGAAAATGGAGATCCTTTTCGGTTTTCCCATCATTATCTCAACACACACACACGCAGAAAAACTACAAGAAAAAATGTTGATAACAGAGAGAAAAGAAAAAGGATTCGTGTTATATAAAAGCGAAACTTTGGATTCAGAAACACCTGTACAAAAGGACGAGAGACAAAAAATTAACAGGACAATGGAGTGGGCGGGCGCGCCGAGACATTCGAACCGTAACGTGTCCAAATAATGGAGAAACGCTCCACCTTTCCGCCACCATTGGTCGCGCGGACTCCTTCCGTCCACGCATGCTCCCAGCGATTTCCATCTCGGCAGCGGGCTGCCGCATCACAAAGTCCTCCGCTTTTATATCGTGAACACGTTTTTCCCCACAACAAAAACATAAATAAACAAACATAAACAATAAACGTAAAAACAATCAGTGGATAAACTCTCTGTGTTTAGTTTTCGGGTTTGTCTTTCCTTAACGAGCCAAGGGTTAAACGGCTTCAAAATTGATCTGGATCTACACCGGCAGGCCACTAACGGCCACTTCATTAGGTAACCATTTCCAATTTTTATTTCTTGCTTTGATCTTAAAGGCTACAAACGTTAAGCTTCATTAGGTAACGATTTCTAATTTTACTTCGTGTTTTGGTGTTAACAGTCGAGGGTGTTATGTTTCATCCCCCGCTGGCCCAACCGCCGCTAAGGGTTTTCCCGCTGCGTCCAAACTTTACACACTTAATTAACTCATCTACACTAATGACTAATTGATATCTTGTCCGAAACTAAATGGTCGCGTAATCACAATTGGTTTAATTGAGGTATTGAGTCAAAATTTTGATTGCAATGTATAGTTTAGGGTTTAGAGTGCAACCTTAGGTTTTAATTCTAGTTAATATTTGTTGATGCTTTGTCTGAAAGTAAATGCTCGCGTAATCACAATTCGATAATTTTGCTTAAGTTGTGGTATTAGGGCTTCAGATTGAACTCAAATTTTGTTTGTTTTGTGTAAGTTTAGGGTATAGTATGCAACCTTAGGTGTTAATTCCAGTTAATATTTACAGAATTTAAATGCTCGCGTAATTACAATTACATTATTTTTGGTTTAGTTGAGGTATTAAGACATCAGATTGAACTCAAATTTTGATTGCAATGTATAAGTTTAGGGTTTAGTGTGCAGCCTTACGTGTTAATTCCAGTTAATATTTTCCGAATCTAAATGCTCGCGTGATCACAATAAGATTATTTTGGTTTAGTTGGGGTATTAAGGCTTCAGATTGAACTCAAATTTTGTTTGCTTTGTGTAAGTTTAGGGTATAGTATGCAACCTTAGGTGTTAATTCTAGTTAATATTTGCCGAATCTAAATGCTCGTGTAATCACAATTACATTATTTTTGGTTTAGTTGAGGTATTAAGGCATCAGATTAAATTAATTTTACTTGCTTTGGGTAAGTTTAGGATACAGTATGCAACCTTAGGCGTTAATGCCAATTAATATTTACCGAATCTAAATGCATGTGCAATCACAATTACATTATTTTTGGTTTAGTTGAGGTATTAAGGCTTCAAATTGAACTCAAATGTCGATTGCTTTGTTTAAGTTTAGGGTTTAATGTGCAACCTTAGGTTTAAGTTCTTGTTAATATATTTTATGTTGATTTTGTAGATATGAAGGATAATATCGTGTTTTGTTGTTTTATTTGGTTAAATCTTGAAGGATTTAGTTAATTAAAGATTCATTCGCTTTTATCGCAATTGGGTCAAATCTAGTTGCAAAATCATATTTATTTTATGTTTATCCAAAGTTTAGCTAAAGATGGGTTAACGATAAATGAACATTTAATTTCGTTTTTGTGTTGACATTGAGAATTTTATTTTCATAGACGGAAAAGTAACGAAAACAATACTTTTCTTGAGTTTTTTCCGCGCCACAGGGCGATATTAGGTCTTGATTTATTATAAACTTTTTATATAAATCATTGTTTGTTATCATTGATTGTTTATAAAAAACCTGAACAACTTTTAACTTCATTGAACTGCGGAATTTGTTATCATCAAATAAAAACACTGGCGCTCGAGGTATAACTCAAGCAATCATTCTTTTTTTTGTAGTCAAGCTTTGCGCAGGCAAATCAAATACGTTGATATCTACAATTTTAGAGATCGAAGAAGAGCAGTTGATATCAAAATATTGTGAACAAATGACTCAATCTTTTGTACAAGACATTCTTCATTTTGGATTAAAATACAATGTCCAGAAATGATCTCATTAAAAATCATACATCTGCGGTTGCCAAAAACTTCCTAATAATCTCGATAACAAACTCATAATTAGTAGAATTGGTGAAACCATCCTACGTTATAGATCATCATACAAACTTAACATTAGCTGCGTTCCATTTGTTTTAAACTCATTATTATTTGTGATGGGACCTATGCTCGTCATGAGAAAAGTTCAAACAAGGAGTATCAGAGAAAGTCATATTCTGGGCAAAAAAAAGTACCGCTGTATAAACCATTTACAATTTGTACAACTGATGGACATAATCGATATACAACGACCGTATTAAGACCATATCCCATATGCGCGACACTCAGCTACGCGACGTCGTGCGACATCGCCTGTCAAATAATGATTACATTGTTTTAAATGGACACGTCGCGTAGCTGTCGCGTAGCCATAGTGAGAACGTGCCCATTTAAAACAATGTAATAATTATTTGACAGGTGACGTCGCGTAGCTGAGTGTCGCGTATATGAGAATCGGCCTTATGCTACTCAAAATGATATTATGAGAGATATTTCTCATAATGTTATATGTAATTTATTGAAACCTTATGTATTTATGGTTGATCGTGGGTTCCGTGATGTAAAAGAGCGCAAAGGTTAAAGCGTAAAGCACCTAGAGAGTAAAGGTTTTGAAGTAATAATGCCAGCACTAAAAGGAAAATGCAATCCAGTAACAACAGCTGAGTCCAATGCGTCAAGAAACGTACGAAAATTCGTTGGCCAATGACTGCCTTCACTGTCTAACGAATTTCCGTTGATGGGATGTTAAAAAAATATCTGCTGGATCAGAAAATTGACAATAAAATGCTTCCTAGAGTCGACTTTAGAATCGCGTCGTATCTCCATAATCAACACAGTAACTTCTGATGCCGAGTGTCTGGATGAGATTGTAGAAATGGTAAAATGCGAAAATGATTGTGAAAATAGCTGTGGCGCAAAATGGCTGGCGACATAGAAAACTACCGTTTCAGACTGTTTCATCGGATGATTTAGAACATTGATTCCCAACCGGTGGTACGCGAACCCCTTGGGGTTCGCGAGGTGTACAAAGGGAGTTCGCGAAAATAAAATTGTAATGGAGACATTTTAAATTACCGGAGAAAGAGAAACTCAAAAAACATAATACCCAAATAAACGTGCAATACTCAACAAACAAAAAGTACTAGTTCTATTTTTGATCGCTTTAAGTCTTATTATATATCTACTAGGCAACTTCTCTAGACAACCTAACTAGGTAACCTAAAATACTTTACACAACTTGAATAATATTGAATATCCTCTCGTTTGTTGGGTAAAGATTGCCTATCAACATCGTTATGTTGGTAGGCAATGCCTAGACACGTTAAAATCTGATAAGGCGTCTATAACTCGTATATGAGCCGTTTATTTTGAAAGTGACCTAACTCCATTTATGTTCGAATCGAGATATTAAAGGGTTTGCGTTGAAATTTAACAAATATGGGTAGTAGATAACATAGTAGAATAATGTTTTGATGTTTCTAAGGGTGTCAAATTTATCACCCCAATTAGCATATTTAACTTTATTTAAGAAATAATATGCTTTTCATGGCTGTAAATGGACTTGGGCCAGTTTCAAAATCAATGAAATTACGTTTCCAATTTTTAATAAATCACAAGTCAATCCATACATAAAATAAATTTTCCTTGAAATAAAGATAAATGTATTAGTATATTACGTAACGAGAGTTCTAAGAATCATATTACGTACGAGCGGAACAGTTACCCGCGTATGACGACGACCCTCTTAGTTACACTACGTGAATATTAATATTGTTTTATTAATTATTATTCAGTCTTGTCCAGTTTGTGCATGCGGTAGGAGTAAAAAATAATTATTGTGGGCAGGTGGTATACAATGTGATATACAAATGTGGTATACCAAAATTCTTGTATTTGAGGTTTGTGAGTGGTCTCGTAATTTTTTGTAGTTTTTTTATTTTCACATTGAAATTCATATTCGAAGATTCATAAGTTTTCTCTTGGGATATTGTAATATGTTCATATTCTCATACAGTTTTTTTGCAATTTAATTTGTTACAAACAAATTATTAACGAATTACTGAAAATTACAATGGTATATCAAGATGAAGTTAATGAAGAATAAAAAAATAATCAAGATGAAATTAAATTGTTTATAATAAATTCATTGAACATTGATAATTCAACTGCTCATTTAATAATTAAACATAAAGCTTACGAGATCACATAAACTTTAATTGCATACTTTCCATCGTTTGAAACTCTCAAATGGGCCTTCGCCACTTTCAAAATAAACCTTTTCATCACTTCATTAACACAGCAAATTTTGGTGTTACAAAATCTTAATGATTTTAAATATATTAGTAACAAGTAAGTTACTTCAGTATAAAAAGATCAAGTAAAAATCTAACTATTAAGGCAGCTAACTCAATATTTTTGAAAAATGGACTTAGGCCACTTTCAAAATAAACGGCTAATAAATAGGCGTCTATAACATATGTTCATACAGAGCGTTATAAACTTGTGATTAAGTTCTAGATTAGTGGAATAGGTATTGTGGCTTTGTTTGTTTAGTGCCATCCTTTTCAATATTCATTATGCCTCAATTTTAGTATGGATCGATGGTTATAGAACAGTCGTTTAGAAGCAAGAGATGATGAAACTGAAAGCTGTAGTGGGCTACCATTTCAACAGACTAAAAACAAAGAAAAAATGGTGGCAAAGACTAGTTACAAATGGGTTTTATTATACTGGGGAAGAGTCATAAGCCTAAAACACTTTGTGTATTCTGCAACAAAGAACTTGCCAGCAGAAGTTTAAAACCATCACTTCTTCGTAGACACCTTGAAACAAAACATCCGACGCACAGGGATAGACAGATATATTGGACCATGTGCAAAATATATTGGAGAAAAGGCAGCAAATAAAATTGATCTTGTACCCTTATTAAACAATACGGTGTTGTGTAGAATTAATCCATCATCATCATTCAGCTCTCTGTGTCCACTGCTGGACAAAAGTCTCCCCCATTTCTGCCCATTCCCTTCTGTCTTGAGCTCCCTGTATCCAGTTGCCTACACATCTTTTTAGATCGTCCTTACAACGTGTAGGGGGTCTTCCCTTACTTCTTGTATCCAAGCGCGGTCTCCACTCGAGCAGCCTTCTCGCACATCTTCCGTCCGTCATTCGTGCCACATGTCCAGCCCACTTCCACTTGATTTTGCAAATTTGGGTAACTACATCTGTGACGCCGGTTCTTCGGTTAAATCTTGGCCGGTTAACGCCGGTTAAATCTTGGTTTCTTATATGATCCCGCAGTGACACTCCGAGCATGGACCTTTTCATCTTGCGCTGTATTACCATAAGTTTCCTAGCACTTGGTGTGGTTAGTGTTAAGGTTTCAGCTCCGTAGGTCATGACGGGCAACACACACTGATCAAACACCTTCCTCTTTAAACAATGTGGTATGTCGCTTTTAAAGATTGCGGCAAGTTTTCCATAGGCTGCCCAAGATAGTGTAACTCTTCTTTTCATCGCACGATTGGTTGTCTCGTGAGATTTGGATTTCATGACCACGATAGTTGTATCACCAATGAGAATTTGCTCACTGGCAACTAAATTTGTCTTATATTTTGTTTTTAAACTATTCATTTTTAGACCTACGTCAGCACATACCTTTTGTAGTTCTTGTAACATATCTTGAATGTCTTTTAGGTTATCTGAGAGCAAAACTATATCATCCGCAAAACGTAGATTCGAAGTTACGACCTTCTATGTTTAGGCCCCTATTTTCCCAATTCAGTTTTCTTTTCTGGGCGAGTAGAATTAATAATTTTGCAAATAAGGTGGTACTGGAATGGAACTTTTGAAGAGATTGAATGATTAAAAATGAATTATTTTCCGATTCACCTTCACGAGTCGACCGATGTAGCAAACGCCGCAGTATTACCTGGCTACGATGGTGATAGTTCAAGAAGGCGTACTATTTGCAATCTTTGAAAACCTATACAACTGGAGAAACAATTTTCGATCTGATCAATGATTATTTTGAAAAAATTGAATAAACTGGTTTGATTTTGATGGTGTGGTACAGAAGGTGCAAAATCGATGACAGGGAAGTTTTCTGGTTTTATGGCACGAGTAAAAGAAGATAAACGAGAAAATTTAATGGACTCATAGCTGCATTCATAGATAAGCATTGGCATATGAAACTATTGTTCAATATGGAAAATAAATCTTCTATATGGAGAAAGGTACATTTTAAAAATTACAGTTTCAAATAGTAGCAGCGATCTTACGAATTTGAAACTGTAAAAACTGCAATGAGAGTTATCATGCTGCAAATTGTTTTTTTGTTAAAATTACAGTTTCAGATTTTTTTTGCTGTAACGTTTCACTCTACTAAAAATAATTTAAAAACACAGTATCGAGATGTAATATTTCGGCGTTCATTTCTCATACTAAACGAGTAACAGCTCAAACTGTAATTTTTAGTTTGAAAATAAAAAAAAAATTATATTATGAAGTAATAAATTCATCAGAAGAAAATCGTAATTGTTACAGTTTTGACTAATAATGAATACATGTTATATGATGAAAAGTTACAAAATAATAAGTAAAAAATATTTTAACTTTCCATTTAACTAAAAGTAGTTTAAACTGTAAAATTCAAACTGTAAAATTCACAGCTTGGAATTGTAAGATTTTTATTAGTAAATAAGTTAAAAATTACGGTATGCGAGTGCAATCTTTACAAGTTTGTATTCGTAAGGACCGATTCGTAACGTTACTATTTAATCAGTATTCAGATTTTATTACTTTTTACACGACAGTATAGGGGGTTCGCCAAATTCTTTTGAATTTCACAGTGGTTCGCGAGGAGAAAAAGGTTGGGAAACACTGATTTAGAAGACAGGGATGAAAAAAAAGTTTTTTTTTTAATTTACAATCAACGAAACATATTTGGTTTAGATTAAATTTAGTCTAATTAGACTTTGAGTTAGTCCGTAATTACAAAATAATTGAAATTCGTCCAAAAACTTGATCAAACTTAAATCCATCATAAAATATCCAGCAAATGTTCCAAAAAGAATTTAGTCCAAATTTGATAACAAAAATTAACTAAAGTATGGCAAAATTAATTCTCGAAAAAAGCAAAACGAAATTGGAACTCGATAGAATATTCAATTTGCTGCTCAAAGCCAATTTGAACACTTGACAAAATTAAAAACGCGACTGATGTTGAGACTGCTTAAATATACGCGAGAGCGGTACTGTAGAAATTCAACACGGGCGGCCGCGCCGGCCGCCCGTTAGACCCTTATCGTAGCGTCGTTAGACCCTTATCGTAACCCAAACTTATGATAAAAAGATGACTTCCCATGTGCAATTACGTTTTGCAACAAAAAACTCCAATTTTTCTTTATTTTTGTGATCACTTATACCTTTGTTATTTATGTAATTTTCAATGAATATAGAAATAGCGTCACTATTTTATTCTCTACTTTGTCCTGAATACCCTGCTTTTTTAATTATGTAAATATTGCTTTTTGTTTGGTTTTTATGAGCCTTTTTCCAAATCCTAATAAAATCGTAAAATTCGGCCGGTTATTTTTCGCCACCTCTTTTTCGCCCGGCACTAAAAGGTTTCAGATAGACTTTAAATAAGGTTTGAAAATTGTTATGCGGGCCGGATAAAAATTTCAAAATTTCGACGACGTTTTTAAACGTCGAACTTTGGTAACTTTATCAAAGCTTCTTGGAAGTCGTAATTAGAGTTGAAAGTTTAGTGTAAATTGAGTCCAAAAGTGAAGAGACAAAAAATATTTTGGTACCGAAATAAAAAATTAGGTAGACTTAATCTTATTGTTTGAAACAATATCAATAAATCATACATGACAATTTTACGGCTTCTTTAAGCTTTCAGAATAAGTAACACTAATTTCTCTACGTTTATACCTTTGTAAGATATCGCTGTAAACCTAACAAGGTGTTTTTCGCTTGTTGAAAATTGCTTAGTTTTTTAAGATTTCTTGACTTTGAGATTTCTTGACACCACTTCACGACTTTTGGACTCAATTTAGACAGAACTTTCAACTCTAATTACGACTTCCAGGAAGCTTTGATAAAGTTACCAAAGTTCCTCAATTTGTAGATTTTAGATATAACATTTGGCAAATTTGTTTTCATTACAACAAGGTTGCGATAATTTGAAATTAGAACAAATCGCGGGTGTATGCAAAAAGTGACCAAGTCACAAATTGGTAGATAATAGTCCAAGAAAAAGAAATAAAATTTTCCATAAAATTAGTCCAAGACAAAATAAGTAACTGATCATAATCTTCTAACATGTGGAAAAAGTCTTTCCGATCAAAATCTTTACAGTTAAAAGTATCCATGTGTAGTTGGCCAATTTTGCCAATTTTTGACTTTGCAGTACACTCACGAAATTTGAAAATAATGAATTTAATAGAGTCGGAACACACACTGAATATATTCAACCTTTGTAGATAAAAGTAGATAAAATATATTCAACCTTTCCGGAGCTCTATAACATTATTGAGTCTTTTTTAGGACTACCAAAATAAATCTCAAGTGAAATTTGCCAGTTAGCTGTTTTGAAAGCTTCCTTTCCAAAGCAGTCCACTTTCGTGGCCCTCAACGAAAAACAGAAAAATAAAATTATTTTTTAGTGTCATGTCTTTCTATTAACTTAAGTGAATAACCATCTGCAGACGCGTTTCGAGATTCGGCTATTCACTAAAGTTAATAGAAAGATATTTTTCTGGTTTTTGTTGAGTGCCACAAATGTGGACAGAAAGCTATAAAATAACTGGCAAATTTTACTTGAGATTTATTTTGCTACTCCTAAAAAGATAATATTGTTATAGAGCTTCAGAAAGGTTGAATATATTTATATTTTCAGGCTGTGTTCCGCCGTTAATAAGTTTATACGATTATCTATAATGTAGTATAGTTTTACCAATTTAGAAAATCATGACTGATAAGTTGAGATCATTTAAAATTAGAACCAATTTGAAAATCAAGAATATTGATATGTTGCTATCTTTAAAGTATCTTCGATGTCAGCAAACTTTATACAAAAACTATTCCAGCTGAAGATTCTTGATTTCTTCTTCTTCTTCTTCTCAGCCTTCGTTTATCCACTCCTGGATGTAGGCCTCTTCCAAGGATTTCCACGTCTTCCTGTTTGTTGCAGTTTGGATCCAGTTTTTTTCCTGCAACCGTTTGTATACTGTTTCGCCATCGTGTCTGAGGTCTGCCCGCGCTCCGTTTGGTCTCTCTCGGGCGCCATGTTGAGATTCCCTTTGTCCATCTGTCCGGGTCTTGCCTCGCAATGTGACCGGCCCATCTCCGCTTAAGTTGCGCTACTCTCACTAGCACATCCGTCATACCAGTTCTTTTCCGGACTTCTTCGTTTCGAACTCTGTCCCTGAGGGTAATTGCAAGCGTAGCTCTCTCCATAGCTCTCTGTGTGGTTAACTCCCTGGACTTGAGGATGTAGCTTCATTTTCCAAAAGCGGCCCAGGAGAGGCTTATTCTTCTTGACACCTCTAGAGTTTGGTTTGCTTTACCCAATTGAATGTTGTGGCCCAGGTAAATGTAGTGGGATACTTTTTTCGATTTGCTGGTTATTAATAGTTAAGTCGATATTAGTCTCTGATAGAGAATATGAAAGATAATGAGCCCATCTTTGTCTTTCTTAGGTTCATTTCGAGTCCGACTTTTACTGATTCTTGATGAAGTTCTCGCAGCATGCTTCTGAGGTCTTCTGCAGTACTTCTGATGACTATAATATCGTCTGCAAATCGTGTTTAATGTGTACTCCGTCGATGTTTATTCCCTTTTCAGTCCAGTATAAGTTTTTGAATACATCCTTGAATACAGAGATCGTGTCTCCTTGTCTCACTCCTCTTTTGACTGGGATATACTCTGTTTTTGAATCCTCGTCAATTTTCACCTGGATGGTCGCGTTTTCGTAGATCTGCTTGATTCTTGATTTAATTCAGAACAAAAATCACTCAAATAATGACCAAAAAGCAGAAACATTTAGTTTTTGCTGTCGCCATTTTTGTGTATATCTTCGGTTTCAGCAAACTTGCAAATACTTTCAGCTCAAGATGTGTCCAAAATTTAAAAAAATACGGATAACAAATTTATCCATATTTTTTATTAGCCATTTGAAATTAAGACGCGACAGTTCGGAGTCTTTCATAAATTGGTCGAATCGCTTTATAGAAAATTTGTGAATCTGCAACTGCAAGTATCATACATAGTTTTAATCTGCATTTTATTTAGAATCATTTAGAAAAAGATGCAGTCAATTTAGAATATTTTGGAAAAAGTTTCGGGCAAAAATCCGAAAGTACACTATTTGGCGCTGTCTTATAATGCCTAATACCAGGCTTATTATTATATATATTATAATATATATTATTTTTGTGTTATATACAAAATTTCGCGTCTTTTGATGTATTATATGTCAATATACATGACATGTTAAAATTCGCGATTTCGGGTTAAGCATGCTTTAAAAAAATCGCGATTTTTGACTCCTCTCCGATTTTTACATAATGTATATCAGAACACGCGGAATTTTACACAGATTACGAATATATAAATCATTATGCAATTTAGTTGACAACAAGTCAAGATATCTTAAAAAACTAAGCAATTTTCAACCAGCCAAAAACACCTTGTTATATTTGCAGCGATACCTTACAAAGGTATAAACGTAGCGAAATTAGACTATTTATAACGTATTATAAATTTATTTTGATATAGAGATCTCTTGCAAAGCAAATAGTAAAGCGCTACAAGGTGCGGGCCGATATATCGGCTTTGGCACTTTTCGCCAGTGCAGCGAGGGCCGATATATCGGCCTCCGGCTCTAAAACGGTTAATATTAGACTTATTAGTTACAAGATAATTAATAGTTGGTAATTACAGCTGAACTGAATTAATTTGAGGTATATAAAATCCACGCGAGCGAAGCCGCGGGTTGTGGCTACTTTAACATAATTGCAATCATAAAATATTTTAAACATGAAAATTATTATATATCAATTAGCCAATTTATAATCAGACTAATTAGCGTAAACTGTTAGTAATTGGCCCTCAGATAGTTATTGGCGCTTAGCAGTATAAATAAAGAAAATAAGTTTAAACAGCTGCTTTAGGCACCTCTTTAATGAGACTGTGTCCTCTAGCAGGTGGGTCAATGATTGTGGGAAGACTCTGCCTATCTATCTATCGAACTATCACCTAGGTGCCAATAACTATATTCCGAAAAAAAAATTCTAAATTTCGTATTTTCGAAAAATTGTTCCACAAGTTTGCATTGTGTAAGTTGTTTTAGAATGAATATAGTTTTAAAATGTTTATAACAAATCTTGAGGTAAATTGTCTGGTGGAGCTCTCAAGAAATCAAATAAAAACATAAGTAAGATTTGCTTAGGTAGGTTAATAGCTACGCATGTTACCCCACGTGTGAAAAACAGACAAAACTTAAGATTAGACATACAATAAATAGATAATGAAATCAAGGCAGATCAGACTAGAAGCATGGCAGAAGCATAAATCATAGAGGGATAATGCTACAAGTCTAGTCTTGTCTATCATAATATATAGATCGACAATGCTACAAGTCTAGTCTTTTTTGATATATGCACGCAATGGTACTCCAGTCTTGTCTATCATAATATATAGGCGGACAATGCTACTCTAATCTTGTTTCTCAATATATATAGACAAACGAAGCTACAACTCTAGTTTTATGTATCATAATATATAGACAGACAATGCTATATGTGTAGCCTTGACTATTAAATTATATAGAAGGAGAATATTAAAAGTCTAGTTTTGTTTATCCTAAAATATAGAAGGAGAATGCTACAAGTTTAGTCTTGTCCATTTAATATTTAGATGGACAAGGCTAGTCTATACTCGGGCCGGCGAGAGAATGCAGCTGTACTAAGCCGAAGTATGAGGGGCAAGGGAGGCGCCGATACGCGCAGATTAGTTTGAGTTAAGTATAGAATTGATTGTCAACGCACACAACAGCCGGCACTTAAGAGATACGATCTGGAAAAATTCAAAACCGATGAGATGAAAGAGAGATTACAGTACCAAATGCAGGAACGAATATCCAAACGGCCAGAAAACGCTCTAGTAGAGGTCAATGAAGCGTGGCAACAGATCAAGCAGGACATCGAAGATACAGCAGCAGAGGTTGTGGGGTGGAAGAAGGGACAAAGGCGTAATAACTGGTTCGATGAAGAATGCAAGGAAGCTCTGACAGAGAAGAACAAAGCCAGAGAAAAAGTACTACAACGAAATACTAGAGCGAATGTAGAGAGAGGATTATCGAAACAAACGGAAAGTTGGAAAGTTGAGAAAGAAATCTGAAAAAGATGAAGAAGATTTCGCGGAAATAGAAAGAATGAGTAATGCCAACGAAACTCGGGGGCTCTATCAAAAGGTCAGAAATGCGAGACTTGGCTACAAATAGCAGCCACTTCTGTGTAAGGATAAGGACGGCAGAGTAATCGGACACACAGAAAAGTGTATCAAGAGGTGGGGTCAGTACTTCAGGGACCTGCTCAACCAGAACACTCGCGTAGTCCAAGAGGAAAGTATAACGCCAACATCAACATCAATATTAGGGACTGAGCAAGTGGAGGAACCCACCTTAGAAGAAGTAGAGACTGCAGTGCGCAGGATCAAGAACAATAAGGCGCCAAGTGCAGATGGCATTCCAGGAGAATTGTTGAAGTATGGAGGTAGAGCCTTAATATCGTGCATGCATGATCTCATATTAAACATATGGAGAACGGAAAAGCTACCGGATGAATGGAAGCTAGGGATAATATGCCCATTGTACAAGAAAGGTGATAAGTTAGATTGTTCTAACTACAGGAGGATAACGCTGCTAAACATTGCATACAAGGTCTTCGCTAATGTGTTGTACCGTCGCTTACTACCATACGCAGAAGAGAATATCGGCGAATACCAGTGCGGTTTCCGTACAAACAGGTCAACCACAGACCAACTGTTTGGCATTAGGCAGATCCTGGAGAAATGTAATGAGTTCAATATCACGACACACCATCTATTCGTGGACTTCAGAGCAGCATACGACAGCGTTATAAGACACAAACTGTGGGGGATAATGACAAGTTTCGGATTCCCTGAAAAACTGACAGCCCTAACCAGAGTAACACTGTCTGAAGTATCGTCTGTAGTAAGAATACGAAACAAGTTGTCTGAAGACTTTTATAACAGAGGAAGGACTACGACAGGGAGACCCACTGGCAACTTTACTGTTTAACATCGTACTAGAAAAGGCCGTTAGGAGTAGTGGAGTGGATACTAACGGCACTGTGTACTTTAAGTCAACACAACTATTGGCTTACGCAGACGACATTGATATAATTTGCAGAAGCGAACAGGCGACCAAAACTACTTACTCGCTGCTGGAGAAGGAAGCAAATAACGTAGGACTCACTGTCAACGTAAGCAAAACGAAATACATGGTGGCTAACGAAACTCATCGGAAGGTAGGACCAACGCTAGAACTAGACGGAAAGCACTTTGACACAGTAGATACATTTGTGTACTTGGGCTCGCAACTGAACAGCGTAAACCGGATGGGCGAGGAGATTAGAAGGCGGATAACTCTTGGTAACAGGTGCTATTATGGGCTACTTAAACTTTTTAGGTCCAAAACAATCCACCCCAAGCATAAGTGTACACTGTACAGGTCACTGATAAGACCGGTGGTAACCTATGGTGCAGAAGCATGGAGCTTAACACAGAGCGAAGAACAGGCTTTAAGTGTATTTGAGAGAAGAATGCTACGTGCAATATTTGGAGCGACCCAAGAACGAGGAATCTGGCGCCGAAGATATAATCACGAACTATATCAGCTCTACAATCAACCAGATATTCTGAGTTTCATCAAGGTGGCAAGATTGAGATGGCTCGGACACATGCAGAGAATGGGTGACCATAGGGTTCCGAAAAAGTTGTTCAAAGGCCAACCAGAGGGAAGGAGAAGGGCCGGAAGGCCAAGAGGGAGATGGAAGGATGCGGTAACAACTGACCTACAAAAACTTCAAGTACGGGACTGGAGAACGTTGGCGAGTGATAGGTCCGCTTGGAGAAACATGCTGAAGGAGGCCCAGACCGGCAATCGGTTGTAGTGCCATTAAGAGAGAGAGAGTTTGAGTTAAGAAATATGCGTCAGTTTTTCAAATTCGGACAACTAAACACCGTGCACTTGAAATAAAGTCGGGGTATGCACAGAACAATGCTAAACTCGTCGAGACGAGATGCATTCTCTCGCCGGCCCGAATATAGTCTTGTCTATCATAATATATAGATAGATAATGCTACAAGTCTAGTCTTGTATATCATAATATATAGGCGGATAAAGGTACTCTAGTCTTGTCTATCACAATACATATATAGACAATGCCACAACTCTTGTCTATCATAATACATACACGGGTAATGCTACAAGTCTAGCCTTGTCCATAACAACATGTAAACGAACAATGCGACCAATCTCGTCTTGTCTATCATAATATGAAGATGAACAATGCTACAAGTCTAGTCTTGTCATAATATATAGACGGGCAATGCTACTTTAGTCTTGTCTATCATAATATATAGACGAACGATGCTGCAACTCTTGTATTGTCTATCATAATACATAGACGGGCAATGCTGCAAGTCTAGTCTTGTCTATCATAATATATAGACAGACAATGCAACAAGTGTAGTCTTGACTATTATATAGACGCACAATGTTAAAAGTCTAGTGTTGTTTGTCCTAAAATATAGATTGATGCTACAACAATGCTACATGGACAATGGACAAATGGACAATGCTACAACTCTAGTCTTGTTTATTTAATATTTAGACGGACAAAGCTAGTCTAGTCTTGTCTATCATAATATATAGACGGACAATGCTACTCTACTCATCTATCTACTCATCTACTCATCTACTAGTCTATTACAACATTTAAACGGACAAAGCTACAAGTCTAGTCTTGTCTATCATAATATATAGGCGGATAAAGCTACTCCAGTCTTGTCTATCATGATATACAGACGAACGATGCTACAACTCTAGTCTTGTCTATCATAATATACGGGCAAACAATGCTACTTTAATCTTGTCTATCATAATATATAGACAGACAATGCTACACGTGTAGTCTTAACTATTATATTATATAGATGGACAATGCTACAAGTCTAGTCTTGTTTGTCATAATATATAGATGAATAATGCTACTCTAGTCTTATCTATCATAATATATAGACGGACAATGCTACTCTACTCTTGTTTATCACAACATGTAAACGAACAATGCTACAAGTCTAGTTTTGTCCATCAGAATATGAAGATGAACAATGCTACCAGTCTTGTCTTGTCATAATATATGGACGGACAATGCTACTCCAGTTTTGGTCTCTTCTTGTCTATTATAATTTTTGGACGGATAATGCTACTTTAGTCTTGTCTGTCATAATATATAGATGGAGACAAATCTTTACTCGATTGAAAAGGCTAGACAGACAAGACTAATTTAATTTATGATATATAGTTTTTGAAGCCAAATCTTTTGAGATATAAAGCAATGTGTTTTGGCTCGGGGAATTCTTTATGAGAAGAATGTTCCAAATTGCATGGAATAAAAGGGAAATAGCACAGTTTTATAGCCAAAACATATTCACAATGTAAACTTGATGTAGTTTTTTATTTGCAGTTAATTGGAAATAAGCTTCTGTGTTGGATGATTTGTAATTAAAATTAAATTCCAATTATGCAAAAAAAGTTGGTATAATTCGGAGTTGAATAAACGGCGCGAGGAAAAAATATCGTTTTTACGCGATCCGTAATTGGATCCGAGTTATTGAAGCCCGCATTCCCGAAATTAATTATAAACAAAATTCGTTATTTTATTCATTTAATTTTTTTACGGTTTGCTAAAAAAACATCGCGAATTTATTAACACTCAGAACAAATGATGATATCAATTATTAGCATGGAAAGCTGCTGACAATCTCAGAAAATATTAATAATAATATATTGCTTTATTGTCAATTAGAACAGGCACAGGCAAAATAAAACAAATCACTTAAAAACTAAAACAAAACATATAAAAAAGAAGTATATACATACAAAAATACATATCGTAAAAAAATAAAGAAATAAAATTAAAAGAGATTGTCAGCAGCAAACCTAGACAGATTACAATTCAAACTGAACAAACTAATCTACTGCTTAAAGAAAAAACATAATAACTATAAACAAGCTGAAATTGTCAGTATGGCTCAGGATGTAAGTGTGGATCAGTATTCAGATCATGATATGGATGTAAGTGTGGATCAGTATTCGCAATAAACAAGAATTAATTGTGTTTAGTTATTAGTTAATCGTCTTAATATTAAGTTTAAAGTTGTTGTGGATACAAAAGCAGATGCGCGCAAATAGCTAATATTAGATGCAAATGCAAAATAGAAGTTGCAAAAATTTTCTGAATTATTTAACAAAGAAATTCGGGGGATTTATGTTAAATAATCGAGTAAATTCGTTCAAATCTATGTAGGCTAGAGCGAATCGGTTTTTTACTGTGTGAGAACAATTAGTAAACTAGCTGTTTATGGGCTTTATGTAAATAAATAAATGTACTAGGCGTTTTGTGATTCTG
This sequence comes from Phosphuga atrata, assembly GCA_944588485.1. Taxonomy (NCBI): domain Eukaryota; kingdom Metazoa; phylum Arthropoda; class Insecta; order Coleoptera; family Silphidae; genus Phosphuga; species Phosphuga atrata. The sequence continues at coordinate 58,328,708 of OX155901.1, read as the reverse complement.
TGCAGTTTTAATGGCGCTTTTTGATGGATGAGTGGAATAAATCGGTTTGGACGAGTTTATGCGGTTACACCGAGGCGGGTAATACGCGAAATGAAACCAACAGTCCATTACGTGTCAAATAATTCTAGCTAGTAATTGAGTCGTTAAAACATTTCAGTCTCAACTTTCCGACGGCAATATAAACTCGCTAGTCTTATCTGTTTAGTCAAGATGACTGTCTAATCGTGTCTGTCTAGTCTAGTTGTATAGTCTCGTCCGTTTAGTTTTGTCTGTCTAGTCTTCTCTGAGCAGTCTTGTTTTGTCTGTCTAGTCTTGTTTTTTTATAAGGGGGCTTTAGAACCGACACTTTTGTATAGAGTCTCAATTTGGCACGTCTTGTAAAACCAAAGAGAATATGAAACTTCTGAGCGTACAACGTCTATGTACGATTCCTGCTGCCAAAGCCTATCGCACCGTATCAACAGAGGCTGCCCTTGTAATTTCAGGCCTCCTTCCAATCGACATCCGGGCAAAGCAAGTTGCATTAAACCTCACTATCTATGATCTGGACGAAGCAAGGTTTAGAGAATTAAAGGGTTTAAGCGCCTCTCCTCTCTGTCTAGTCTTGTCTGTCTAGTCTTGTCTGTCTAGTCTTGTCTGTCTAGTCTTGTCTGTCTAGTCTTGTCTGTCTAGTCTTGTCTGTCTAGTCTTGTCTGTCTAGTCTTGTCTGTCTAGTCTTGTCTGTCTAGTCTTGTCTGTCTAGTCTTGTCTGTCTAGTCTTGTCTGTCTAGTCTTGTCTGTCTAGTCTTGTCTGTCTAGTCTTGTCTGTCTAGTCTTGTCTGTCTAGTCTTGTCTGTCTAGTCTTGTCTGTCTAGTCTTGTCTGTCTAGTCTTGTCTGTCTAGTCTTGTCTGTCTAGTCTTGTCTGTCTAGTCTTGTCTGTCTAGTCTTGTCTGTCTAGTCTTGTCTGTCTAGTCTTGTCTGTCTAGTCTTGTCTGTCTAGTCTTGTCTGTCTAGTCTTGTCTGTCTAGTCTTGTCTGTCTAGTCTTGTCTGTCTAGTCTTGTCTGTCTAGTCTTGTCTGTCTAGTCTTGTCTGTCTAGTCTTGTCTGTCTAGTCTTGTCTGTCTAGTCTTGTCTGTCTAGTCTTGTCTGTCTAGTCTTGTCTGTCTAGTCTTGTCTGTCTAGTCTTGTCTGTCTAGTCTTGTCTGTCTAGTCTTGTCTATCTAGTCTAGTCTTGTCTGTCTAGTCTTGTCTGTCTAGTCTTGTCTGTCTAGTCTTGTCTGTCTAGTCTTGTCTGTCTAGTCTTGTCTGTCTAGTCTTGTCTGTCTAGTCTTGTCTGTCTAGTCTTGTCTGTCTAGTCTTGTCTGTCTAGTCTTGTCTGTCTAGTCTTGTCTGTCTAGTCTTGTCTGTCTAGTCTTGTCTGTCTAGTCTTGTCTGTCTAGTCTTGTCTGTCTAGTCTTGTCTGTCTAGTCTTGTCTGTCTAGTCTTGTCTGTCTAGTCTTGTCTGTCTAGTCTTGTCTGTCTAGTCTTGTCTGTCTAGTCTTGTCTGTCTAGTCTTGTCTGTCTAGTCTTGTCTGTCTAGTCTTGTCTGTCTAGTCTTGTCTGTCTAGTCTTGTCTATCTAGTCTTGTCTGTCTAGTCTTGTCTGTCTAGTCTTGTCTGTCTAGTCTTCAGTCAAAGTACTTCAGTCTGTCTAGTACTCCAAATCCTGCCAATAGATTCAAAGTCCAGGTTCCTTTAGCGAATAGAACTGATAATTGCACATGTGCTGGAACATGGCACAAACGTGCGATGTGTTAATTGTAGCACAAAGGCTAATCCTCGCAGAACAAGATGAAATTGTAGTTGTTGTTATTATGCCTCACGGACATACAACATTGCTTTAAAAAGTTTCGCAAGGGATAAAAATAGTTTTTATTTCCAAGTGGTGCTACAGAGAAACCACCTATTTTTTTAAAAACTACTTATTAAACAAACTTTCTTAACAGCATAAATTCGTGTTTTTATTTTAATTTTGTTATAAAACCCCAAAAATATCAAATTATTAATACATAAAGTTCTTGGTCCTCAAAGGGTTAAGTTGTTTCGGCCTCGATGAGATGAGAAATGTAGTGCACCTCCAAAGTTGACCAACGAACTTTCAGGTTCTTTAAGGCAAATGCAGGATTTAGCAAGGCGTATAGCTAAAGTCGGCACAGAGGCGAGATTACCAATTGAGGAGGATACTTATGTGGAGCGTTTCAAACCGTCTTTAATGGATGTTGTTCATTCTTGGTGCAATGGTGCGAGCTTTGTGAAATGACGGAAGTTTTCGAAGGGTCTATTAGTGGGTGCATGAGGAGATTGGAGGCGCTGCTTAGGCAAATGGTTCAAGCATCAAAGACCATTGTAAACATAGATTTAGATAGTCAAGAAGACAAGTATAATACCGGGATTAAACAAATCAAACGTGATCTTATCTTCGACTTGTCTGTCTAGTCTTCTCAGTATTGTCTTGTCTGTCTAGTGTTGTATGTCTAGTGTTGTCTGTCTAGTATTGCGTGTCTAAACTTGTCTGTCTAGTTTTGTCTGTCTAATCTTGCCTGCTTAGTCTTGTCTGTCTAGCCTTTTCTGTCGAGTCTGTCTACCCGCTTTGCCGTTTAGTATTGTCTGTCTAGCCTGTCTAGTCTTGGCTGACTAGTCTTGTCTGTCTTGTCTTGTCCGTCTAGTTTTGTCTGTCCAGTCTTGTGTGTCTAGTCTTGTCTGTCTAGTCTTGTCTATCTAGTCTTGTCTGTCTAGTCTTGTCTGCCTTGTCTGTCTAGTCCTGTCTGTCTAGTCTCTGTAGTCTTGTCTGTCTAGTCTCAATTATTTATTTCTCAATCAATCTTATTACAACGCGACGATGTTACTATTCACTTGGAAAATCACTTATTATCCATGTAGAACTGTACTTTCAGTTCCCTCGATGACGACTTGTCCCTCTTTCCTCGGTGACAAATGACGACTTGGTCTTTGGCCTTGTAGCCGTACTGGTCCTCTGCACCATGGGACCAGAAAGTGGACTTGTCGATGGGATTCAAAGCTTCATCTGGGAAGGCGTCTCTGTAGTCCTCCATGATCATCTGATCATGTGGGATCAAAGAGGCCAAGTGGGCCAGCTGCTTCTTGTACTCAATGATACGAGCATTCGATTCTACTTCTCAATATCGCAATCTCAATATTGAACTTCTCAATATCGCCCTTGATCTCCTTTACCAAAGCATCGAACTGTCCAGAGAGGTTGTCCAGTGGGTAGGGGATCTGAAGTGCTGAATATTGTTTCTAGAACTCCTCGACCATGCCGGCGACTGACACCTTAGACTTGTACAAAGCCCAGTCGATCGTCGGTGCGGTCTCGCGATTAGCCATCACACGCCTAAGGCAGACATCGTGTTTGCTCTTGAACGTAACGAATATGTGCTTCTGGTGCTCAGGAACCCTTGCGGCGAGCTGAGCCCAATTGATGGCAGTCTGACTAATTCTTTTCGCAGCCATTCTCAGCAAACTCGATCAAGGTCTGAGCACAAACTTATGTCAGAGAACACAATTAACAGCACTCTGACTAGTCTTGTATCTCTAGTCTTCTATGTCTCGTCCTCCTCGGTGGTGTAGTTGACAACATACCCCGCCTTTCAATGCGGGAGACCCGGGTTCGAATCCTGGTCGGGGAGACAACAACTAGGGCGGTTTTCACTAACCGTCCGGGCTGCCCACCCTGAATGAATGCAAAATATGCGATACCGGGGTGGCGCATACTGAAAGCCAAGGTGGAATAGGTGGTTTAGTGAGAGCTTCCCCCAAACCACTTTTAAGGAAAAAAAAGTCTTCTATGTCTGAAACCTGAGCCTTGCTCCTGAAAAGTCTGAAGCAGTGTTACTGACCGGCCTAAGGAGACTTAACGCAATACAGTTTAAAGTGCAACATACATATATAAGCCCAAAAAACGAAATTACATATCTCGGGCTAGTCATAGACAAGAGCCTGTCCATCGGTCCACACCACACGAAGGCAACAGCTTAAGGTAATGGCGGTATTGGACAGAATGATGCCCAATGTAGGTGGGCCTAAAAGCTCCAAACGTAAACTCCTTGGTACGATCGTACTATCCACAATGCTATATGCTGCCCCAATATGGGCACAAAGTATGACTGTAGAAAGCAATATTTATAAACTTGCGAAAATTCAAAGAAAAACTGCAATCTGCAAGACTGTATCTGTAGCACTCTCTATAGCACCTATAGAGCTCCAGGTAAACGAGAGAGCCGAACTGCATGAGACCGGATGTGATAGGCAATCTAGAATTTCCGCTAGAAAAAATCTCCAAGCAGAATGGCAACAAAAATGGTGGGCGTCCGAAAAAGTCTAATGGACGAAGTTGATCATACCAGATATCACCACATGGTTCAACAGGAAGCATGGCGGGACTAAAGCGGGTAAAAACCTAACCTAACTTTTATCTGACTCAGTTCCTCACAGGGGATAAGTGCTTCCGCGACTACTTGAAACAAATACGCGCCGCCGCAGATGACTTGTATGAATACTGTGGTGATATTGACTCTGTAAGACACACAATATTTGACTGCTGGAGATGGGAAGCAGAAAGGGGGGACTAACAGCCAACATGAAGATACCGTTTAACGCAAGAAGGGTAATGGGTTACGTGCTACAAAATGCAGAAAACTGGGATAGAATGGCCAGATTTGTTAAATTTATTATTTCCTCTGGGAAGGCAAGGGCAAGGAAATGGGAAGGGAAATGACGAAAAACTGAGACGTCATAGAAAGATTCACCAGTGAGCCCAAATAAGATAAATCAACAACCATCTCAACTACAAAAACCACGCTGAGGATATGCTACCTGCGGTTTCGGCGTGATTGGAGTATGTTCGTAGTGAGTATGTTTGTAGGGCCACTTGTCTGTCAGCTATCAGCTGCCAGCTACGTCCAGAAAAAAAAATCTTTTATGTCTAGTCTTATATGTCTGGTCTTGTCTGTCTAGTCTTGTCTGACTGGTCTTGTCTCTCTAATCTTGCCTTGTCTGCCTAGTCTTGTGTGTCTAGTTTTGTCTGTCTAGTCTTGTCTACCTCGTCTTATCTGTTTAGTTTTGTTTGTTAAACTTTGTCTAGTCTTGTTTACCTAGTCTGGTCTGTCTAGTCCTATCTGTCTAGTTTTGTATATCCAGTCTAAATGTGTTTGTGTTAAACTGACTTAAGTACATTTTAATGTAAATTATTATTACTAGCAAGTAAACAACTTATTACAATGTTCTTAATAAAGCAATAAATCTTAATTAAAGAAACATTTAGCGGTGCATTTGGTTTTCAATCGATTGAAACTTACCGCGTGGAAATCCGTCAGCGGTGTTATTAGCGTAAGCAACAAAATGTTTATAATAAACTTGCAACTCGCTAATTACCGATAAATTACAGAACAGCAAATTTCTTGGAATTATAGACGTCCGATAACAATTATTCGCTGTGCGCCTGAATTTTTCTGTTTGTAAATTATATCTTATTATTAAGTTATTGCGTTACGCGCGGCAAATCATGAATTGTTATGTGGATTTGCTCCTCGCCTCAATCAAACTTGAAACACAAATTGATTGTAGAATTTTGTAATAGCTTATATTTTGGGTCATTTCACACTTTGCCAGCGATCAATTTATTGTTTTTTCTCTAGTAGCATGGGACCTCCACAAAATTGATTGTAATTAGTTCAATAAACTTTGAGTGATTTTAAGGAAAGTAAAAATTGGTTTTGTGCAAGCTTTAACTCTACATAACTGATTAAATCTTGATTTGGAGGTAATTGATCACACATGAATTTGACACCATTGAATTCAATTTAAGTTAGAGAAATTCGTGTCTGACAACTAGTTTTTGGACCATCAATAATGTTTCAGTTTCAAATATCGGATGCAAGTGGATTGTAAAACTTAGTTTTAAATGTTCAAATTGACAATGATTTATACAGCCTCATAGACAATGCCTACACAAATTGAAAAGTTATAATAACATCCACTTTGGGACAGCTTTACTAATTAAATCAAGGGAGGGACATGTTACTCTGAGTAACAGAAGATTTTCGTGTCCCTGCCTTGATTTAATTAGTAAAGCTGCCCCAAAGTGGATGTTATTATCACTTTTCAACTTAGTTTTTAAGTTGTTTTTCTATTTTGCGTCTGTAATGGACTCATAACAGCACTCTTATGTGTGCGGTTATGGCTCGCCGAGTGCTGTTATGAGTTAATTTTTTCAAGGTTGGCACCGAAATTCCGAGCTGTCAGTGTCAAAATTTCAGCGAAATAGTTTTGAGGTTATGAGATGTATGGTAATCTCGAAAGCACAAATTTAATTAATTAATGGTAATAAATGATATAACATATTTACAACTATTAAAAACATTTGTAGTGACATTGGATGATTCTTGAGCAGTAACACTCACACCAGAGACATTATATTTAGTGCTACTATTACTGTTGATATCAAATTGCAACTGAATATAATCTAAAATGAATATCGTTACATACAAAATTGGACGCGTGCTGAAAAATCGCGCTTACTGAACTCGTCCTTTAATATACTATTATTGACTTAAAACTCTAACCAAGGACTCTTAACGGAATTATAAATGGACGATATTTATATTACAAATATCAGATGCAACTACTTAGTCTGATTTAGCCCGACTTGGCGAAACTTAGTTTCAAAAGTTGTTTACAGACAGACATCAAACTTAAATCTCTAGCTAAAACAACAATATTTTAATTACAAATATCAGAAGCAGCTGGTTATTAAAACATAATTTTTAGAGTTGTTTATAGACCATCAGTCAACCATACACTCGCCCAGTCAACAATTTCCTTTTAATCCCATCGCCAGAAACTGTTTATTGTCATCATTTTCCTTTACCATTTAAAAATCCAATTGTCGGAGATAAATCTACCGGTCTTAACGGCCGCACAACTGACACTAATTACTAAATAATTATCCGCGCCGAATACTAATTAGTCTTGCTTACGGCTCGCCGTCCGATCTCTCACAACTTTCCCATTTCAACATTCTCCACGACTTTTTTCAACTTTATAATCGAGTTTAGATCGAATTCATAGATTATTACCTACACAAAACTACATAGACAGGACTGGATACTGCAGCAGATACAAAAAGAGAATATATAGACAATAGATAAACAAAACTGGATAAACAGAACTATAGATAGACACTATATAAACATATAGACATATATAGACACGGACTAGAGAACTATAGAATACAGAAACTATAGAATACAGGAACTATAGAATAGAAGAACTATGGAACACAGGCAGACGGACAAAATTGCACATGCGAAATATAACAGACTAGCAAGACGGTAAAAATGGACAAACATGATTAGATTATACATAGATGATTATTAATTGTAGACAAATCTCTGTTATTCCTGTTGTATGTTTTGTTGTAGATCCCCGATGTGCGATGGGGGATTTAGTGCGGCAGAAGGGCTGTCGAGGATGGCGTCGCTCGGCGGCGCCGCAGCGCTCGGCGTCTCTCAGGGCATGTCGGCGCCGCAAGGGATGTCGAAGAAGCAGGAGGATCATATAAAGCGGCCCATGAACGCGTTTATGGTCTGGTCGCGGCTGCAGCGGCGGAAAATCGCGCAGGAGAATCCGAAGATGCACAATTCGGAGATCAGCAAAAGACTAGGTAAGAAAAGCGGGAAGGATTAAGAATCACTAATTAGTCTCTGTAGGTTAATAAATGTGCTATAACAAGATTTTAGAGCTTCATTCAGACATATAATTCTATTTTTTTTTAATGGTAAAACCATACAACATTATAGATAATCAGATAAACTTAATAAAGACGGAACAAAGCTTGAATATATAAATATACTCAACCTTTCCGGAGCTCTATATAGAGCTCCGGATTGTAGTATAGAGCTCCGGAAAGGTTGATTATATTTATATATTCAAGCTTTGTTTCGTCCAAGTTTATATAATTCTTTGTAATAATATTTGTATTATATTATTAAAACTATTGCTTCTAATCAGCGCCGGATCTAGGGGTCAAGCCGGGGCCCATGACCCGGGCGGCAAATTCAGAGGGCGGCAAATTCAAACTTGGCAGACAAATACAATGTTTTCCTTACGCATACATACTAATTTGTCTCGGTAACTTCTCAATAGTTTTAGAGATATTTTAATTAACATCTTATCTTTTTATATATAAGAAAAAAAAAAAAATTAGCGGCCAATTAAAATAAATCTTTTTTAGGGTTTCGTACCGAAAACGGAACCCTTATAGGATCACTTTGTTGTCCGTCTGTCTGTCTGTCCGTCTGTACGTCTGTCTGTCCGTCTGTCCGTCCGTACGTCTGTCTGTCCGTCTGTCCGTCCGTCTGTCTGTCTGTCAAGACCATTTTTCTCAGGAACGCGTAGAGGTAACAAGTTGAAATTTGTATCAAATACTCGGGTCTGCGGTCTCTTTCAGCTGTGAAAAAATCAAACTTGTAAGTCAACGCGATCAAAAGATATGACCGTTTATGTCGCATATTTTGCGATTTCACAAGGGAATCAAAATCTATAGGGTACTTCCCGTTGACCTAGAATCATGAAATTGGGCAAGAAGCGGTGTCTTACAGCACATGTAAAGGGAAAAATCTGGAAACCGTAAATATGTAGTATGAAAATACTTACAGTCCTAACCTAACCTAGCGAAATCTTGCAACGGGCAAGTAATTGCTTGAAAGACCAGGGTCTGAGAATACCAGTTCATACAACAGAAGCGATACTCATCACGGGCAAAAGGCTATTTACACCACGGAAACTCCTTCTGGAAGGACAAAATATCCCCTTATCGAAAGCCTTGAGGTACCTTGGCGTTCAACTCGGCAGCGGACTGCGGTATGAAGACCATGTAGCCAGAAGAGCGAAAAAGGCAGCATCTACAGTGGAAGCCGAGCATTGGGGAGCCGAGGAACTTGAAAGTCAACAGTGTGGTACACTCAAAAATCCGGAAATATGGGCCAACGTTACGAAAAAGGTAGGAGCAAGGAAACAACTCGCAGGTGTGCAGAGAAGAAGTGCTTTAAGAGTAGTTTCCACCTACAGAACGGTTTCAGGGGCGGCGGCGCTAGTTCTTATAAGCACTTCTAATAGACTTGCAGATTCGCGAGAAACAGAAAGGAAGAAATGAAGAGCTGCAGCAGCACAGAGCGAAAAACGACGTAAAGCATGAAAGGGCGGCTGCCAAGAAGAGGCTCTTGGATCGTTGACAGACAAGATGGGTTGGCAATACTAGAGGACGATGGACGAATCCCTAACGTGACAGCATGGTACGGCAGAACGCACGGACATGAGTTACCATCTTACACATGCGCTTACTGGCCATGGGTGCTTCACCGCATACCTCAAGCGGATCAAAAAAAGGGACAACGCGGAGTACCACATCCCGGACGACGCAGTACACTATTTTCATGTGTCCAGAATCAGAGAATGACAGAACTCGACTCGAGGACACATTAGGCGGTACAACACCGGAAGAAGGATTATGGAATTTATGCTAGGAAGTGAGCACAGGTACGAAGCTTTCATCACCGGAATCATGAAGGGAAAAGAGCAACAAAAAAAAGAGAGGGAATGGAAGGCGAAAATAGTAGCGCACGGCGTGCCAGGAACACCTCACAGACAGCTAGACGAAACGACCGAAAAAACGTTTACAGAACTAATGAGACAAAAGAGGAAAGACGAAAAAGAGATGAGGAAAGGACAACAAGAACAAGGAAGTAAATAGATACATCAACCACCGCCACATTGAAGCAATGCTCACGCGGTTCCGGAGTAAAGTGAAGTAAAGTGGAGTTACTGAGAAAATGTGAAAACTGGTATCCCGGTAATGCGTTAGCATCAAGAACACCATAGCAATTGAGAAAGATGATAGAATAGCTGTCTTGAGCGAACGACGCTTGTTATAGTGCACAGACGAAGAGGAAGCCGAGTATGAGGTAACGGCGGGTGTTCCGCAAGTAACGGTTCTACAGCGGCGTCCCAAAAGCGAAACGAGCACAACAAGGGGTATCCATAATGATACACAAAAAAACTTAGAAAATATATAACAACATGGGAAGCAACAAGTGAGAGAATAATCAAAGTAAACATGTGTATAAGGGGATACAGAATCACTGTTATGGGATTATATGCTATCAATGATGATGCAGTAGTAGCAACTAAAGATGAAATCTTCGAACAACTAAATGAAGAAATTGAAAAAATTGGGGGATCGCGTGAGATCATAATCCTCGGAGACTTCAATAGCAGAATAGGACAAAGAGAGTTGGAAAGGGTAGTAGGACAGTACGGAGAAGGAGTAATTAACAACAACGGAGAAACACTTATAGACCTTTGTAGTCAAAACAAACTCAAAATACTAAACGGATTTTACCAACATAAATCAATACACAGGTACACGTGGACACAAGAAACAAGAAACCTCAAATCAATAATCGATTACATAATGCTAAAACAAGAAACACAAATAAGAACCCAAGATGTAAGAGTCTACAGGGGCGCAACATGCGGTAGCAGCGACCACTACTTAGTGCTGGGGCAAAGGATATCCCCAACAAGGAAAAGAGACACACCACAAAGTAAAGAAGATGACTATACAGAAAACCTTAAGGAGATAAAATACAACATAGCGCCAAAATCACTGGATACTGGATACTGGCACCAAAATAGACTGGATAATAAATTGGAACAAAAAGAATTCTATGATGTAGAGCAACAATATGAATACATTAAAAAGGCAATCCACGAAGCGGCTTTTGAAGCGGTAGGACTATATAAGCGAATTACGACAGAAAAGCCATATTGGTGGGATGAATAAATCGAAGACAATATAGAGCAAAGGCGAATAAAACATCAGAAATACTTAAGTTCAAAAAAAGACGAAGATAAACAAGAATACAAAGTAGCCCAAGCAAAAGTGAGGAAACAAATATTTAGAAAGAAAAACGAATCCTGTGAAAGAAACTGTCAAAGAGTAAATATGTACTTAGGAAGAAGCAGAAGCTCCGAGAGCTGGAAAATAATAAAAAAAACATAAGAAACACCAAGAATAAAGATATTATAACAACTATAAAACCGCAAGATTGGAAAGAATACTTCAAAGGATTACTAACGGAGCATCGGCAAGAATTCAAGAACCGGGAAGACACAAACAACCGGAATATTAACGTCGTAGCATCACCAATAAGAATAGAATATGAAGAAATAGTAAAAGCATGCAAAACACTAAAAAATAGGAAAGCTGCAGGACCTGGAGAAATCCCAGGGGAACTATTAAAGTATGGTACAAAAGAATTATATAATCAACTCAGAACACTATTCCAAAAGTGTATCAACACTCTAAAAACACCAAGGGAATGGCGAGTATCATATATGACAACCATACATAAAAAAGGGGAAAAAACGAAATGCGAAAACTATCGCCGAATATCAGTTACGAGCTCTTTGAGCAGTGTATATGGGAAAGTACTAAAGAACAGAATGGAACTGAAGTATCAAATAATGGAAGCAGAAGAACAGGCAGGTTTCAGAGCTGGGAGATCTACGATAGACCATCTCTTTTTCCTAACACAGTTAATAGAGAAGAAGATAGCACGAAATCAAGAAGTACATCTACTTTTCGTGGACCTACAAAAAGCATATGACAGTGTTCCATTAGCAAGGCTTTGGGAAATATTAGAGAGAACCAACATAAACATCGGATTAATTAGAGCGTTCCAGACACTATACAACGAACCCCCAAAAATAAAAATCGGTAAAAAGGTCACACCTGGATTCATAGTAACGAAGGGATTGAAACAGGGCTGCTATCTGTCACCAACATTATTTAAGGTATATTTAGAAGCAGCCCTAAAAACTTGGAAAAACAAATGTAGAAACATGGGGATACCCATCACTGACAATATGCTACTTTACACGCTATGCTTCGCGGATGACCAGGTGGTAATCGGCCAGGACTATGACGATCTCAATTATATGATACGAAAACTCATCGAAGAATACGGGAAATGGGGATTAGAAATGAATATGAGAAAAACCGAGTACATGTGTATAGGGGTGGGGACAGCAGGATATGGAAGTGGAAGACCGAAAGGTCATTAAGCATTGCAAACAATACAATAACCAGCTGAGATATTAAAATTATTCGATCAACACCTAATAGATAGTCTCCTAGACCTGTTTAACACAATATATGACACAGGCATCATACCGAAACAATGGATTTTATCGACATTTGTATTGATCCCTAAAAAAGCAAATGCTAGAGAGTGCACAGATTATAGGACTATTGCACTTATGAGCCATGCACTAAAAATCTTTCTAAAAATAATCCATAAAAGAATTTATCGAAAACTAGAAGAGGACATAAGTGATAGCCAATTTGGATTTAGAGAAGGGCTTGGAACAAGAGAAGCACTCTTCGGAATAAATATTCTTTTTCAAAGATGCCTAGACATAAATCAAGACCTGTTTGTGTGCTTCATCGATTTCCAAAAGGCTTTCGATAAAGTTCAGCATGGCAAATTACAACAACTAATACTTAGAAAGAATTTAGACCGGAAAGACGTCAGGATAATTACCAACCTATATTGGGGACAAAGTGCAATTGTAAAAATCGAAAATGAACTGACAGACGAAATAGAAATACGCCGCGGAGTTAGACAAGGCTGCATCCTATCCCCGCTATTATTCAACATATACAATGAAGCTATATTTGAAGAAGCTTTGTTAGGAGAACCAATAGGTATAAACTTAAACGGAGAGGTAATAAATAACATCAGATATGCCGACGATACGGTATTATTGGCAGGTAGCGAAGCAGAACTACAACACATACTCGAAAGAGTAAACCACCAATGTGAAGCTTATGGACTTCAAATGAATCTTTCAAAAACTAAGTGTATGGTAGTTTCTAAGGCACATAACCAACAAGTGCAACTAAATATCAACAATACCATAATTGAAAGAGTAGATTCCTACAAATATCTTGGAACCGTGCTAGACAAAACAAGCGACCAGGCAGGTGAGATACGAAGAAGGGTGGAGATAGCAAGATCAGCGTTTATGAAAATGAAAAAGTTTATTTGTAACAGAGACACTAATATAGAATTACGAATTAGAATACTACGCTGTTATGTGTTCTCTACCCTGCTATACGGAGTTGAAGCCTGGACCCTAAAGAAACCTGAATTAAAACGGTTGGAAGCGTTCGAGATGTGGTGTTATCGCAGAATGTTTAGAATATCCTGGAAAGATAAAGTCACCAACAAACAGGTACTTGAAAAGGTAAAAAAGGAATGCGAAGTCGTGCTGACCATTAAGAAAAGGAAACTAGAGTATCTAGGCCATGTCATGAGAGGCCCCAAATATAGTCTTCTAAGACTTATTATGCAGGGGAAAATTAAAGGAACCAGGAGTATTGGTAGGCGTAGAGTATCCTGGCTGAAGAACCTGCGCGAGTGGTTCAGCTGTAGCAGCACGGAACTGTTCAGAGCAGCGGTGAACAGGATAAGAATAGTCATGATGGTGTCCAACCTCCGGTAGGAGAAGGACTGCAAGAAGAAGAAACAATACAAATATCTAGGAGTAACTATTTCACGAGACGGTACAATGGACACAGCAATAAAGGAAAGAAACAACATGGGAAGAACTGCTATCTCCTTACTGAATGGCGTGATATGGGATAAGAATATCACAAAGGAAAACAAAAAAAGAATATACAACACCATAATCAAAACGGATAGCGACGGAAATTGACTTCTGGAGAAGAGCGGCCGGAAGATCGAGAACGGAACGAATAACGAACGAGCGCATCAGAGAGATAATGGGCATTACACACACAATCACAGATAATATTAGGGATAAAGAACTTATATGGTACGGCCATGTGCAACGAATGCCTGAACAAAGAATCCCAAAACAAATGATGAACTGCCAACCTATTGGCAGAAGAAGACGGGGTAGACCAAGAAGAAGCTGGCGAGAGGGCATAGACGGTGAGCTGAAAGATAGGGAAATTGAAAATGGACTGTGGACGGACCAAGAAAAATGGAAATCGGAAGACGTCGGAGAGCGTTATAGAACATATAAGAATATAGAATGTATAAAAAAAATAAAAAAATTCTTTTAAGAATACGAGTTTGTTCTAAGAAAACGAATTTGTTCTAGGAAACCTTTTTTTCTTAGAAGACGAGTTTCTTCTAACAAAACGAATTTGTTCTAAGAAATCAAATTTCTTTTATAAAGACGAGTTTGTTTTAAGAAAACGAATTTGTTCTAAGAAAACAAATTTGAATTAAGACGGCAAGTTTGTTCTAACAATAAGAAAACGGATTTGTCTAAGGCCGAGGCCGCACTACGGTTTTTTCCCTCGAGGGGTAACCGCTATAACCGCGAAACCGCTCGAGAAACACACAGTACGCTATCAGAAAAGTCAGTCGCGGGAAAAAACCGCAAGTGAGGCTGCTTGTATTAATTTATTTGAATCATAAAATCACGCGGTTGAAAACCGTAGTGCGGCCTAGGCCTAAGAATCAACTTTGTTGTAAGACGACCAGTTTGTTCTAAGAAAACGAATTTGTTCTAAGGCCGAGGCCGCACTACGGTTTTTTCCCTCGAGCGGTAACCGCTATAACCGCGAAACCGCTCGAGAAACACACAGTACGCTATGGGAAAATCAGTCGCGGGAAAAAACCGCAAGTGAGGCTGCTTGTATTAATTTATTTCAATCATAAAATCACGCGGTTGAAAACCGTAGTGCGGCCTAGGCCTAAGAATCAAATTTGTTGTAAGACGACGAGTTTGTTCTAAGAAAATGAATTTGTTCTAAGAAAACTTTTTTTTTTCTAAAAGGACGAGTTTGTTCTAACAAAACGAATTTGTTATAAGAAATCAAATTTCTTTTATAAAGCCGAGTTTGTTATAAGAAAACGAATTTGTTCTAAGAAATCATTTTTTTTTTTAAAAAGCCGAGTTTGTTCTAAGAAAACGAATTTATTCTAAGAAGACGAGTTTGTTCTAAGAGGACGAATTTGTTCTAAACAAGATCAATGTATGTGTGACGAACGATAGAAGCTACATGTAGGAAACTTAGTTCAAGGTTAGAATAAGACTTTGCAACTCCATTTGGAGCTTAATTAAAGCTATAATACTTAGCTCCATTTAGTTTAGTGTTTTAATGATATTAATTTGTTCTAAGAATACAAATTTGTTCTATTAAATGTGAATAGAATGTAAGAGTTGTAATTCTCGTGGGGTGGAAGTTTGTTAGGGTGATATTTTCCATTGAAAAAAAAAAATAAACTGTTACGTGTGGATCGTTCATTGTGCGGATGGAGCACCTGTTCTCCCATTGGATGGAACAATAGCGGGAGCGATTGGCTCGTCCAATAGACGCGCTCTGTATTACACAACGCCGGTTTTTGTTCGGCGTTTTGTGTCATTCCGTGTGTCTGGAACTTCGGGACGCGACTGTGTTGCGGCGGGCATTGTCGCTGCCTCCTGGAGCGCGATAAGAATTAATTACGGCGCCGCTTTGTTCCCGCCGCTTGATTCCCGTTTTCGCTCGGAGATAATTTAATGCTTTCGCCTTTTGATGCACGGCACAACGGACGGCGATAAGAGACACCTTTTTCTGGATAGATTATCGCGGGATCGTCCTCGCGAATTTTCACTCCCCCGCAAAACGCAACTCGACGGTTTTGTAGCAGACGCGTTTTAGCTCTCTTAGAGCCTTTCACATTATTACCCAAATTTGCATGGATTCCTCAATGGATCTACCAAGACTAATTTTCTTCAATAATTAAGAATGGAAGTTAAGAAACAATAATGATATCTACTATGGCAAAACCGCCTTGATTAGCCAAGAATGGCAGACAATAGCAGTATATACATACAAGACAGCAGAATCCTACACGGAAAAAAGTAAACTTTAAAAATTACAGTTTGATTAGTAGCAGCGGCCTTACGAATACAAATTTGTGAAGATTGCAGTCGCATATTGTAATTTTTAAAACTTATTTACTAATTATATCGGAAACTGTAATTTTACAAAAAGTAATTTGTAGTTTTTACAGTTTCAAATTAGTAAGGTCACTGCTACTATTTGAAACTGAAATTTTTAAAGTGTACTTTTTTCCATGGGCGTAGCAATGGCGGGGCTAGGATGGGCAATGCCCACCCTTGAAACTTCTTTTCCCACGCTAGGAAAATCGACAGTATTGAAGAATTACTTACTGTTTAATCGATTTTTTATTTAAGATACAATACCAATCCTCGTATAATTAATTTATCCAAAATATATATTATCAAAATCGTCTCTCGTTTCTCGTCTCTGTCACAGTTTGCAAGTAGGTATGCTAGACTTACCACCAGTGTTGTCAACCTGAAAGGTGGCGCAGACCGTACAACGCGTGTGAAATAATCGTACATTTCCAAATACAGTCGAACTTCTATAACTCGAACTTCTATAACTCCAATATTTCTAAAACACGAACTTTTTTAGAAATTTAAACGTTTGTATAGCATTTTACATATAAATTAACTTCCATAACTCGAATTTTTCCATAACTCGTAGTAAAAGTGTGTACAATGCTAAAATTTTAAACAGAAAATAATCTCTATAACTCCAATTATATATTATTGAAGTTTTAAAGTTTAAACTCATTCTTTCTTCTTACCTCTGCCCTTACAATTGCAAATATGAATTCCAGAGAAGAAAACTCAAGACGATGTCGTTATAGTGAGGTTGATCAGTGAAGTTGACAAAGGTATTAAAAATGAAAAAAGTGATTGCTGAAGACTTTGGGATTTCTCCAAGTACCTACACTTTCATTAATTATAAGAAACCGCGAATAAATTCTGAACAAAGCCGAAAATGGTGCAACTAATGATGCAAACGTTTGAAAAAGTGTACCTACGAAGATATTGGCAAAGCTACTTTTGAATGGTTTAAAATTGCGCGGGATGAAAATGTGCCAATGCCTGGACCACCTATTAGAGAAAAGGCTCTTTATTTTGCTTAGTGTCTGGTACACATTGATTTTAGATAGATTCATACAAGAAGATGTACCTATAATAAGTTTTGTGATTGGAGATCAAAAAAGAACATCAGTGAAGTCAACATTTAATGTCATGTTTACGGAGCCCATAAGTGAGTTAATTTGATGCGTTGCTATGGATACTTTTATTCCACTAGTGAAATAAAATTTGAATTTCACTAGTGAATAAACCACTGTTTTATTGATCCGTATCTAAGGGATTAAACATGACTTTATAAGATAGGTTTCATAGGATTCTAATTTATAAGATTCAAACACTTTGTAAAAAGTAATGTTTGATCCACTATTTTTGATGTAATTTAAATATTGTTATTTCCCTTCTTATATCCACTGTGGCACATACAAAAAATGTTGGAACATCATTTTGTGCCCCTTGCAAACCATTCGCGTACCCCTTGGGGTACGCGTACCACACTTTGGGAAACACCGTTCTAGACGAAGTGTACCGCGCATTATCTACTTTGCAGAACTTTGTAGATAGAGAATATATTAATGGAAAACCATTCAAAATTACAGCCATTTTCAAAAAATAATATATTAATTATAATTATTTTTAATTAATTATAATTATATAACATTATATTAATAATGTATTTTTCATTTTTGTTTATAAATATATACATATTTACTTTGAATAAATTGTGTAAAGTGAATTTTATTCATTTTTTAGTTATGTATTTCTCTAACTCGAATTTTCTATAACTCCAATTTTTTTTCGTGAACTATGGTAATTCGACTTAGGGAAGTTCGACTGTAATAAAAAAGAAAACGATGTTTCTTAGAAGAAAATATTAAATTCATGTTATCGTGAACAGATGCACACTCAGGACTAAATTTTATTAAATTTCTTCATTTAGTGTTTACTCACATAGTCATCGATAATCCGACACATACGGGACCAGACAACCGGCGGATTATAAGAAAGAGTGTCGGGAGGGAAGGGCGCGAGCGGTTTCCTACCGCCTGATTACTGGACGTGTCGTCCGATTACCAAACGGCCGAATTACCGAGATTATACTGTATTATGTATTATACATTGCCCACATTTGAATATAGAAAATATGAATATAGAAATGCCCACATTTAAAAAAGAAAAGAATTTAAACGTAGCTGGTTGTTTTATATTGTTTTCATATAAATATTTGTGCCCAAATATCTTTCGACATATTGGAGTGACAAAATATAATATTTTTTTTAAGAATCGATATACACAAATTTTGAAAACCGTATTTGTAAAAAATCTTTTCGTTTAATAAAACATATAGTTCTTGCTTTATTTAATAATAGATAATATTTGAATCGCTGTCTAACATCGTACGATGTACAAAATTATCGTTGGGTTCGCCACGCGAGAACGCAATGTTCTCGCGTGGTATAGCCGCACTGGCTATACAAAAGGAGCCGAATGCACTTTATTGAACTGCCGCACACTGGGACGGATTACGAATTTACGGCGACAAAAATTGAATTTTACAATGTCTCACAATTAAGCAAAACCACTTAAATTGTATTGTTATATAACCCATCCATAATACTCTAAACAAATAAATGCGAAAACCCAATTCCATTGGTTGTGGGAACGTGTTAAACATCGCTCTTGTCCCTTAGGTACCAAAAGGGAATTAGTTGCGCTGGATTTTTAACAAAGTAACAACGTCTGTTTTGTTTGTGTTAAAAAATTGTGAACTTTTTAAATATGGAGAATATAGCTTCAAGTATGTATTTACATGTAATAATATCAAATTTGTAGAAAGTTTTAATCAATACGGTTAAAAAATAAATGTTGTTAACAACTATTGTAAATTAAACATTTTTTGTAATAAACTGCAATAAATTGATTTTTTAAAAAAGTTCCGCATAGTTCCGTTAAATTAAATAGTTTGTAAAACAAAACCAACATTGCCAATTCTAGAAAAGCAAAACCCCCGTCCACATCGTTCCACCTTACTGAGAATTACACATTTTTTTCCGGTTAGTCGTGATGACCACCATTTGCAAGAGAGAACCTTGAATAGAAATGAACTATTTTTTGTATTAAGAGATAAAAGTTTTTATAAGCTTTCTTCGTTAAAGTGTAATGATCGATTAGTACAATACGTGTTGGATAAGTTTTGTATCAACGACGGTTGTGAATTTGTAAAAAAATGTTGCACTTTTGTCATATTAAAAAAAGAAATTCAAAATTCCACTTAAATTTGCATTTTTAATTAATCGAGTACATCCGCCCCAGTGTGCGCTGCGGCGCGCCGCACGTTTAATACCGACTTTTTTTTTCTTGATAAAAATGAAAAAATCTAAAGATATCAGAACATTCTTTAAAAACCCGATTGGTTCGAGATATAATGAAAAGATGTACACAAGTAGTTCTAGTTCTTCTACAGAGTCTAAAGCAAGGGTGGGCAAATTTTTGGCTATCAGGCCACATTATGGATGAAAATTTGAACGCGGGCCGCATTAGAGAAATTTCTATTTTTATAGTTATTAGTATACCACGACCTAGACACGCCTAGACAATCAATATTGTTAGGTTTTCTCGTAGTGGACAATATATAATGCTTGTAAAATGCAAAAATTTGCAGTGTCTATAAAATAGTGGCAGGTAGATAATAAAGTAAACAGCAGGCCTGTTAACATAATAATCATATCATATGTATGCTTTCGGGATTTCTGTAGTTTCGTTTATGTTAGAATACGAATTAAGATCATTAATTGTGGGTGCTATCTACAGATAAACTGGTAATCGCCTTCTCAGTGAAGTAATATTTCGGTAGGATACAATAACAAAACCAACTTTTTTTTAATTATTTGGCCAAAATCTGATCTTCTGTAATTAAAATAGTTTATAAAATGCTTCGCGGGCCGCATGAAAGGACGCATGCGGTCCGCGGGTCTCCATTTGCCCAGGCCTGGTCTAAAGCGTTAACACGTTCAACTGCAGAAAATCGCCCGAGAATTGTAAATGGTGCAGAAGTTGGCGAAAATTGTCCTCAGTCGATGACTACAGGCAAATCAGCAGATTTACTCGCAAAACCAGAAGTAGTTATGGCTGGATCACACGTAACGAGTACAGTGGCGAGACAATAAAATGTCATTCGGCCGAGAGAGTAGAGTGGGCGAGTACGTGTTCACACGCTTTAATTTTTTTGCCGGGTGAGTCAGTCAGTGATCATGATGGATAGTAAAAGGTTGATTCAAAAAATGCACTAAGATGCTTATACCTCATTTAATTGAGGAGATAAAGGAGTTTTTATTTTGTTTTTTACTTCCGGCACCCCAAAGCCTTCAATATCCATTTCTGTCGAAATGGATACGTCTCTTTTTGACTTATCTTTGTAGTCCTGTGAACTAAAGTCCCACAGACATAGATTCACTTTATATATTTGAATAAATTGAATTGTTTTTTCATTGTCCCATTTTAACGACATTTTCTTTTCTTTTTTGAGAAACGTAAAACCAAAATTAATTAATAATTAAATAAAGGAATACTTCATCGAAAGTTTCAATTGTAGTATTTAAAATTAAAACAAACAAACTAGCCACCGTCACCGTACTGACAAAACGAGGAGAGTACTGGTTTAGACATGCCGAGTGGGACAGCGAGTCAGTAGCGGTAGGAGTGGGGGTAGCCACTCGGGCCTGCACTCCGCCTAGTAAATAGAAAGGGGTCCGAGTGACGGTCTCGCCATTTTACTGGGCCGAGCACTCGGCCGTGTACTCGGTGAAATGTTTACAGGTACCGAGTACTCGGCCGAGTTTACTGTCTCGCCACTCTACTCGTTACGTGTGATTAATGCATTACGCTTGTGAATGCCACCCTTAGACAAAATTCCTAGCTACGCCCATGTCTATCCTATCTAGTCTTGTCTGCCTAGTCTACGTTTGTCTGCCTAGTCTTTCCTATCTAGCCTTGTCTGTCTATTGAATCTTTTCTGTTTACTCTTGTCTGTCTAAACATGTTTGCAGTCTCATGCGTCTAGTCTTGTCGTCGAAGAGACGGCTTATAACAACGAAAAATTACATATCTTGATTATTTGTAACTTTAGAGCGAAATAAACTGGAAAACCGTTTTCCGCACTTCTTTTCTCCCGGGTAATTTAAAAAAAATCATGAAAAGATTTTCAAAAAAAAAATTCAAAAAAAAATTTCCATCATTTCGTTCGAAAAATATGTGCTTTTTCGGTTTTTTTCGATTTTCTCAAGAACGGTAAAAATTAGCGAAATCATTCTTGGCTCACGGAATTTACACGACAAGACGAACAAGTCGATGTGTAAATTGTCCGGAGAGATTCCATAATTCGTCGCGAAATTTCAAACTGAAATTTACCCGATTCTCGATTTGCTAAGTAGATGTCTCGGAAACGGTTGCAGATAATCGAAAACGGATTGCGGCATCGTTTTCAGAAGGTCATTTTCCTATTGAAACACTAAGAACGTCCTCGGAAAATTCACGACTTTCCGAGATCTCTACTCGAGCGCCGAAATTTCCTAAAAATTTCTTCAATTCTTGCAGGCGATAGTGAATGGAAAGAGCTAGCGATATATAATTTGCATATCTGTAATCAGCAGGAAAAATGCTTTCAAAAACGATTTTAAATTTTGCTGAAACTAAAAAAATAACGATTTTGACCAAATCGATTTTCTCCAGTTTCTTCGTTTCTGCGGTCTAGACTCCCCGTGTCGATGGTATTTCTTAACTGAAATCTTCCTTAGGAATATTATATACGCTTACCGACTAATTTTGGACGCTGAATCGATTGGTGAAGACTAGAAGTCTCTGTGGTAAGCCGTTCAAAAGTTATGAAGCGTGAAATCAGTCGGAAATGTGAGATGGTGTACAACGAAAAAATATATAAAACTTAATTTGTAACTTTAGAGCGAAATAAACTGTAAAGCCGTTTTCAGCACTTCGATTTCCGCCGGGCAATCAAAAAAATATCATTATTTAACAAGTGAATGAAAAATTGGGGCAAACTAGTCTCTCAAAAGTAATGTTGAGACTACTAAACGCACAAGACTAGACATACAAGACTAATGAGAGAAGACTAAACAGACAAGACTAGACAGACAAGACTAGGCAGACAAGACTAGACACACAAGACTAGACAGACAAGACTAGTCAGACAAGACAAGACTAGACAGACTAGACAGACAAGACTAGACAGACAAGACTAGACAGACAAGACTAGACAGACAAGACTAGACAGACAAGACTAGACAGACAAGACAAGACAGACAAGACTAGACAGACAAGACTAGACAGACAAGACTAGACAGACAAGACTAGACAGACAAGACTAGACAGACAAGACTAGACAGACAAGACTAGACAGACAAGACAAGACAGACAAGACTAGACAGACAAGACTAGACAGACAAGACTAGACAGACAAGACTAGACAGACAAGACTAGACAGACAAGACTAGACAGACAAGACTAGACAGACAAGACTAGACAGAGAAGACTAGACAGACAAGACTAGACAGACAAGACTAGACAGACAAGACTAGACAGACAAGACTAGACAGACAAGACTAGACAGACAAGACAAGACAGACAAGACTAGACAGACAAGACTAGACAGACAAGACTAGACAGACAAGACTAGACAGACAAGACTAGACAGACAAGACTAGACAGACAAGACTAGACAGACAAGACTAGACAGACAAGACTAGACAGACAAGACAAGACAGACAAGACTAGACAGACAAGACTAGACAGACAAGACTAGACAGACAAGACTAATCAGAGAAGACTAAACAGACAAGACTAGACAGACAAGACTAGACAGACAAGACTAGACAGACAAGACTAGACAGACAAGACAAGACAGACAAGACTAGACAGACAAGACTAGACAGACAAGACTAGACAGACAAGACTAGACAGACAAGACTAGACAGACAAGACTAGACAGACAAGACTAGACAGACAAGACTAGACAGAGAAGACTAGACAGACAAGACTAGACAGACAAGACTAGACAGACAAGACTAGACAGACAAGACTAGACAGACAAGACTAGACAGACAAGACTAGACAGACAAGACTAGACAGACAAGACTAGACAGACAAGACTAGACAGACAAGACTAGACAGACGAGGCTTGGCAGACAAGACTAGACAGACAAGACTAGTCGGACAAGACTAGACAGACAAGACTAGAGAGATACGACTAGACAGACAAGAGAGACATGATTAGATAGATTAAGTTTTTCCGCCCCTTTACTAAGAGAGAATAACCGATGTGTTTAGTTGAGTTTCATACATTGTGTAGTAGACTAAATAGTCGACCTAATAATCCGATGATAAAGAAAATATGGAACAATGTATAAAATTTTCGAAATATATTAAATAATAAAAACTTGAAACTTTACATTTGAATGGAGTCCTCCACATATGTATCCTGTAAACGTCACATTTTAAATAGATTTTCCACCCTAAATGGCAATATAGAAGCGTATCATAGCCGCATTGTATCGCCGTGTTTGTGTAGTCGGGGTGAGCGCATACATTATTCATAAATTTAATATTTAGTCCGCGAAGGAAAGAGCCGCCCGACCTATCTCCCCGTGTGTGTAATGATCGACAAGTGACAGCACCAACAGCTGCCGTTTCACTACGTAGTATCAAGTGTGTTTTCATACGAAACGACCGGACAGAAACCTCCAGCCCACGAACGCATTCTCGCCCATGATTTCATTTACTTCTTGTTTTCTTTTCCACCGGTAGCGGTTACCACTCTTTTTTCTGGGTTGGTCAACCTGACACAATCCACACAATTTATTATTCAAATGCACCAAAAAAGGACAAAAGGTTTATTATTATTCTTGCTACCGCTATTACCATTTTTTACTCATCTCGCATTCTCAAGTCTTCAATTGAACAAATCAAGAAGAAATATTTACTATACTTGAATAACTAGTTTTTATCTCACCACTAACTAATTAGCTTTTCTTTCTGTCTACTTATAATCCTAGATGTATATAAACAATTATTATCACGTTGACTGCTACGTGAATCGCGTGTGAGTTTGAGATTCGTCTAAAATTTGTGGCAGTTAACGTGTTATTAGACAAAATACTAAAGAAACTTATTCAATTAATGTTTAATTCTATATAGATAATAAACATTTTATTTGTGCCGCAAGCCTTCGATGGTGTATCGCAGTTGTATTATAAAAGATAAAGCAATCAGAGACAATCTCTTTGGGAATGATGTAACTTGAAGTATCTATTCAGTGCACAATGTAGTCTAACAATGCCAACTAAAGAGACAACGCTACTCGCATTGTCTCATTCCGAGTGTTTGTCGGGAATAAAAGGACAGTTTGAACTGCGAATCTATCTATAGGAACAAAGCGAGTCCCCGAAGAAGAGAAAAGGAACGTTTTTGTTTAGTTTTTTGTTGTCGATTAATGGGATTTTTTCCTGATAAATTGGAGTTTGGTTTGTTGGTGTGTCGGAAACTCAAATCAAAATATTTTAAATTTTGTGTTCTCAGAACGAATACGTGCTTTTGGAATTTCAAAATAGCTCTTTGTTTCTTTGTAGTTGAAGCTAATTCAAGAAGCTATAAGCATCAAGCTTGAGTATGTAAAGGCTTTGTTTATCGGTCTGTTACAAGCTCAAATCTCAAATTAGATTAAAAATTCTTGAAGGGGTAATTAAAATTAAAATTTGATGTTTTAGGAACGAAAAAATTGATTTTAAAATTCCAAATTCAGTTTCCTCACAGTTGAGAAAAATCCATCTAAAAACCAAATGTAACTGATTCGATGTTTATATTGATTTTAAAATTCCAAAATATCTTTTAGTCTCCTCAAAGTTGAGGAAAATCTATCCATCTATACAAACCAAATGTAACTGATTCGAGTTTTAAATTGATTTTAAAATTCCAAAATCCTGTAAGTCTCCTCACAGTTGAGGAAAATCCATCCATCTACAAACCAAATACAACTGATTCGATGTTTAAATTGATTTTAAAATTCCAAAATACCACCTTTTAGTCTCCTCGCAGTTGAGGAAAATCTATCCATCTACAAAGCAAATCTAACTGATTCGATTTTTAAATTGCTTTCAAAATTCCAAAATATCTTTTAGTCGTCTAACAGTTGAGGAAAATCTATCCATCTACAAACTAAATGTAACTGATTCGCTTTTTAAATGCGGGTCGAGGCGCTTTGTTTCGCGTTGTGTCCGGTTTTGTCGTCCGAAAACATCTGTTCTTGAGGCGCGTGATGGCACAATAGGCGAACGTAATTTCAGTGAAATGCAAACAACAAAAAGTGTTCGACTCAAACGCGGAAATTTTTGATTTATGTGCTGGAGATTGCACAAAGAGCCCAACAATCCGTCGATTAGTTTCAAAGCCCAACAATCCGTCGATTAGTTTCAACGGAAAGCCTTAGACATAAATCAAACGTTGATTCAAATGTGTTGACTGCATAGAAACCAAGCAAATGTCTTCTTGCTGAGTAGTTTTAGCGAAACTAATAATAAGATATGGAATGTTGTTTAAAATCGATTTTCTTGGAAGATTTCGAAAAATAAAAACTTGAATGTTGAATTTCCAAGAATTAAAACTAATGAGTAACTTAGTAAACTAACTTTAGCGCAAAATTTGAGCACGATAAGTCGTGTAGTTAGGACTATACAGACTAGACATAGACCAGACAACGACCAGACAAAAACCAGACATAGACTGGACACAAAGCAGACACAGACCAGACAGACAGAAACGAGACACAGAGCAGATACAGACCAGACACAGATCAGACACAGACCAGACACAAATCGGACAACGACCAGATACAGACCAGGCACAAACCAGAGACAGACCAGACACATACCAGACACATACCAGACACATACAAGACACAGACCAGACACATACCAGACACATACCAGACACAGACCAGAAACAGTACAGACACCAATGAGACACAGAGCAGACACAGATGAGACACAGACCAGACACATACCAGATACATACCAGGCACATACCAAACACATACAAGACACAGACCAGACACAGACCAGCCACATATCCGGCAACTACCGGACACAGACCAGACACAAATCAGACACAGACCAGACACATATCAGACACATACCAGACACAAACCAGACACATACCAGACACAGACTAGACACATAGCAGACACATACCAGACACAGTGCAGGCACAAACAAGACATAGACCAGACACAGACCAGACACAGACCAGACAAAGACCAGACACAGACCAGACAAAGACCAGACACAGACCAGACACAAACCAGACAAATATCAGGCATAGACCAGGCACAGACCAGACACACACCAGACACAGACCACACACATACCCCAAACACAGACCAAAGACAGACCAGACAAACCAGACAGACCAGAAAGACCGGACGTACAAGACTGGCAGACCAGGCTGGACAGACAAGATTGGACAGACAAGGCTAGACAGACGACACTAGACACACAAGACTAGACAGACTAGACTAGATAGACAAGACTAGACAGACAAGACTAGACAGACAAGACTAGACAGACAAGACTAGACAGACAAGACTAGTCAGGCAAGACTAGACAGACAAGACTAGACAGACAAGACTAGACAGACAAGACTAGACAGACAAGACTAGACAGACAAGACTAGACAGATAAGACTAGACAGACAAGACTAGACAGACAAGACTAGACAGACAAGACTAGACAGACAAGACTAGACAGACAAGACTAGACAGACAAGACTAGACAGACAAGACTAGACAGACAAGACTAGACAGACAAGACTAGACAGACAAGACTAGACAGACAAGACTAGACAGACAAGACTAGACAGACAAGACTAGACAGACAAGACTAGACAGACAAGACTAGACAGACAAGACTAGACAGACAAGACTAGACAGACAAGACTAGACAGACAAGACTAGACAGACAAGACTAGACAGACAAGACTAGACAGACAAGACTAGACAGACAAGACTAGACAGACAAGACTAGACAGACAAGACTAGACAGACAAGACTAGACAGACAAGACTAGACAGACAAGACTAGACAGACAAGACTAGACAGACAAGACTAGACAGACAAGACTAGACAGACAAGACTAGACAGACAAGACTAGACAGACAAGACTAGACAGACAAGACTAGACAGACAAGACTAGACAGACAAGACTAGACAGACAAGACTAGACAGACAAGACTAGACAGACAAGACTAGACAGACAAGACTAGACAGACAAGACTAGACAGACAAGACTAGACAGACAAGACTAGACAGACAAGACTAGACAGACAAGACTAGACAGACAAGACTAGACAGACAAGACTAGACAGACAAGACTAGACAGACAAGACTAGACAGACAAGACTAGACAGACAAGACTAGACAGACAAGACTAGACAGACAAGACTAGACAGACAAGACTAGACAGACAAGACTAGACAGACAAGACTAGACAGACAAGACTAGACAGACAAGACTAGACAGACAAGACTAGACAGACAAGACTAGACAGACAAGACTAGACAGACAAGACTAGACAGACAAGACTAGACAGACAAGACTAGACAGACAAGACTAGACAGACAAGACTAGACAGACAAGACTAGACAGACAAGACTAGACAGACAAGACTAGACAGACAAGACTAGACAGACAAGACTAGACAGACAAGACTAGACAGACAAGACTAGACAGACAAGACTAGACAGACAAGACTAGACAGACAAGACTAGACAGACAAGACTAGACAGACAAGACTAGACAGACAAGACTAGACAGACAAGACTAGACAGACAAGACTAGACAGACAAGACTAGACAGACAAGACTAGACAGACAAGACTAGACAGACAAGACTAGACAGACAAGACTAGACAGACAAGACTAGACAGACAAGACTAGACAGACAAGACTAGACAGACAAGACTAGACAGACAAGACTAGACAGACAAGACTAGACAGACAAGACTAGACAGACAAGACTAGACAGACAAGACTAGACAGACAAGACTAGACAGACAAGACTAGACAGACAAGACTAGACAGACAAGACTAGACAGACAAGACTAGACAGACAAGACTAGACAGACAAGACTAGACAGACAAGACTAGACAGACAAGACTAGACAGACAAGACTAGACAGACAAGACTAGACAGACAAGACTAGACAGACAAGACTAGACAGACAAGACTAGACAGACAAGACTAGACAGACAAGACTAGACAGACAAGACTAGACAGACAAGACTAGACAGACAAGACTAGACAGACAAGACTAGACAGACAAGACTAGACAGACAAGACTAGACAGACAAGACTAGACAGACAAGACTAGACAGACAAGACTAGACAGACAAGACTAGACAGACAAGACTAGACAGACAAGACTAGACAGACAAGACTAGACAGACAAGACTAGACAGACAAGACTAGACAGACAAGACTAGACAGACAAGACTAGACAGACAAGACTAGACAGACAAGACTAGACAGACAAGACTAGACAGACAAGACTAGACAGACAAGACTAGACAGACAAGACTAGACAGACAAGACTAGACAGACAAGACTAGACAGACAAGACTAGACAGACAAGACTAGACAGACAAGACTAGACAGACAAGACTAGACAGACAAGACTAGACAGACAAGACTAGACAGACAAGACTAGACAGACAAGACTAGACAGACAAGACTAGACAGACAAGACTAGACAGACAAGACTAGACAGACAAGACTAGACAGACAAGACTAGACAGACAAGACTAGACAGACAAGACTAGACAGACAAGACTAGACAGACAAGACTAGACAGACAAGACTAGACAGACAAGACTAGACAGACAAGACTAGACAGACAAGACTAGACAGACAAGACTAGACAGACAAGACTAGACAGACAAGACTAGACAGACAAGACTAGACAGACAAGACTAGACAGACAAGACTAGACAGACAAGACTAGACAGACAAGACTAGACAGACAAGACTAGACAGACAAGACTAGACAGACAAGACTAGACAGACAAGACTAGACAGACAAGACTAGACAGACAAGACTAGACAGACAAGACTAGACAGACAAGACTAGACAGACAAGACTAGACAGACAAGACTAGACAGACAAGACTAGACAGACAAGACTAGACAGACAAGACTAGACAGACAAGACTAGACAGACAAGACTAGACAGACAAGACTAGACAGACAAGACTAGACAGACAAGACTAGACAGACAAGACTAGACAGACAAGACTAGACAGACAAGACTAGACAGACAAGACTAGACAGACAAGACTAGACAGACAAGACTAGACAGACAAGACTAGACAGACAAGACTAGACAGACAAGACTAGACAGACAAGACTAGACAGACAAGACTAGACAGACAAGACTAGACAGACAAGACTAGACAGACAAGACTAGACAGACAAGACTAGACAGACAAGACTAGACAGACAAGACTAGACAGACAAGACTAGACAGACAAGACTAGACAGACAAGACTAGACAGACAAGACTAGACAGACAAGACTAGACAGACAAGACTAGACAGACAAGACTAGACAGACAAGACTAGACAGACAAGACTAGACAGACAAGACTAGACAGACAAGACTAGACAGACAAGACTAGACAGACAAGACTAGACAGACAAGACTAGACAGACAAGACTAGACAGACAAGACTAGACAGACAAGACTAGACAGACAAGACTAGACAGACAAGACTAGACAGACAAGACTAGACAGACAAGACTAGACAGACAAGACTAGACAGACAAGACTAGACAGACAAGACTAGACAGACAAGACTAGACAGACAAGACTAGACAGACAAGACTAGACAGACAAGACTAGACAGACAAGACTAGACAGACAAGACTAGACAGACAAGACTAGACAGACAAGACTAGACAGACAAGACTAGACAGACAAGACTAGACAGACAAGACTAGACAGACAAGACTAGACAGACAAGACTAGACAGACAAGACTAGACAGACAAGACTAGACAGACAAGACTAGACAGACAAGACTAGACAGACAAGACTAGACAGACAAGTCTAGACAGACAAGACTAGACAGACAAGACTAGACAGCCAAGACAAGACAGACAAGACTAGACAGACAAGACTAGACAGGCAAGACTAGACAGACAAGACTAGACAGACAAGACTAGACAGACAAGACTAGACAGACAAGACTAGACAGACAAGACTAGACAGACAAGACTAGACAGACATGACTAGACAGACAAGACTAGACAGACAAGACTAGACAAACAAGACTAGACAGACAAGACTAGACAGATAAGACTAGACAGACAAGACTAGACAGACAAAATGCACTTGTCAAAATGTCACTGATAATGACGGGGTCAAGGCCGACCAACCTAAGAACAATTAAAGGAAGTTTTTAGTGTGGCGAGGTTGTTTGTGTTAGGTTTGCCCACCTGGGTTCGAAGGTTAGCAAGGTTGCTGTCTTAACCGATGCCACAATTTTCTGTTACGGAAATTCCCGTGGAAAACTTTACGCGAGTTTTCCATACGTATTTTCCAAAACGAAAATTGCGGTGAACTCAGCAACCTTCCTGTCCTTTGTTCCAGGCCGGCAACCTTAACACAAACAACCTTGAATTCACCACTAACTGTTTCCTTTAATTGTCCTTAGGTTGGTTGACCTGACCCCGTCATTATCAGTGACATTTTGACAAGTGGAGATGGAGCCTTGCGGGTGAGTTTTTCTTTTTGGATTTTCATAGGGGAAATTTCGACGAGGGTGGCGGAAAATCGGTCGGCGAAGCCTCGCTGAAGATTTCGCTGTGCGGTTTTCCCGTGTGCGGGGTTTCTTACGCCAGGCAAAACTTTGCAAAGTTTTCTTTGGTTATTGTTTGTTGCATTCGGCTTTGACAAATTACGACAACATGGCCACTAGACACAGTTAAAGAAAACGTTGCAAGCTTTTCCCGGGCCTAAAAAACCCGCACACGGGAAAATCACACAGGAAATCTTCAGCGCGGCTATACGTTTTCCCACCGATTTTCCGCTGCCCCTGTCGAAATTACCCCGAGAAAATTAAAAAAGGTAAACTCACCTGCAAAGCCCCTGTCGCACTTCTCAAAACGTTACCGATAATGACGGGGTCAAGGGCGACCAACCTAAGAACAATTAAAGGAAGTTTTTAGTGTGGTGATTGACAGTGACATTTTGACAAGTGAAGATGGAGCCTGGCGGGTGAGTTTTTCTTTTTGGATTTTCTCGGGGGAAATCTCGACGGGGGAGGCGGAAATTCGGCAGAAAATCGTCGGCGAAGCCGTGCTGAAGATGTGCGGTGTGCGATTTTCCCGTGTGCGGGTTTTCTTACGCCCGGCAAAACTTTTTAAAGTTTTCTTTGGTTATTGTTTTTGGCTTTGACAAATTACGACAACCTGGCCACTAGATACAGTCGAAATTATCGTCGAGTTTCATGGAATATTTTGGGAAATCTTGAAAGGTTCATTACAAATTAAAACAAATGAATAATTTAGTAAACTAGCTTTTTCTGCGGAGCACTGCTCCGCAAGAGACATATGTACCTTGGGGCTCACTGTCTGAACGCAGAGGAGTTGCAGTCCTTGAATCCCTCTCAGTTTCAGATATTTCTAATAGTCCAGTCATTATAGTAAGTTCACCTCGGAATTAGAGATACCCAGCTGTAAGTTTGTAAATACTTGTATAATGACACCTTAAAAGTTGTCTCAAAACCTACATATGGTAGGTATATGTAGGTTTTGAGACAACTTTTAGGGTGTCAATATACAAGTATTTACAGACTTACAGCTGGGTATCTCGAATTCCGAGATTCTTACCTAATTTAAGCTTAAATGACTGGACTATAATGGAATCAGGAATGGAGTAGGCGCTCTAAATGGGTACGTACACCAACGCTTAGAGGAAGAGGGTGGGGTACAATAGATCTATAAAGGTCGCAGAACAAGTCATCACCACTATATCTACAATCTACAAACTTTAGTGCAAAATTTGACCGAAGATTTGAGATAAGTCATTCAGTTTTGGAGCTATTGAGGCTTGAATTAGACACAGAATGACATTTTTTAGCTGAAATTAACATTTTCATTGAAAATTTAAAATTTGTTGAGCTGTAGCAAAATATAGCAATTTTGCTGCTGATTACAAATATGCAAATTAATCTTTGCAAGCCATTTCCGTTCACGAGATACGCCAAGCTAAACGAGTACGTTTATGATTTAGTACGGCGTATGAGATACGCCAAGCTAAAGTTTCAAGAATATTGACTGGACATGTTCATTTAGAATACATTTGTCTGCAATTGAAACATCTCAATCCTACTCTTAGTCTAATACCATCAATGTCTTTATCAAAATTTATACCATCATACCATCAAAGTCTTTAGGATTGTTGTTGTTGCAGGTGCCGAATGGAAACTGTTAACGGAAGACGAGAAGCGACCCTTCATCGACGAGGCGAAGAGACTGCGTGCCATGCACATGAAGGAACACCCCGATTACAAGTACCGGCCTCGCCGCAAGCCCAAGACTTTGCGCAAGGAAGGCTATCCCTATTCCATACCGTATCCTTCAGTCCCCATGGACGCCCTCAGAGCCGGTAAGTTCAAAATATTGTGAACTATTTGATGTGAGGTGTTTGAATCAAAACAAAATATTCGTTTTAAAATTAAATGTTTGGGTCAAAACAAAATTGTTCGATCAAAATAAAATGTTGTGATCAAACTAAAATATTTATTTCAAAGTTATCTTATATTATATTATATTATATTATATTATCTATAAATGAAATCTTATCACAAAATTTGTTTGAATTCGAATTATGCAATACGTTTTTTAGACTTGGTCAGCGGTGGCGTATCTATGGCACCCGTGTCACAGCTGACACGCGAAAAATTTTATTGTCGCAGAAATAGTTACTTTTCTAAAAAAAATCTACTCTTCAGAGATTAAAGTTTAATGAAATCTTATCACAAGATTTCTTTGAAATTATGCAATGCGTTGTTTGGATTTGACCAGCGGTGGCGAATCTAGGGCACGCGTGTCACAGCTGACACGCTGATAAATTTATTGTCGCAGAAATAGTTACTTTTCTAAAAAAAATCTGCTCATCAGAGATCAATGTTTAATCAAATCTTATCACAAGATTTCTTTGAAATTACGCAATGCGTTTTTTGGATTTGGCCAGCGGTGGCGAATATGGCACGCGTGTCATACCTAACACGCGGAAAAATTCATTGTCGCAGAAATAGTTACTTTTCTAAAAAAAATCTACTCATCAGATGGTTGTAATAAGTTTCGGTTGCAAATTTGTAATAAGAGTCGTAGCAATACCTTTTTTAGCAAAGATTTTTGCAAGCCAATCTTAATATTATAGGGAGATTAATCCCACTGCTTAAACCCCATTCTTCCCAGAAATCTTCTCAATTGAACAGAACGTGTCAAAACAAAGATTCAATCTCGAGATATTGCTCGTTCCCTTTTAAAAACCTTTTTAGCAATTATTTTTGCTAGACATTTTTCCTTTTTCATTTATAGACAAAAATCTTAAAAAAAAAACACTAAAGGGCGATTAATCCTACTACTTAACCCCTTGACATACAATGACGTCTCTAACACGTCATGTATATGTCATAAGATCACATGTATATGGACATGTCAACGCGCATTTTATTCGTATGTCAAGGGGTTAATCTCCATTCCTCCGAGAAACCTTCTCAATACACCTTTTCACGGTTAGTTAAGTGCATGCGCATCCGCCAAGTTTGAAAGGCGGGAATATGAAAGTTTCGGGCACACATGTAGTTAAACCTCAAAAAGTTCGGGCACTTTTTGACGTATAACATGGCGGAAATTGACACATGCGCACAAATAAATTTCAACCAAAAGGTCTATTAAACTAAAACTGTTAAAACATGGAGTGCTACTCACATAGACTTAGTAAATGCAGTTGCATCTGTACGCAGGTCCATAGCACTCAATACGACACAAATAAGCAACCAAACAGTAGCTTCGAAACTGAAACCGAAACTAGCAAGTGTCTCGCAGACCTTATTCTACAAATCAATCCACTCAATCTCGAAATATTGTTCGTTTGCGGACGTCTCGATTCGCCCTGGCGTGAGTAATGTCCGTTTGCCGCTTATAAATTATGGTGTACTAAATACATGGAATGTTAAGTATGCGAGCGCAACAGGATCTCGCACCTCTTGACGGCCAGGTGTTTGGATCAATGAAGAATCCCGCGAGATCACGGCCCGAGACCCGAAACCGATCTCTCACTGCCGATTATTCATGACACGAATAATGTTTTTAAATTATTCATTATTGCTGAGAATAGATTGTTTTGTTAGTACCGAGTCTAGACTAGACTGTTTTTAGTAGACTAGAGTTATAACTAATTGTGTTGATTTTGACAAGAAGAAATCAAGACATCATTTCTGTTACTACACAATCTAGACAAGTCACGCGTAGAGGGCACGCGTGACTTGTCTAGATTGTCATATAGATATCCAATAAGATATAGATATC
Organism: Phosphuga atrata; assembly: GCA_944588485.1. Classification (NCBI taxonomy): domain Eukaryota; kingdom Metazoa; phylum Arthropoda; class Insecta; order Coleoptera; family Silphidae; genus Phosphuga; species Phosphuga atrata. The sequence continues at coordinate 58,294,017 of OX155901.1, read as the reverse complement.
CAATTGATTTAACAACATTCTAAAACCACGAGAGAGCTAAAACGCGAGATATTAACTAATTATTGTATATATTGTGGAGCCAACAATAAATAGACAAGCCACGCGTGCCCTGTATATAGATAACCAATTGATTTAACAACATTCTAGATACGGTAAACCACCATATTCTCTTAGATAAACTTGGAAAATATGGAATAAGAGGTGTTGCCCTAAATCTATTTCGATCTTACCTAACTAATAGAACACAACAGACTAAACTATTTAATACCGCTTATGGCACGGTCAAGTCACAGATTACAGCTATCAAAATGGGGATACCACAGGGTAGCATTGGGCCCACTTTTGTTTACAATTTACTTAAATGACTTGCCTTTGGAGTTAAGTCAAAGTAAGTTAGTAAATTATGCAGACGATACTACATTACTAGTGGCCGGCAAAACCATGCAAGAGATAGTACATAAGTCAAAATCGGTAATAGAACAAGCAAAGACATGGTTCCAAAAGAATAAATTAACGATAAATGAGGATAAAACCAATCTTATTATATTTAGAACTTATCGATGGACAGTAACCTATCCAATACAATTAGAAACTGTCGGAGATATTATTGATGTAAAGACCGAGGTAAAATTTGTAGGGATATATATATATATATATATTTATATATATATATATATATTTATATATATATATATATTTATATATATATATATATATATATATATATATATATATATATATATATATATATTTATATATATATATATATATTTATATATATATATATATATATATATATATATATATATATATTTATATATATATATATATATATATTTATATATATATATATATATATATATATATATTTATATATATATATATATATATATATATGTATATATATATATATATATATATATATATATATATATATATATATATATATATATATGTATATATATATATATATATATATATATATATATATATATATATATATATGTATATATATATATATATATATATATATATATATATATATGTATATATATATATATATATATATATATATATATATATGTATATATATATATATATATATATATATATATATATATATATATATATATATATATATGTATATATTTAGAACTTATCGATCGACAGTAACCTATCCAATACAATTAGAAACTGTCGGAGATATTATTGATGTAAAGACCGAGGTAAAATTTGTAGGGATATATATATATATATATATATATATATATATATATATATATATATATATATATATATATATATATATATATATATATATATATATATATATATATATTTATATATATATATATATATTTATATATATATATATATTTATATATATATATATATATATATATATATATATATACCTATATATAGATCAAAATTTAAACTGGGATACACATATACAAAAATTGTTAGTCAATTTAAACCGAACAACATATGCGCTCCGAATCCTCCAAAAATGTGTAAGCCCAGAACTCCTCAAAATTGTGTCTTATGCCAACTTTTACTCCCATCTGCGTTATGGAATTATATTTTGGGGCAGAGGGAGAAACATAATAAAAATATTTAGGGCGCAAAAACAAGTGTTACGAATTATGCTGAAATTAAATTACAAGCAATCTTGCAGAGGTTTATTTAAAAAGGCTAACATACTAACAGCAGCAGGAGTATACATATTTGAAACGCTAATTTTTATATTTAAGCATAAGACTTACTTCACCAACCATGAGCATCTCCTTTAAGTGATTTGGCAGGCAATTATATAATTTTATAGCATTAAAATAGGATCCTTTTTCAACAAGTGATAAGTTGTGTGCTGGTGGTATATAGCTGGTTTTGTTGTTTCTTGGGTTTATGCTGTAAACCCAAGAATCAACAAAACCAGCTATATACCACCATCACACAACTTATCACTTGTTGAAAAAGGATCCTATTATAATGCTATAAAATTATATAATTGCCTGCCACTTAAAGGATTGCAGAAATATTGGAACATTCAAGGAAAAAGTGTTCAAATATATTAATGACATAGAAAACCTTATGTCATAGAAGACTTCTTGAGAGCAAAAGTTTAGCTCAAATAAGCTTTTGGAATATATTTATTTAAAATTTATTCGATGTATATTGCGACACATTTTTTTTTGGCTACATGTATTTTATGTACTATAGCTTGATTATGGAAATAATTTGAATTCTAAAACCACGATAGAGCTAAAACCCGAGAGATAAACTATGTATTGTATACATTTTTGAGCCAACAATGTATAAATACATAGTTTATCTCTTGCGTTTTAGCTCTCTAGTGGTTTTAGAATGTTGTTAAATCAATTGGTTATCTATATAGAGGGCACGTGTGGCTTGTCTAGATTGTGCAATAACTGAAACATATTGTGATACAATTTAGAATAAAGCGTGCAACACACTTGCTATTTTCAGTTTCAGTTTCAAAGCTACTGTTTGGTTGCATGTTTGTGTCGTATGGAGTGCTATGTACCTGCGTACAAATGCAGCTGCATTTAATAATAATAATAAAGTTTAATAACCCAGCAAAATTGGCAATAATCAACTATTACTACATTACATAAATGCTTAAAATAAAACATAGAAATATAGAAAGGAGAGATCACACAAACAATACATAAGAACACGAAGATCGAAATTGAGCAAGAGTACATGAAAATAAATCCATGTATTGTCTATATTTATTATACACACGCGACATACAATGGACGGGGGAATTAAAATGTTGGTTACTTCTGGCCATTGATGTGTTAAATACTACGGAGTTACGAGCGTTTTCGCGAGGTACATGCAAGTAAAATTGAGAAAGTAGCTCACTATCCACGATAATGCCATTAAATTGTTTATACAAAAACAATAAATGAGAAAAATCGCGTCTCAGTGCTATTTTGCACTAAATTGCATTTGGCGAGCAATCTATCATGTGGGTAGTTACGTTCAGGATAGATTCCATACTTTTTCAGGTGTAAATATTTAGAAAATTTTCTTTGGACGCTCTCGAACAGTTTAACATGAACTTCATAGCCAGGGCACCAGACAACTGTGCAATATTCCAACACCGACCTTACATACGAACCATAGAGTTGCAACAAGCAGTCAGTTTTAATTATATAATTATATATATATATAATCAGTAACCTTGTGTACCCTAAGGTGTAAGGTGTTACATTTCATATCCTAATTCCTACATTTAATCTTTACAATACATTATATACACTTTACAATACATTTCTTTCGCTATGTATGAACTTTTTCCACTCCCGTTTTCCTTTTGCCATTTTTGATGCTTGAACCATTGTGAGTCCTCTGTCCTCTACTATTTTCTCTATGTTACGATTCCATGTTGTCTTTGGTCTTCCTCTACTTTTCTTTTTTTGACCTTTAGCTTCCCATATTCTCTTGACTGGTCTTTTGTCCTCCATTCGCTTGAGGTGTCCATACCATCTCAGTTGGCAGTTCTCGATTCGCTTTGCTACTGGTTGCACATTTAACTGTTCTCTGATGGTGTCATTTCTTATGCGATCTCGCCTTGTGACTCCTAACACTCTTCTTAGGTATTTCATCTCTATACTTTGGATCTTGCTCTTTAGTCTCTTCGTTAATACCCAGCTTTCGCAGCCAAATGTTAGTATAGGTACGAATACAGCTCTGTATATACTCATTTTTGCTTTTAGCGAAATTTCTTTCTTTCCCAAGAAACTATTTCTGAGGCTGTGGTACACCCTTGCTGAACTCTCTATTCTGTCATTAATTTCTATTTCATGGTGTCCCTTGCTATCTAGACGTACTCCCAAATATTTAAAGGTGTCAACCTGTTCTAATACCTTTCCATTTAGCTCAATGTTTACTTTTGTATCTGGTTTCCCACTAACCATGATCTTTGTTTTCTCTTCGTTTATCCTGAGGTTCTTCTCTGCTAATTTCTCGTTCCATATCTCCAAGTTTCTCCTCAGTTCAACTTCATTTCTCGCGAATATAACAAGGTCGTCGGCAAACGCACATTCCCTTATACGGATTGGTTCTAGGTTTCTATACCCCACACTAAATGAAGACGTTCTTTTCCTCGTTTCTTTCATTACTTCGTCCATAACTAGGTTGAATAAAGTTGGACTCAAAACGCCTCCTTGCCGTACACCCTCGTTTACCGTAAACTCGCGTGATTGCATGTTGTCTGTTCTAACAATATTTCTACTATTTTTGTACATGCCCATTATTGCTCTTATTAGTTTTAGGTTAATTTTCCTTTTGATCAGGGTTTCTTCTATAATTGATCTTGATATTCTGTCGAATGCCTTTTCCAGGTCAAGGAATGCTTGATATATTTCATCCTCTGTATTGCTTATTCGTTCCATCATCTGTTTAATCGTAAATATATGATCCTGTATACTTCTGCCTTTCCTGAAACCACTCTGTGACTCTTCTAGCTGTGGCTCTAGTTCCCTACTCAGTTTTGTTTCTAATATTCTCTCGTACACTTTCGATGCTATGCTTAGCAGGGTGATTCCTCGGTAGTTGTTACAGTCTCTTCTGTCCCCTTTCTTATATATTGGCACAATGACCCCTATCTCCCAGTCTTTTGGTACTCTGCCTCCGTCCCAAGCCATATTGCATATTTTTGATAATAACTGATCTCCTTTTTCGCCCATATTTTTCAGCATTTCTCCTGTTATATTATCATGCCCAGCAGCCTTACCTCTTTTGAGTCTATTTATGGCATTCTTAACCTCTTCTAATTGTATGTGCTCTCTTTGTTGTTCTGTTTCTTCTATGTTGTAGGTTCTTTCGGTTCTGTCCACAATACTTTCTTTGTTCAGCAGATTTTCAAAGTATCTTCTCCATCTTTCTATTATGTCTTCTTCCTCCGTTAATATTGCTTCATGTTCATCCTTAATTTGCTTAATTACTTCATTCTTCTTCCCAGATCTTATGTTTTTCAGAGTTTTGTAAAATAGCTTTTGGTTTGTATGGAAGTCAGCTTCAATTTTTCGTCCAAACTCTTCCCAGGTTTCTCTTTTTGCTTCTAGTACTATCTCTTTGACTGTGTCTCTCTGTCTTTTATAATCTTGGTAAGTGGTATTATCTCCTTTACGTAGATATATTTTCCATTTCTCTTTCTTTAGTTTAACTTCCTTTTTAACATTGTCGTTCCACCAAGCCGTTTGCTTTTTGTTTCTATTTATTTTCGTGGTTCCACATGTTTCTTTTGCTGCGCTAATTAGGGTGTTTCTGAATGTTTCCCATGCTTCCTCCACATTACAATATTTATTAGTTCTTGTCTCATCTAACATTTCCTCAACTTTCTTTGCATAATTGTTCGCCACTTCTTTTATCATTAGTCTGTAGTTTTTTATAGTCTCCTTACTATTGTTGTTTCGCAGTTCTATTTTGTTCTTATTATTTCCCGCTCTCTGGCAGCTTATTGTCGTTTTCGCTTTTAGTAGATAATGATCACTATTTATCTCGGATCCTCTTATAACTCTAACATCCCTTATTTCCCGCCTAGAGTTCCTATTTATGAGTACATAGTCTATTATGGATTTTTCCCCTCTGCTTGGGACCTCTCTTGTGTATTTATGGGCGTCTTTGTGTTTAAAGAATGAGTTCATTACTAATAGGTTATTTTGTACACAGAAATCAATAATTCTGTGTCCATTGTTGTTTCTCGTTTTTTCTCCAAACTGTCCTATTACATCACTTGTCCTTTCATCTTTTATGCCGACTCTACCGTTTAAGTCTCCTAGCACCACAATTTTTCCGTTGCAATTCTCCACTATTTCTGATGCTTCTTCCCAAAATTTGTCTTTAGTTTCTGCTTTATCGTTATTATTTGGGCCATACAGAATTACCAGATGTAATCTGCTGTTTCTTTCTATTTCTAATTCAATTTTCATTATTCTTCCAGATATGCATTCCCATTTTTTTAAGTATTTGATTACATTTTTGTGTATTATACACCCAACTCCTCCTTTTGCTCTATCTGCATACGTGACGCCGCTTAGGATCATCATATGACCTTCCTCTAGCTCTGTGACCTTTTTTCCTTTATCTTTAGTTTCTGTAATTGCTAAGATGTTTATATCTCTTTCTTTAAATTCCTCAATTAGTTCTTTTTCTTTTCCATTTAGTCCTCTAATGTTCCATGTTGCCAAATTTATTCCTCGTAAACCATTTACATGCCGTGTCGTTGCCGTATTTCCCTTATCGTTAATTTCTGTTAATCGTTTTTTGAAGTATTATCTTCTGCCTTCTTTACTAGTACTAGCCTTTCTTCATCTTCACACCATTTCCATTCTTGGTCATCAATAAATACTTTCTGGTACCCTATTTTAGTTTTCTTCCCCTTCTTCCCTTCTTCTTGGGCAGCTTTCCTAATTTTTCCTTGTATCTCTCTTTCTTTTCTTGACATATCATCATTAATGTATACTTTTCCTTCCTCATAGTTACGTAATTTATTTTTATTTTTCATGACTTTCATTTTTTCATTTGCATTGATAAGTTCCACGAGGTACGTTTTCATACCTAGTTTCACAGCTGATTTTACGCCTATATCCGATTCGAGTTGGTTTTTCATGAAGTTTTCCATAGTTTCCTTTGGTGTTAGCATTTCATCATCTCCCAGCATTAGTCCTTGTACTACAATATTATTTCTTCTTTTTTCTTTTTCCATCGCATCTAGCCTAGCATTTATTGTCTTAACTTCCTCCTTTAATTTTGCATTTTCGCGTTTGGTTTGTTCATTTTCTTTTCTCAGTTTCCTTATCTCGTTTCTGTACTCTCTTTGTTCTAATCTGATCCCTTTTACCTCATCTGTTAGTTGTTTCATCGTTTCTAGTATCTTTTCTAGCTTATCACTCTCGGTCTTAGATTTACTTTTCCCAGGGGAGCGTTCTATTTTCTTGGTTTAATTATATAATTATAATTTATTATTATAATTTAATAGTAATACAGTTCAGTTCGCGATGGCGGCAGGAGAAGACGCTCGAAATGTGCCTCCAAAAATAAATTTAGTTTGTCATCCACAAACGGAATATAGTCATGTTTCTTGCCTGTTATGTGATTCGCTGTATTGTAAAAGTGATTTTTTCAGAAAATCTAGTAAAGGGAAAGGTTTTTTTCTTACAAATACGTCTGTAATATGCCCCGAACACGGAATAACCTACAACGTGCAAAATAGAGAAGACGACAATTTTAACCAACTGCAAATACTAAAATTAAAAGCTGAAATCATAAATCAAGAAATACTTAATCTTACTAGCCAATCTGCTGATGATTCTACAAAATCTGAAGAAGAACTTAATGATAGTAGTGCAAGTGATACAGTTTATTCTATAGGTATCTTGTTAAAAGAAAATAAAAATGCCAAAAAAACTATTGATGAATTAAAAAGAATAAATGAAGAGTTCATTGAAAGTAATAGATTTTTAAGATCTAGCTTTAACAACAAAATGCCAACAATGTCTTATTCATCTGCAGCTAAAATAAATTCTGAAGTTTACAAAAACCAGAACAGTATTAGTGAAGTTAAAACAATAATTATTATTCCAGACAAATCTCAAACCCAAGATGATATTTTTACAGCAATAAAAAGTTCTTTAATTGCAACTAAAAAAACAGTGAATAAGGTTTCAAAAGGAAAAAAAAGTGTTATTGTGCAGTGTGATAAGAAAAGTGGACAAGAAATAAAAATAGCTCCAGAGCAAGACCTTGGAGATAAGGCAAAGATTAAGTTTGCTGAAAACCTTGATTAATAAAGATCTATGGTATTGACAATAAATTCTCTGAGGAAGAATTAGTTCAAGATATTTGTGAAAGAAATGACATTAAAGAAGATTCTTTTAGGATTGAATACATTTATCCCAAAAAGAAAAATACTAAAGGTATCAAACTAAGAGTAAAAGCTGACTTGTATATGAAAATTGCACAACAAAGGAGTCTACATATTGGTTATCAAAATTGTAATCTCATCTATGGTGATTATAATATAAATCAGTGCAATAAATGCCAAGGTTTTAATCACAAATTTTCCACATGTAATAAAATACAGTGCAGTTTCTGTGCAGATGAACATAAATCTGAAGATTGTAAAAATAAAAATATAAAAAAAAAATGTGTAAATTGTGTTCATGCAAATCAGTTTTTGTCCAAAAAGAGAAGTTTTGATCATGAAGCCACAGATAAAAATAACTGTGATACTTATAAAGCCAAATTAAACAAAGTTATTAGCACAACAAATTATCCAATCGAACCAGCATTTAATAAAGTAAATAATATTAATCAACGCAATGGGTAACTTATCTTCGCAAAATCAGGAAAATGATTTTCCTACATTACCATGCTCCATTGATCAAAATCTTAATATGCTGGAATCACTACAGGAGCAACTGATTGATAATGAAGCTATATTTACAAACACTAGTGAACATGATGTTTATTTACGTAAGTCCAACAAGGAGTATATATTGTGTGTCAACATAAGAAGCCTAAATGCGAATTTTACAAGCCTACAAACTTTTGTGGAAAGTTTTGGAAAGTCCAACCGTCAATTATTATATGTACTGAAACATGGAACATCGAATTTTTGTCATATTTTAAATTACCGGGATACAAAATATATCACAATCAAAGTTGTGTAAACCAAAATGATGGTGTTGTAATGTATATTAAAGAATATGTCAATGAAACCACAGAAATAATTGAAATCGGTATGCTAAAAATTCTACACTCTACTGTAACAATGGATAAAAATAAAGTCTGAAATTTCATCTATATATAGATGTCATGATATGCATAAATGTGCATTTGTACGCGAATTAAAAACCTTTTTGACGAAAAAATAAACTCTAAAAATCACATTATTATTGGAGACTTTAACCTAGATATTTTAAATTTGGATAATATTAGGCAAGAACACTTAAATAACCTTGTTGAAAAAGAATATTCACCATGCTTTCAATCCATTACAAGACCATCAGGTACAAATCCTAATCAAGGGCCGTGCATTGATAATGTGTTTATCAAAATTAAATCTTTTCAAACAAAATCAATAAAACTAGAAAATCTTTGACCATTACCCACATTTTCTTGAAATTGGAAGAATAAACTTTTATAAACCCAAAAAAAGCCAATAGAAATTTTGAATAATATACAATTGAGAAAAAAAGCTGAAAAGATAAACTGGGAATCCATCTTATCAATGGATGACCTTGATGAAGCAACAATTTTTTTTTGAAATTAGTGGATGAGTGTATAATAAAATCGAAAACAAAAAAGAAAAAAATAAATAAAAAATCCCCTAGAAATCCCTGGATTACTGGGGAAATAATACAATTATGCAACAAAAAAGAAGCTCTATATAAAAAATGTCAAAATGATGTATCAAATATAAATCTTAAATATGAGTATAAAAACTTAGATAAAAGTATTAAAGACGCCAAATATAAATTTGAGTATAATGAATTTGAAAGCAACTATGGTGACTATAAGCGTATATGGCAACTAATTAAAAACAAACTAGGTAAAAAAATGAATACAAAAGAAAATATCAAATATATTATAGATAAAAATAATAATATAAAAATAACTGATTCAAATGAAATAGCTAATAAAATGAGTTATTATTTTTGTAATGTGGGTAAAGAGTTAGCGAATAAAATAATAAAATCGCAAAATAAAATACGTAATATGCCTCCAATGAACTCCAAAACTATTTATCTACATATGACAAATAAAATAGAAGTTGCAAAAGTAATTAAAAAATTGAAAAATAAAAAAGGTGGCGTTGATGGGGTGAACACTAGAGTAATACAAGTTTTATCAAATTGTATAGCTGGGCCGCTATCACATATAATAAACTTATGCTTCGTTGCCTGATGAGCTTAAATGTGCTGAAATTATTCCCATCCATAAATCAAAAAGTAAACATCATTCTGAAAATTATAGGCCTATTTCACTATATTCGAATTTTACAAAAATATTAGAAACATATTTACAGAAACGACTAGTTTATACATTTTCTAATAAAGTTATTAGAAAATGTAACATTATATTAAATAAACAGTATGGATTTCTAAAGGGTATAGGAACAAAAGATGCATTAAATTTTATCGTTGACAAAATACTTAATGCATTAGATAAAAGCAAACCTATAGCCATCGCCTTTTTAGACTTAGCCAAAGCTTTTGATACTGTGGACCATGAAATACTGCTTCAAAAATTATACAATTACGGGATTAGAGGCAATGCTTATAAATTGATATCAAGCTATTTAACAGGGTTTTTTAACAGGGCAATTTAACAGAGTTAATTTCGATGAGGTGAATGTGGGTATTCCACAGGGAACTGTACTGGGACCACTTCTGTTCATACTCTACGTAAATGATTTACTTGTAAACTCACCTGAAGGTGAGATAGTTTCAGATGATACTGCTCTAATAACGACAGGAAAAACCTGGTTAAATGTCGAAGAAAAAATGAATAGCCAATTAAATGAGATAGCTGACTGGCTAGCATTAAACAAATTGTCGCTAAATATTGATAAAACTGTATTTTTAACGTTTGGTAATTATTGTGATAATGTACTTGACACAATGCAAATAGCAATCAAAAATAAAGATGTAAAAAGGGTTGAACAAAGTAAATATCTAGAATTAATTTTGGATTATAGATTAAAATGGAATATTCATATTGAGCAAATATTGAAAAAAACAAAATATCTAGTTTTTATCTTTAGAAAATTATCGAAAATCACGCAGAAAAAGACTCTAATGATAATTTATTATGCACTATTCCATAGTATATTAAGTTATGGTGTCATAGCTTGGGGAGGTGCCTACCCAACACAATTAATCTTACTGCAAAGACTGCAATATAAATTATTAAAAATAATTAGTAAAAATAGATTTATAAATGAAAAAGTTCCATGTAACATTGAGCAACAATTTGCTCTGGAATCAATATTATACCATTATGAAACCCTTTCTAAAATATCAACCAGTGTTACTAGATATAAGAATATTCAATTACCAAAAAGAACAAAAACAGTTAGCAGTAAAAGGAGTTATATCAAAGCAATTCTTATATTTAATAGCCTACCTAATGAATATAAAACTATTGTAAACAAAACGAAAAGAAAAAAAGAATTGAAAAAATAGATAATTGAAAATATTTATGTTGTATGAAATATAACTTGAATAAACAATTAAAAAAAAGGATAATAATAATAACAACAAATAAGAATAATGATCAACAGAATAAAATATAAAAAGTAAAGGAGAGCACTCAAAAATATTTTTACTAAAATATTAATTCTCTACTTTAATATCAAAGTCTATTTTTAGTTAAGTATAGTTTAGTTTATAATTATTTTTATAGTATTAAGCAACCAGTCTCACAAACAGGTAACTGTGTTTACCTCTGTGAGAGTATACTGGAAATTGTATATTTTCTATGTATATTTATTTTCTAACTGGCTCAATAAATACAAAAATAAGTCCATGTCAATAGATCCAATCTAATTACGTTTCAGTTACAAGTGTGTGAAGATGGGCTTTTGCGCATGAGTTGCGAGGTTTTGTTTTGAACCTCGCAACTCATGCACAAAAGCCCATCTACACACTTCTGTGTCATACATTATTTTATGTACAAAGCATGTCAAAATACTGTTGAATCTACAAGAAAATGTTTGTTTCTTACCGATAATATTGACAAACTGTAATTTTGACAGACAAAATACTTAAATCACGGACACAATAAGGTTACAATGTTCAGCGCCTTCATCGCATAATTGCTAAGTAGTAAAAACGCACTATTTGGTTGTTGTAGATGTAATCTAGTCCATGTCACTCCATACGGCACAAATATGCAACCAAACAGTAGCTCAACTGAAATTTGCAAGTGTGTTCTAGGCCTAAGGTAATAAAGCTTGTGATTTCTGGATGAAAACTAGAACGTTTTAGCTGGACAACTTTGCAAGATATCTTTGGAAATGTCAGTTGTTGAATCAATCCGGATTAGTCTATTCAGTTCAGTTCAGTCTAATTCTTGTGTAATAGACCAGTGGTGCGCAAACTATTTTCATTTGCGACCGAACATTTTTTGTGAAATTTTATGCCGGCCCCTGGATAGAAGTAAACATTGTAATTCCCAAACAGTTCTGCCAACATCTCCATAAAATTTGAAACAAATCCCCAAATTAGTTTTTGAGAAAATTAAGTTTGAAAATTTTAATGTTTTCAAATTTGTGGAATTTACAAAAAAACTGCAATATTCGCTGAAATAACTATTAAAATATTGGGAAAATTTGCAAAATATTCCGGAACAGTTCTAACAACATCTCCACAAAATTTGAAACAAATCCCCAAATTAGTTTTTGAGAAAATTAAGTTTTAAAATTTTAATGTTTTCCAATTTGTGGAATTTACAAAAAAAACTGCAATATTCGCTGAAATAACTATTAAAATATTGGGAAAATTTGCAAAATATTCCGGAACAGTTCTAACAACATCTCCACAAAATTTGAAACAAATCCCCAAATTAGTTTTTGAGAAAATTAAGTTTTAAAATTTTAATGTTTTCAAATTTGTGGAATTTACAAAAAAAACTGCAATATTCGCTGAAATAACTATTAAAATATTGGGAAAATTTGCAAAATATTCCGGAACAGTTCTAACAACATCTCCACAAAATTTGAAACAAATCCCCAAATTAGTTTTTGAGAAAATTTAGTTTTAAAATTTCAAGTTTTGCAAATTTGTGGAATTTACAAAAAACTGCAATATTCGCTGAAATAAATATTGAAGTACAGTAGAGCCTCGATAATTTGAACCCACGATAATCCGAACGCCTCTATAATCCGAACGACCCCCCCTCCTACGCCTGCAAGTCGATGTCTCGCAGAATATCGCAGTGCCACGTGGCTGTCTCATTCACTTTAGGTGAATTAATCGTCGAATTCTCGTTCACCGCGCATCGTTCGGCTACTTTGTGCTTTTCTCTAAATATTTTTGTACGTTTTGAATCATGGCCTCAACATCAAAAAAACGAAAACATGTGACATTGACAATATCACAAAAGTGCGAGATTTTAGACAAGATTAAAGAAGGTTTTCCGATAACAACTCTTGCGCATCAGTATAACGTTGGAAAATCGACTGTTTTTGATATAAGCAAGGAAGACAAAATACGATCATTTTTGATAAATACAGAAAACGGTCCAGGCGCTAGAAAAACTTTAAAGTTGCCTGCAAACCCACAGCTTGAAGATGCCTTATTTATGTGGTTTTTAGAGCAGCGAAGAAAAGCTGCCCCCTTGTCAGGTGACATAGGATGGAAAAAGCTAAATTTTTCCATGAGACTTGGAATAGGAGAATTTGTTGCTAGTAGAGGATCGTTAGACAAATTCAAGAAAAGACATGGAATACGCCAACTCAAACTTATTGGTGAAAAACTGTGAATAATAAAGAAATTGCAATGTTTGCAAATTTGTGGAATTTACAAAAACCGCAATATTCGCTGAAATAAATATAGAAATATTGGGAAAATTTGTTAAATAATTCGGAACAGTTCTACCAACATCTCCACAAAATTTAAAGCAAATAACCAAATTAGTTTTTGAAAAAAATAAGTTTGAAAATTTCAATGCTAGTAGAGGATCGTTAGACAAATTCAAGAAAAGACATGGAATACGCCAACTCAAACTTATTGGTGAAAAACTGTGAATAATAAAGAAATTGCAATGTTTGCAAATTTGTGGAATTTACAAAAAACTGCAATATTCGCTGAAATAAATATTGAGAAAATTTGCTCCAAAAAATCTCCACAACATTTGAAACAAATCCCCAAATTAGATTTTGATGACATTAAGTTTGAAAAGTTCAATGTTAGCAAATTTGAGTTTCAAGGTGGAATTTACAAAAAAGCGGAATATTCGCTGAAATAAATATTAAAATATTGTAAAAATTATTACGAACTTCTCCACAAAATTTGAAACAAATCCCCAAATTAGTTTTAGAGAAAATTAAGTTTGAAAATTTTAATGGTTGCAAATTTGATTTTCAAGGTGGAATTTACAAAAAACTGCAATATTCGCAGAAATAAATATTGAAATATTGGGAAAATTTGCTAAATTTTCCGGAGCAGTTCTACCAATATCTCTACAAAATTTGAAACAACTTCCCAAAAAGTTTTTGAGAAAATTAAGTTTATAAATTTCAATGTTTGCAAATTTGTGTAATTTACAATGAATTGACTGAATTGATTTGGTTTGATTTGAATTGATATGAATTCAATTGATTTGATTTAAATTGATTTAAATTGAATTGATTTAGATTGATTTGAGAGTTGATTTGGATTAATTTGAATTGAACTGAGAATTGAATTGATTTAAATTGAATTGGTAATTGAATTGACATGAATTGAATTGATTTGAATTAATTTGGATTGATTAGAATTGAATTGAATTGAGAATTTAATTGAATTGATTGATTTGAATTGATTTGACTTGATTTGAATTAATTTTAATTAAACTGGTAATTGAATTGATTTGAATTGATTTGAGAGTTGATTTGGATTAATTTGAATTGAACTGAGAATTGAATTGATTTGATTTGATTATAATTGATTTGGATTGATTACAATTGAAATGAATTGAGAATTTAATTGAATTGATTGATTTGACTTGATTTGATTTGAGAGTGGATTTGGATTAATTTGAATTGATTTGGATTAATTTGAATTGAGCTGAGAATTAAATTGAATTGATTTGAATTGATGTAAATATCTAACCCCCTAGTATCATCCAGTCTCGTGTTTCTAGCCTCTTCTGTCTTAGCTAGTCTTATGTATCTAGCATGATATATCTAGCCTCATGCTTCTAGGCCCGTTTGTCTAGCCTCATATATCTAGCCGCGTAGGGCTTGTTTCTATGATTGATTTTGAATTGATATTTTAATTGAATTGATTTCAATTGATTTGATTTGAATTGATTTTATTCGAATTGAATTGAGTTGAATTGATTTAAATTGCATTGAATTGAATTGGTAATTGAATTGACATGAATTCAATTGATTTGAATTGATTTGGATTGATTAGAATTGAATTGAATTGAGAATTTAATTGAATTGATTGATTTGAATTGATTTGACTTGATTTGAATTAATTTGAATTAAACTGGTAATTGAATTGATTTGAATTGATTTGATTTGAGAGTTGATTTAGATTAATTTGAAGTGAACTGAGAATTGAATTGATTTGAATAGATTTGGATTGAATTGAATTGAATTGATTTGGATTGATTAGAATTGAATTGAATTGAGAATTTAATTGAATTGATTGATTTGAATTGATTTGACTTGATTTGAATTATTTTGAATTAAACTGGTATTTGAATTGATTTGAATTGATTTGATTTGAGAGTTGATTTAGATTAATTTGAAGTGAACTGAGAATTGAATTGATTTGAATAGATTTGGATTGAATTGATTTGATTTGAATTGATTTGGATTGATTAGAATTGAATTGAATTGAGAATTTAATTGAATTGATTGATTTGAATTGATTTGACTTGATTTGAATTAATTTGAATTAAACTGGTAATTGAATTGATTTGAATTGATTTGATTTGAGAGTTGATTTAGATTAATTTGAAGTGAACTGAGAATTGAATTGATTTGAATAGATTTGGATTGAATTGAATTGATTTGGATTGATTAGAATTGAATTGAATTGAGAATTTAATTGAATTGATTGATTTGAATTGATTTGACTTGATTTGAATTAATTTGAATTAAACTGGTATTTGAATTGATTTGAATTGATTTGATTTGAGAGTTGATTTAGATTAATTTGAAGTGAACTGAGAATTGAATTGATTTGAATAGATTTGGATTGAATTGATTTGATTTGAATTGATTTGAATTGATTTGGATTGATTAGAATTGAATTGAATTGAGAATTGAATTGAATTGATTGATTTGAATTGATTTGACTTGATTTGAATTAATTTGAATTAAACTGGTAATTGAATTGATTTGAATTGATTTGATTTGAGAGTTGATTTAGATTAATTTGAAGTAAACTGAGAATTGAATTGATTTGAATTGATTTGGATTAATTAGAATTGAAATGAATTGAGAATTTAATTGAATTGATTGATTTGACTTGATTTGAATTAATTTGAATTGAACTGGTAATTGAATTGATTTGATTTGAGAGTTGATTTGGATTAATTTGAATTGAGCTGAGAATTGAATTGAATTGATTTGAATTGATTTGAATTGATGTATATATCTAACCCCCTAGTCTCATCCAGTCTCGTGTTTCTAGCCTCTTCTGTCTCAGCTAGTCTTATGTATCTAGCATCATATATCAAGCCTCATGCTTCTAGGCCCGTTTGTCTAGCCTCATATATCTAGCCGCGTAGGGCTTATGTCTATGATTGATTTTGAATTGATATTTTAATTGAATTGATTTCAATTGATTTGATTTTAATTGATTTTATTCGAATTTAATTGAGTTGAATTGATTTGAATTTGGCTCACTTCTAGCCCCGCGGGGTTTGTTTCTAGCCCCATGTATCTAGTTTCTAGTCGCGTCTATGTAAGAAGCCGGAAGTTCGACCCGGAAGTACGGACCGAAAACCGGAAGTCAAAACCGGAAGCCGAAAGTCGAAACGGGAAGTCGAAACCGGAAACCGCAAGTCGAAACCGGAAGACGAAACCGGAAGTCGAAACCGGAAGACGAAACCGGAATCCGGAAGTTTTCAAGGTCAAGGTCGGAGGTGGGAAGGTGAAAATTGGAAACAAATCTCCAAATTAGTTTTTTAGAAAAATAAGTTTGAAAATTTCAAGGTTTGCAAATTTAATATTCAAGGTGATTTACAAAAAACTGCAATATTTGCTGAAATAAATATTGAAATATTGTGAAAATTTGCTAAATATTCCAGAACAGTTCTACCAACATCTCCACGAAATTTCAAACAAATCCCCAAATTAGTTTTTGAGAAAATTAGGTTTGAAAATTTAAATGTTTGCAAATTTAATTTTCAAGGTGGAATTTACAAAAAAACTGCAATATTCGCTGAAACAAATATTAAAACATCGGGAAAATTTGCTAAATTAATAATTTACCCCATGGTTTGCGCACCACTGTTTTAGACTAATTAAAAATCGTCTAAACTTATTTTTTTTCTTTTAAATTTGACTAAAAAAATTTTGTTAATTTTTGATAAATTCCTCTATAAGAAGTCGCTATATGAAATTTCCTCTATTCCAAACGAGATCTGTGAATAAAACTTGTCGAAAAAGTTTCTTATTAAGATTATTTAGATTTGGACGGGACGGGTGGGTGTAGTACAGGCCACAGAAACGTGAGAGCGGGAGCCTTTCTCGCAGACAAAAAGCGCCTTTATTCAGACCTAAGGTGTATCCTTTCAAGGAGATTAACGAAGAAGAAAGAGATTTGATCCGAAGATGATATCAGTTTTTTTTTTTAAATTTTATTTTGGATACATTAGAATGTCTCCCTGCCATATAGAGAAGATTTTTTTAGTCCGTTTCTGTTGCAGACGGGATATATCATATTAAAAACTCAACAGAAAAGATTAGATGAAACTTTATACTCAAACTGCCTAATAGCTTCTTATCTATATAAGACACCGATTTCGCAAGAAACGCAATATGATTCCCACAGACTTCTAGCAAACTTTTATTTATTTATCCGTTAATTTATTCAGTATCACGTCGACGATTAGTCCTGCTCTGTAACAATGGCCGATTTCTCGGAACATTACAAACAAACAAATCTTCATTTTTCTCTTAATATCGTTCCCGGTGCGGAATGAGTTTAAATATTTATGAAACGGCTGGGAAACGGAGCTTATGCCATTCGAAATCCGGTCGATATACCTGGATTTGTTATTAAGAAAACATATATACATACAAAATTCAATTTCAATGGCATATTGATCGGAACCTCGACAATGCCCGGATTGTATTCTTTCCATTATGCGATTATTTCTAAAGGAAAAAAACGCGTGTAATAATAAGGATGGAGAGACGAGCAGGAAAATTAAGGATTTTGCGGAACCCAACTGTCACGTCCGACACGACACACACACACCTGGTATTTGATAATTACAAATTGCAAAAATATAAAGACAATTTTATAAATTAATTTATTATAAACTTGCGTGCAAGTTTTTTAGAAATCGACCCAATGTAAACTTTTGACTTAAACCATTTTTTATTTAGAAACTATTAATGAAATGAAATAAATAAATATGCCGTTTGAAAGGCATTTTAATATGCTTTAATTTGAGTTTAATTTTATCAAGAACACTTATCGTTCATAGCTGTAGCAACCGGTAAACAAAAACGAACGTATTTATTAGGTCTAGTCAAACTTCGGATGCAGCTAAGAATCTTATTTTTTTAAACAGGATTGTAACAGGCGATGAAAAAGGGTTACCTATGACAAAATAGTCCGCAAAAGACACTGGCAATCAGAAACGAGACTATCGTGTGAAGCCCTACTTCACACGATAGTCTCGTTTCTGATCTCGTTCCGGGCAGCCGTAACATTTTCTTCACAAATTTGAACCCGAGCAACCAGAACTTGCCCGAGCCCAGAATGAGCAGTCCAAATTTATTAAGAAAATGTTACGGCTGCCCGTGTTAGAGTCAAAGATTGAAGACGAGATCTGATACGAGACTCTCGTGTGAAGCCCTAAAACTGACTTGATAAGGATCAGCCACCCCTACCAGACCCGAAAGCAAACATTCTTGGCAAGAGAGATTTTATTGTGCGTATGGTGGCATTGTCTAGGAATAAGTCACCACGAGTTGTTGAAGCCAAATGTAACAATTACTGCGGATTACTACGTTCAGCAGTTTCAGAGAAACTCCATGAAAAACGTCTACCTCTCGTCAATCGCAAAAATGTAATTCTTTTACACGAAAATGCCCGACCACATATAAAAGGGTTGTGACTCGGGAGGGCGGAAAAAAATCTTTGGCTTGGATGATCTGTTTTACCACATCCACCTTACTCCCCGGATCTTGCCCTGCCAGACTACCACCTTTTCCGTTCCTGCCAAAAATTTTTGAATGGAAAAACCTTCAATTCTGAAGAGCAACCAAGGCAGGCTGTTGAAAACTTCTTCCAGTCCAACCCAACCACATTTTACAAGGAAGGAATTGATAAACTGTCAGGAAGATGGGAGAGGGTTATAGATAAAAGTGGTGAATACATAATGGATTAATAGAATTTTGTTATTCAACCTAGTATCCTTTACAATCGAAATTTGCATATCATTCGTTTTTCATAATTTGATAAGTTTTCAAGAATGTTAGTCTAAACGCATATTACACCGTAAATAGCCGCCCAAGCTTCTGTTCTAATCGAAAATGGACTTAGCCAGCGAACAGTTGCTCGGCAACTGGATATGACACGCGCCGCGGTTCCAAGAGTGTTCAAACGTTATGGCGAGACTGGATCATTTCATAAACGATCTGGTACAGGCAGAAGGAGAATTGGCTCGGAATTACCGCTGTATTGTGTCAACATCAAAAAGAAATCGTCACACTTATGCTGTTTGTTCAACTGCAACAACAGTTCCGTGAAGTACGAAGAGTGGCTATTAGTCACTCGACAGTAAGACGAAGTCTGCAGGAAAGCAACTTGACCCCTAAGACACCTGCAGTTTGTCAAAATCTTTCCTCAGCTCATCGTCCAGCACGGCTGTGTTTTGCAAGGGATCATTTAAATTGGACGTTGGAACAATGGGGGTCTGTTCTCTTCTCAGATAAGACCAGCCTCTATGATATGCCTCTATGGTAGTGACCGAAGAAGAAAAGTGTACCGGAGACCAAGATCGCGATTTGCAAAATGCTGCATTGAAGCGCGAACTGTTTATGGAGGTGGTTCCTGCATAATCTGGGGTGCAATTTTTATGGGAGCACGAAACAACCCTGCTTTCATCATTAAAGGCAATTTTCTATGGACCCATCGACTGTGTGTGATCTTGCCATGAAGCTCTTCCTTGATCTTAGGCGTCGACCGGTTGGCTCGTGTTGGTGCAGAGGATGCATTTCCTGCATCGGTTTCCTGTTTCGTCCTTTCAGCATCCGTGGCGACATGAACGACGATGAGCTGTGTGCGTGTGGCCAGCCCCAGGATATGAGCCACATACTGGTCTGCCCACAACTGGAAGAAGGATGCACGCACGAAGACAATTTTATGTAACGACAAGGCTATTGCAGCCGATATTTTTTGGGAAGATGTCGTATGAGCCGGACACGGAAAGTAAGTATCATTAAAGGCGCCCAAGTTCATGGAAGAGGAAGTTTACCAGCTGCTAGGTACACCGCGGTGGTTTTAGCAGTTCATGTGGTATCTTACGTCGAATACATTAGAGAAGGATTTATCTTCATGCATGACAATTCGAAGCCGCACACCGTTAGAATCGTGCAACATTACATTTCAGAAATCGTTTTTCGGGTTATGGAGTGGTCAGCATGCAGTCCCGACCTAAATCCGATAAAACATTTATGGGATTAAACGAAGAATTCAAGCTAGGCCTCGTGCCCCAAGCTCGATCATAGAGCTCATTGTTGCATTTGAAGAAGAGTGACTTAACATCCCACAAATCCCATGAAGAAGAACAAGATGAATGGGTCTGTAAATGAACGAGAGGGGAACGAATTAAGAAGAACGAGATGAGCTGGTCTGTGAATGTGAATGAAGAAGAAAAGGATGTACGGATCTATAAATGAACGAGATGAGATATGAGATACCAGATGTCCGAGTTGGAGAGGGTCTATTACTCCTGCAAGAGCATTTACATCTTCAAACATCTTTCCAAGAACCTTACAACTTACAATTAGTAGTAAGACTCTCCGCACTCAATGCCTCAGAATGCCTCTTGATGAACAGAAAAGGTTCACTCAGCAAGCTAGAGCTTAAAGAACGGAAAATCCTGAGGAGAATACTAGGGCCAATACGAGAAGAGGATGGCACATACAGGATCAGACACAATAGTGAGCTGTACCACCTGCAAGACATAATCACATCTATGAGGAAAAGGCGCCTAAACTTGTATCGACATTTAACCCGCATGAACCCCCGCAGACTCACGAACCGGATCTTCACCACGATAGCTAGAGAGAAAGCCTCCAAAAACAAATGGATCACCACAGTGGAGCAACTTAAAATTCCAAAACTAGAGAGGATCGGTCCAAACTCCGACAGACCATTCCAACCAACAGAGCAAACAGAGCAAAGTGGACAGAGGAGAGGAAGTTTGCCCACAGCCAGAAAATGAAAGCTTTCTGGGCTAAGAAGAAACAGCAGACATCACAGCAGTCAAAACGTGCCCATGTAGGCCCAAACGAGAAGCAAAAAACAACGAGATGAGAGAGAATGTAGGAGAATGGTTTAAACTGTTCTGTAAATGAATCACAAAGAGGAAAGTCTTTTATGGTTTAGAAATATTTTTTGTATAAATCTATAAATCTAAATATGGACGGGATGAGAGCGAATGTAGGATGAATGGCTCTGTAATTAAACGAAGTGAGAGAACGAATGAAGAACAACGAGTCTGTAAATGTGAACGGCGAAGAACGGGATAAACAGATCTATAAATGAACAATATGGGAGTGAGTAGTGGAAGGAGGTCCACGTCCTACCTAGGACTGTAGCACCATGGAGAAGAAAATGGGAGACGTGTAGGAAAACGTGTAGAAGGCGCGATTTTTTTAAGTTAATCCAATATATTGTAGTTAACGCAATTAATCTACAAATTGTATTTACAATTGAAAAGTTTATATGACTGTTATAAATAGTTGTCAATTAGAACTGTATTTACAATATTCGACAAACATGTAGGTATATCAAACTACAATACAAAATGGTAGGAACTAGTCGTTGATTAGTTGATGGTGTTAGTTACATGCATATTCTACCGCAAATAGCCGCCCAAGTTTCTGTTCTAATCGAAAATGGACTTAGCCAGCGAACTGTTGCTCGACAACTATGCTCGATATGAGACGCGTCGCGATTCGAAGAGTGTTCCAACGTTATTGCGAGACTGGATCATTTCATAAGCGACCTGGTACAGACAGAAGGAGATGTAAAACGGTTCGGGATGAACGCTGTATTGCGTCAACATCATTAAGAAATCGTCACCTTAATGCTGATCAATTGCAACAACAGCTCCGTGAAGTACGAAGAGTGGCTACTAGTCACTCGACAGTAAGACGAAGTCTGCATGAAAGCAACTTGACCTCTTAGGCAGCTGCAGTTTGTGAAAAACTTTCCCAGCTCATCGTCAAGCACGCCTGCGTTTTGCAAGGAACCATTAAAATTGGACGTTGGAACAATGCGTGTCTGTTCTGTTCTCAGATGAGACAAGAATATGCCTCTATACTAGCGACTGAACAAGACAAGTGTACCGCAGACCAAGGCAGCGATTTGCTGAATGCTGCATTGAAGAGCGGATTGATTATGGAGGTGGTTCCTGCACGATCTGGGGCGCAACTTCTATGGGAGCACGAACCGACCCTGCTTTCATCATTAAAGGCGCCCGAGTTCAGAGGTAGTTTAACAGGTGCATCGAGAAGGTTCTAGCAGTTTTTCTGGTATCTTACGCCGACTATATTGGAGAAGGATTTATCTTCATGCATGACAATGCGAAGCCGCACACCGCTAGAATCGTGCAAGATTACATTGCAGAAAACGGTTTTCGGGTTATGGAGTGGCCAGCATGCAGTCTCGACCTACATCCGATAGAACAAACAACAGGTCTAGTTTTCTAGCTCTCCCTTAATTTGTTTCCTTATCTAGTCCGTTGGGTTGGATCCATTCCTACAAGTATTTAAACTTCTCTGTTCTCTTTATCTTCCCATGATTTACCTCCATGTATCTCTCATTTTGGTGCTTGTACTCCATATATAGGAGATTTGACTCTGTCTTTTCATAGGAAATTTGAAGACTCGTTTTTACTGCGATTTCATGTAGACACTCAAACATCTTTCAAGCGTCTTCACAGTTATTGGCTAAGATAGCAAAGTCATCGGAAAAAGCTAAACATTTTATTTCCAGGTTTTTCTTTTCCCTCCCAAGGCGTATTCCTCTTATTCTTTCCAAATTTAGGACCTCTTCCCAGGTTTTCATTATTTTTTTCCTTTACGATGTTGAAGAGCATTGGGGATAATCCAACTCCCTGTCTGAGTCCTGTCTTAAAACGGATTAGAAATTTCCCCGAAGAACTTGATTTTCGAGAAGGTATTGGTCAGTGTGTGTTTGATGATTTCTCTCGTTTTTTTGTCAATTCCAAACTGTTTCAAGGTACTAAATAATGATTGTCAATTGAGCCGTATTCCTTTTAATAGTCGACAAAGATGACCACAGTGTTCTGGGTCTCTAGAGCTCTTGTTCACAGAATGCTTTTTAGATTGAATATCTGTTCGGCGCATGATCTTCATTTTCGGAAACCAGCTTGGTATTCTTCCTTGGTTCTCCCACTCTGCTCAACAGAACTTTAGATAGCATCTTATAAGCACTTGGAAGTAGAGAGATCCCCCTGTAATTATTTGGGTCCGTTCAGGTTACCTTTCTTATGAACTGGATGCAAAAGCGCATATTTCGAGTCATTTGGGATCTGTCCCATTTTCCATATTTCTTCTATAAGGTGATGGATTTTTTTTTTGCAGCGACCTCTCCTCCGATCTTCCACATTTCTGCCACAATGCCATCTTCCCCTGGTGCTTTGTTATCCTTGAGCTCTTTGATTATCAGTTTTATCTTATCTAGACTTGTTGTCTAAACCAACAAGTCTAGATAAGATAAAACTGATAAGGATCTAGGTTCTCGTTTTGGTTCTTGGCGTCCAATCTTTCTAGAGGTTCTTCGCTGTTTAGCAGCACTTTAAAATAGTTCGCCAAGCATTCGCAGTTTTCTTTAATATTAAGGCCGGTCCAGACGCTCCGTTTTGCACAACCTTTTTGTCTGCGCAGTCTTAAGACGGAATGAAAACGTTTCAATTTGTAGAGCGTCTACACGGTGCAGATATATCTTTATGTTTTGCACAGTTTTAGTGAAATCGTCATGGAGGAGGTACTAGTCTGGTCATTTGTGAACAAAATGAATCGGAAAACGGAGCTACCGTTTACATGCGCGGACTATATTTACATATATGCTCTTTAGCTCAGTTATTGTTGCAACTGTACCATCTCCGAGCAGTTTTCAAAACTACGCACTTTTCCTATCTACACGCAACGTTTTATCTGCAACGTGTTGAACTGCGCAGACAAAAGGTCGTGCAAAACGCAGCGTCTGGACCGGCCTTTAGTAACTATGCTACCATCTATGCGATTAAGGCAAAGAGTTGGTGATTGATAGATACCCTTGTGGCTTCTCTCTGAAGGTTCGATAACTCCTAGTGTTGTTGCTTATAAATTCTTCTTCCACTTTTTCCACCCTAGATGTGTCATATCTTCTCTTTTGAGGTCTTATGACCTTGGCAGCTTCTTTTCTTTCATTCCTGAAGTCTTACCATTTTTCATCGGTTTTATTGGAATACCACCTCTTCCTTGAATTTAACCCCCTTTCAAGTGCTTCAACACATTTTTTATTCCACCACCTGTGCTTCCTTTTTCTTGGGGGGGTTCCCAAACTTTCAGATGCGCTGATCAAGAATTCTCTGATCTCTTCGCAACTGTTCATCTCCATATCAGACAGGTTTTTAAGGTATTTATCTTTGTTTTGCTTCAGTATCGATTCTGGGCTTCTTGCTTATTCTCCGCTTAGGTCTGTTTGGCTGGAATTTTACTTTGATTTCTGAGAGGTAATGGTGTGATTCAATGTTGGCACCTTTTCTCACTTTGACGTTCAGGATTTCCTTATGGTTCCGGGTTGTTATTGCGACATGGTCGATCTGTAACTCACCCTAGCGAGTTTGGAGAGAGAAGTCTTCTTTTTCTTTGGTACTGCCTTGAAGTTTGTGGACATTAGTTTCAAGTTGAACTGTCCACAAAATCCGATAAGTCGTTCTCCATTCCTATTTGTTCTTCTATGTGCTCGATAGTTCCCCACAACTGTTTTATATTTCTTTTCTGTGTCCCCTTGAGCATTTTATTGTTTTATTGTATACAAATAGTTTGTGCAAAAATCTATAAATCTAAATATTAACGGGATGAGAGTTAATGAAGGGACACAGAATGAATGGGTTTTTGAATGAACGGGATGACAGCAACTGAAGGGAAACAGGATGAATGGGTGTGTAAATGAACGGGATGAGAGCGTATGAAGAAGAACAAGATGAACGAGTCAGTAAATGTGAATGAAGAAGAACGGGAAGAACAGATCCATTCCTACAGGTATTTAAACTTCTCTGTTCTCTTTATCTTCCCATGATTTACCTCCATGTATCTCTCATTTTGGTGCTTGTACTCCATATATAGGAGATTTGACTCTGTCTTTTCATAGGAAATTTGAAGACTCGTTTTTACTGCGATTTCATGTAGACACTCAAACATCTTTCAAGCGTCTTCACAGTTATTGGCTAAGATAGCAAAGTCATCGGAAAAAGCTAAACATTTTATTTCAAGGTTTTTCTTTTCCCTCCCAAGGCGTATTCCTCTTATTCTTTCCAAATTTAGGGCCTCTTCCCAGGTTTTCATTATTTTTTTCCTTTACGATGTTGAAGAGCATTGGGGATAATCCAACTCCCTGTCTGAGTCCTGTCTTAATTTCAAACGGATTAGAAATTTCCCCGAAGAACTTGATTTTCGAGAAGGTATTGGTCAGTGTGTGTTTGATGATTTCTCTCGTTTTTTTGTCAATTCCAAACTGTTTCAAGGTACTAAATAATGATTGTCAATTGAGTCGTATTCCTTTTTATAGACGACAAAGATGACCACAGTGTTCTGGCTCTCTAGAGCTCTTGTTCACAGAATGCTTTTTAGATTGAATATCTGTTCGGCGCATGATCTTCATTTTCGGAAACCAGCTTGGTATTCTTCCTTGGTTCTCCCACTCTGCTCAACATAACTTTAGATAGCATCTTATAAGCGATTTGAAGTAGAGAGATCTCCCTGTAATTATTTGGGTCCGTTCGGTTACCTTTCTTATGAACTGGATGCAAAAGCGCATATTTCGAGTCATTTGGGATCTGTCCCATTTTCCATATTTCTTCTATAAGGTGATGGTTTTTTTTTTGCAGCGACCTCTCCTCCGATCTTCCACATTTCTGCCACAATGCCATCTTCCCCTGGTGCTTTGTTATCCTTGAGCTCTTTGATTATCAGTTTTATCTTATCTAGACTTGTTGGTTTAGAATCCAGGTTCTCGTTTTGGTTCTTGGCGTCCAATCTTTCTAGAGGTCCTTCGCTGTTTAGCAGCACTTTAAAATAGTTCGCCAAGAATTCGCAGTTTTCTTTAATATGAAGGCCGGTCCAGACGCTCCGTTTTGCACAACCTTTTTGTCTGCGCAGTCTTAAGACGGAATGAAAACGTTTCAATTTGTAGAGCGTCTACACGGTGCAGATATATCTTTATGTTTTGCACAGTTTTAGTGAAATCGTCATGGAGGAGGTACTAGTCTGGTCATTTTTGAACAAAATGAATCGGAAAACGGAGCTACCATTCACATGCGCCGACTATATTTACATATATGCTCTTTAGCTCAGTTATCGTTGCAACTGTACCATCTCCGAGCAGTTTTCACAACTACGCACTTTTCCTATCTACACGCAACGTTTTATCTGCAACCCGTTGAACTGCGCAGACAAAAGGTTGTGCAAAACGGAGCGTCTGGACCGGCCTTTTAGTAACTTTGCTACCATCTATGCGATTAAGGCAAAGAGTTGGTGATTGATAGATACCCTTGTGGCTTCTCTCTGAAGGTTTGATAACTCCTAGTGTTGTTCCTTATAAATTCTTCTTCCACTTTTTCCACCCTAGATGTGTCAAATCTTCTCTTTTGAGGTCTTATGACCTTGGCAGCTTCTTTTCTTTCATTCCTGAAGTCTTACCATTTTTCATCGGTTTTATTGGAATACCACCTCTTCCTTGAATTTAACCGCCTTTCAAGTGCTTCAACACATTTTTTATGCCACCACCTGTGCTTCCTTTTTCTTGGAGGGGTTCCCAAACTTTCAGATGCGTTGATCAAGAATTCTCTGATCTCTTCGCAACTGTTCATCTCCATATCAGACAGGTTTTTAAGGTATTTATCTTTGTTTTGCTTCAGTATCGATTCTGGGCTTCT
Organism: Phosphuga atrata; assembly: GCA_944588485.1. Classification (NCBI taxonomy): domain Eukaryota; kingdom Metazoa; phylum Arthropoda; class Insecta; order Coleoptera; family Silphidae; genus Phosphuga; species Phosphuga atrata. The sequence continues at coordinate 58,266,684 of OX155901.1, read as the reverse complement.
TGCTTATTCTCCGCTTAGGTCTGTTTGGCTGGAATTTTACTTTGATTTCTGAGAGGTAATGGTGTGATTCAATGTTGGCACCTTTTCTCACTTTGACGTTCAGGATTTCCTTATGGTTCCGGGTTGTTATTGCGACATGGTCGATCTGTAACTCACCCTAGCATCGAGTTTGGAGAGAGAAGTCTTCTTTTTCTTTGGTACTGCCTTGAAGTTTGTGGACATTAGTTTCAAGTTGAACTGTCCACAAAATCCGATAAGTCGTTCTCCATTCCTATTTGTTCTTCTATGTGCTCGATAGTTCCCCACAACTGTTATATTTCTTTTCTGTGTCCCCTTGAGCATTTAATTCTTTTATTGTATACAAATATTTTGTGCAAAAATCTATAAATCTAAATATGAACGGGATGAGAGCTAATGAAGGGACACAGAATGAATGGGTTTTTAAATGAACGGGATGACAGCAACTGAAGGGAAACAGGATGAATGGGTCTGTAAATGAAAGGGATGAGAGCGTATGAAGAAGAACAAGATGAACGAGTCTGTAAATGTGAATGAAGAAGAACGGGGAGAACAGATCTATAAATAAACAAGATGAGAGAGAATGAATGAAGAACGCGTAGAAACGAGAAGTTAAACTTGTGCTAAAATCTATAGAATTGAATATGAAATTGACTAATTGATTATAAAAACTAGTGTTTGCTAAATATTTTTCTTCATATATTTTTCTATGAAATTGACTGAATATTTTGCATGTAAATCCACATAGATTTTTTTATAAATGGGTCTCTAGAAACCATTTGTAGCTAAATCTTGTGATAATTGTAAAAGATTAATTAATGAATTATTTATTTAATTATTTATTGCTCAGCAGTTTATATGACCAAAGACAGAGCAAATATAAGATTAGTTACAACTAAACAATAATACATTTAAAAAATATATTTTTTTTAAATACAAGGTAACACAGGTTGGGCACATAGAACAATTAAACATAAATAAAAATAAAGAAACAACAAAAAAAAAATACTAACCATTAAATAATATTAAAAGATAACTATTTTATGAGATAATTGTGGTTCGGGAAATGTGATGGTAATGTGAGCGTATGTGACAAATTTTTCGCAGTTTGCAAATAGTAATTGAAAGAAAATGCTAAAAAAACAACTTGAGGGATAATTGAGAAAATGGTGAGACGAGGTTCCGCGTTTTGAATAATTAATAGATTTCACGGCGAGTCAGGAATGGCGGCTGGCTGTAATTACTTCATAAACGTTCGAAATTACAAAACGTGCGCCATTTCTCGCCGAGTAATTTATTTAAAACTTGAATAAATTATCCGATACAGATAAAGAGTTTCCTCTGCCACAATAAAACGTTATTGTAACGCAAGTTTTTTTCATCCATATGCAAATCTTTTAATAATCTTTACACTTTACAAGTTTTCTTTTGATCTAGCGTAGATTCCTATCCGTTTTCTTCGCAATTAAACAGATAATTATCGATTGTTATTCAAAATTGAATTTTTTATTATCCTCGTTTTCTGCTTCTTGTTAAACAATTCTGCACGAACAGAAAAAAATGTTTTAATTTAAATATCTATAGACTGCAACACAATTACAAGCTCTGTATTAAAAGAAATTCAAATTCTTTCCACTGCAAAACTGAAACTTATTGTGATCACATAATCTTCGATAAATTATTCTAGATATAGATAACGCGGTAATTTTAAATAAAACTACAAATATTCTCCAGAATTTGTTATTTTAACTAACTCTAGCTAAGAAAACGAACTAAATCCAGATTTTGTTAAATACTGTAAAACATATCATACGTAAAAACTAGATTATTTCAAGTCTCGGCTTATTATTTGCCAGAGATTATCCATTAAGAAACCTACTTATAATTTGTTTTGCTTTGTAAATTTAGATTGCTTAGTTTTAGATTATGTGTTGATGCACAATACTTATTAATCTGCACAGACAAGACTATGGAGTGATATAGATACAGTGATATAGATCAGTGGTTCTTAACCTTTTTAAGCCGCGACCCAATTTTGAGGAATATGTTTATAGCGCGACCCAAAAGACCAAACGGAAGAAGTTTTAGAACATAATTAAAAAAAAATCTTTTATTTTACAATAGTGACATTTTAAGTCACATATCGTGGGTGTACTGCCAAAAGTGATCAAGTCGAAAATTGACAAAAATGAGATAATCTGTTCAAGTCGTTTTAACGTCTGCTACCTTTATGTGAGGGGTTCAAGGGTAGTGCATGCGCGTAGTGAACCTCCACGTGGTGAACCGTGGTTACCTGAGTAACCTCATGGGAGATGCGGTAACTAATCCGTATGGAAGGCGGGGTCAGGGCTAACGAGAGCGGGAGAGATGGCCCTCCGATAAGGGGGTTTAGCTGGGAACCAACAACCTCATAATAGAAAAAAAATCGTTACGAAAACTGTAAGAAAAAAGACCGGACTGAATCTACGACGACAAGGAAAACTAAGGCCCGGAATAGAATGGAATGGAAAAAAAATCTAGAGGAGGCCAAGACCCATAATAGGTCGTGGAGCCAAAGCTGATGATGATACCTTTATGTGAAAAAATTGTCCAAGCCAATATACTTAGCTAATCATAAACTTCTAACATGGGCCAAAAATGGTCAAGTCTTTATCATCAGAATATCTACTGTTAAAAGTGTCCATTTCTAGTTACTCACTTTTGCCAATTTTTGACTAGGTCATTTTTAAAGAAAACTGTCAAGTCATAAAGATATAATATTCCTGTCAAGTCAAGATATAAATCTACACACTTTACACGACTCGAGTTTCGATTGTTGAAAGTCATTTTCAAGTAAAAGATAAATAAAGCTATTTTTCGATCCAAGAAAAATTACAAATGTTTTTGTTTAATTAGGGTTCCGTACCGAAAACGGAACCCTTATAGGATCACTTTGTTGTCCGTCTATCTGTCTGTCACGATCATTTTTCTCAGGAACGCGTAGAGGTAACACGTTGAAATTTGTATCAAATACTCGGGTCTGCGGTCTCTTTCAGCTGTGAAAAAAATCAAACTTGTAAGTCAACGCGATTAAAAGATATGACCGTTTACCTAGAATTATGAAATTTGGCAAGAAGCGGTGTCTTACAGCACATATAAGGGGAAAAATCTGAAAACCGTAAATATGTAGTTTAATTAAAAGAAAAATGCGAATTTACTATTAGAAACTTATGAAAATACACTAATGTGTTGCGTGGTATTGTCAGGCACCAGAAGCATATGGGTTGCATTCAGTTAGGTCCTCCTAAAGATACCTTACTTACAAGTTTGTACGGAACCCTCGGTGCGCGAGTCACAACTCGCACTTGGCCGGTTTTTAGTTTCAATTTAGTTTCTGCAGTCGACGCTCACCATATTAAATGGTTATAACTAAAGAATTAGTTTTTTTTTTTTAAACGGTTTGTGGAGGCTGATCCCTCAGGAAAAACCAGTGCCACTAGAAACGTTAGAAAACAAAGTTTTGCCCATCGGTATCCTTCTCCATGTATCTCACCTGTACATAATTAGTTGGTTTTGGTCCTTAGCTTAAGATCAGGTATTTCGATTTGGCTGCACCAGGCAAACAAAGGCTTTCAGGGCTCCTAGGGGGCGCAACTGCCCAACGCGCATCTATTAGGGATTTACCATCGGGTTTGCAAACTCTTGTACTTCAGGATCAAACCGGTATTTGTTTTCGATGGCGGAGTTCCCGCACTCAAAACACAAACAATAGTATGTAAATAGAATTGCCAGTTCCAATTTAAACCAAGTTTGCTCCAGGCAAAGAGGAATCAGTTGAAGTCTAAACACTTATCGGAAGCAGATAATAACAAAAAACAATTGCCATCGCCTTTATTGAAACATTCTGCAATCAACAAAGTTTTGTCGGAAAGCACGACAGGGGTCGTCGATTAATCAAGTAATGTTTTTTAGCAACTTTTTAAGCCCCCCTCCCCCCCCGGGGACACATGGTGAGGTTTTAGGTTATGCCCCCCCTCTACCAAAAGTCGCGCGCGGTTTTTCGGTTTAAAAATCGAGAGTTAAACAAAAAAATAAATATACGTGATATCTCACTACACACCCTCCCCCCTCCCAACATGTAATATTTCTTTATTCTTAACAAACCCCCTCCCCCCGTTTCGAGCCTTACGTGATTAATGGACGATCCCAAAGACGCTCTATGAAAACCCAAACCTAGCTCTTCAAAAAATATGGATGGCTTATACGTTTTGCCCCCTTCCCAATTAGACTCAACAATCTCTTCGAGTAAAGAAGAAGAATTCTCTTCAAGCTGTACCACATCCCATTCAAGCATTGGGATCTTTTCGGAATCGACGCCAAATCCTCAGAGTTCAAATCTTTACCACCAGACATCCGACATTAAATCCTAATAGAATTAAATGATGCTCGGAAGCAAAACTCTTGGGGACGATTGCACGAGTTACCAACACAGACTGATGAGTTGTTCGGGTATCAAATGGACAGATGGTTGAAGAGGTATTCAGTGCAAAATGCCATGGAGGAAGGAGAAAAGGAAATGGGAGTGCACAGTTTGAGTTTGGGAGAGTTGGAGGCTTTGTTGAACGACCGTGGGGTGATTACCGATAAAATGGGGAAAAGGTTTCGGATGAAAACACAAGATTTTTGCATATCAATGATGTTAAAAAGGCTTTGGAAAAAGCAAAACTGGAAGAGAATTTAAAGAAGGCTAAAACATGTGTATGTAACCGAAGGTTACATAGTTCATATACCTATGTTTTCTCGTAAAATTAGGGAAAAAAACTTTTCTGTTTCACCTTTTAGTTCGACCCAAGAAATATGTCTCACGACCCAATTTTGGGTCGCGACCCATAGGTTAAAAACCATTGATATAGATGACTGTAAAGTGACCACATTTTCATTGAGACAAAGCGGGACAAATGGGATGAAATGAGAATTATAATTTAGTTATGAAAGCAGACAAATAATTCGAAAATAGTATATTTTGCAACTAGGGCGGTAAATTATCAATTGGTCACGAGAGCGAAATTGGGCGCATGAAGGAAATGAGTGCATTCTAAATCATTCATTCACACATTCGCTCGAGAGGGCAATTGACAATACCGCCCGTGTTGCAAATAATATTTTTTATTACACACGCGAGGGGACGTGTCTTACAAGTTTGGGATTCAGGGGCCATCCAAAAAAAATAGATTTAAAAATGAAGAATTTGCTTGGTACTTAAGTACTATCGCCAGAGTTAGATTAGGCTATAACGGAGCAGATTAACTAAGACCACATATCGCGCAGTAGCGCGACCTCTCAATCCGCAATTAGAAAAAATATTGGATAAGGGTTGCATTAGGTTATTTTAGAGCAGATATATCAAGATCAAATATCGCGCGGTAGCGCGACCGTTCGCTGCGGTGCCGATAATACGTAGGTACCATTTTTTTCTCTAACCAAAGTGGGTCCAGGGGGGCTAGCCCTTAAAACACTGCAGCCCATTGGCCTATTGTATTTCCTCACATTGTTTTGTTCATGCAAATAGATCCAGTCCCTCTATCAGGTCCAGGATTTTATGTGACATGTTTTGCACGGGGACTCTCTAGGTACCTTTCTTCTTCAAGTAGCACTAAAACCCTATGTGGGTCTAGGTTGCAAGCACAATTTGCCTCCAACGACTTCTATCTAGCATTGCTTCCTGTTCATTTTCGATGCCTATCTTCTGCATATCCGATAGAGCATTGTCTATCCATCTCATTCTAGGTCTTCCCGCTGGTCTTATGCTTGTCGGTTCTTCCTGCCATGTTATTTTCAGCATTCGGTCAGCCGGTGCTCTTCAGATGTGTCCTGCCCATCTCAATCTTTGTGACTTTGCTTCTCTCACAATATCTCCCTGGTACAATTGTTCTAACTTCGCGTTTGTTCTTATTCGATATTGCCCTGACCTCGGATCCTGGGTTGTCCATATATTTTTCTAAGTATTTTTCGTTCGAACCTTCGCAGGGCGTCTTCGTTTGCTTTAGTTAGGGTCCACGCTTCACATCCATATGTGACTACCGGTCTTATAGTGGCATGGTACAATTTTTGTTTTGAGGCTCGCGACATTATTCTCGATTGGAACAGTTCTCTTAGTGCATAATAGCATATATTACCGCTCTGTATGCGAGCCATTTCTTTATTCATGTTGTTGTCTGCTGTGATGACTGCGCCGAGGTATTTGAATTCTGAGACCCGTTCGAAATTGTAGGTTCCAATGGTTATGTTTTGCCCTAGTCGATCTCTTCCCTGTCTCCGGGAGTTATACATATATTTTGTTTTGTCTTCATTAATACGTAATCCTACTATGTCCTTTTCTATTTTTCCAAACAACTCTTTGGTTTTAATGGTTGTTTTACTGACAAGGTCTATATCATCTGCATATGCCAGTATCAGGTTTGGTCCACTGTTTGGAAAAACTTCAACGTCGATGTTAGCCTGTTTGGGTCCCTCCTCTTTTATCTGAGCTTGGGACCGGCTGCGGTTCGAATGAGCTACTCGGTTCACCCATTCTCTCCGCAGGCAGAGGATTATCTGTACAGCAGAGATGAGGTCTCTAAGATCACAAAAAAGGGACCACAAAAGAAACGAAGACATCCGAGAACTTTGCGAATTCCAAGACATAATGAGATGGTCCCGAAACAGACTTTTTCAAAATTTGCCGATTGCCGAAAATTGCAAGGGATGGTCTGCCAAGATCCACGAGACCACCAGGAGAGATTATGTTGAACGGATGGACGACAACAGATTGCCGAAAATTGCAAGGGATGGTCTCCCAAGATCCAGGAGACCACCAGGACGCCCACTCATACGTTGGTATGAAAGCTGGAATTCATAATCCCAGCTACAACTCTAAGAAATTAGAGAACAAGGCAGATGCCTTACAAAAAGGAAGAAGAAGAAGATTGTGACGTACTTATATGTATTTTGTGTATATACATCCTATGGTGAATAAATGAATTTGAATTTGAACAAGACTGGACAATGTTGGACAAAATTATAAACCAAAAATTGGACAAGAGTGAAGAAGATTTAATATAACTAGATAATGTCAATAATGAAGAGGTCATGTTGAACGGACGGACGACAACAGATTGCCAAAAATTGCAAGGGATGGTCTCCCAAGATCCAGGAGACCACCAGGACGCCCACCCATACGTTGGTATGAAAACTGGAATTCATCATCCCAGCTACAACTCTAAGAAATTAGAGAACAAGGCGGATGCCTTACAAAAAGGAAGAAGAAGATTGTGACGTACCTATATGTATTTTGTGTATATACATCCTATGGTGAATAAATGAATTTGAACAAGAATGTTGGACAAAATTATAAACCAAAAATTGGACAAGAGTGAAGAAGATTTAATATAACTAGATAATGTCAAGACTGGAAAAGTCTCCACAAAATTCGACAAAAAGAGTAGATATGATAAGATATGTGTACCAGTCATTTCTTGGGACAATTAAATCCATGGTCGATTTATTTTTATATATTGCGTTTATTTAGCAACAAATTAACAAAACATGAGGCTTATTCTATTTCTGCAATATTATTAACGTTCCGCGTCGACAGGGTTCAGACTTAAATTCGCATCTTGATTAGTAACCGAGTAAAAATGATCACTGTGTTTCAAGTAATTTGATAAAAAGGTAAAACTTTCAAACTCGATAACTTTACTTGCAGACTAGTTAGAACCTTCTAGTTTTCACTAATATTTCCATTGTTATATCTTTGCCCAATTTAAAATTGTTATCTAGTCTCGTTCCCGAGAAAACAGAAAAAAAAACGGCCAAGTGCGAGTTGTGACTCGCGCACCGAGGGTTCCGTACAAACTTGTAAGTAAGGTATCTTAAGGAGGTCCTAACTGTATGCAACCCATATGCTTCTGGTGCCTGACAATACCACGCAACACATTAGTGTATTTTCATAAGTTTCTAATAGTAAATTCGCATTTTTCTTGTAATTAAACTACATATTTACGGTTTTCAGATTTTTCCCTTTACATGTGCTGTAAGACACCGCTTCTTGCCAAATTTCATGATTCTAGGTCAACGGGAAGTACCCTATAGGTTTTGATTCCCTTGTGAAATCGCAAAATATGCGACATAAACGGTCATATCTTTTGATCGCGTTGACTTACATGTTTGATATTTTCACAGCTGAAAGAGACCGCAGACTCGAGTATTTGGTACAAATTTCAACTTGTTACCTCTACGCGTTCCTGAGAAAAATGGTCTTGACAGACAGACATACGGACGGACAGACAGACAGACGGACAACAAAGTGATCCTATAAGGGCCTAAAAACTAGCACTTAACAAAGAAAACTAAACGAAAACTTTGCAAGGAATTTGAAAAAGTTTGATCTGTTATAGATAGATGATATGATCCCTCAAGACACCTATGCGTCTTTGCTGTTTTATGATAAATCTTGGAATCTGTTTTATTTCAAACGAAATAATTAAAACTTGACAGGAATTCTAATAAACTTAGGTATTAGTGAGTAAACGTCTAGGAAAGGCATTAGGGATTTGAATACAAATCCGTGAATTGTTGTCTTAATTGGAAGCCATCAACAAGTCTGTTTTATTAGAATTCCATAAATTACGCGAGTGCGAACGAGCCTCTTGACTTATGCAATGTTTCTCGCGTGAAAAGTAAGCCCGAGTTATGGTCAGCTTGTCAATACAGTCTCGTTTCCAGCCGCGGCGTAAATAAGCCTTTTGTGCGATAATTTAGTGCGCTTTTCATTTAGCCAGGAACGGATTCGCTGCAGTCCGAGTCGCGTCCGTTATTAATAATGAAACATCGAAGGGGAATAATGCGCCGTCCGGTTTCGTTATATAAGTTTCGGTCGGATTTACGGCCGGCGATATATTAAGCGTTTACTAAACGAAGGGTCTCTTTTAATTCGCGACGCGGGATGATCGAACGGACCCCCGTTGTCGCCGAACGATACAAAAAACAAATTCCTCATGTATCATCGTTTCGGCCGCTGCGAGCCTCTCTTTATCAGCCAAAATAATCCATTGTTCAATCCCAACTTTATTTATTAATGGACTTTTTCTCTCTCGTATTTACCCAACAACCACTATAGATTATTTGACTATGCGAAACCCAACATTAATTAGTTTCTTATCTCATTGACATCTTCTTATCTCATTAACATATTATGAGAGAATAACTCTAAAGCGATTAAACTTATTATAAGAGATTTAACTAATGAATTAATCTAAGATGTAATTGAAGGGCAAAAACCACAGTCTATTTTTAATCAATATTAAACTGGAGCTGCCATATGTTAATATTGGAAGCGTACTTTACGTTCCACTGTATAAGATTGGCGAAAAAGCACGTTAGTCCCTATTAAACTGACTTTATAAAATAGATATTCACGGGAAAACAACGTAAGTCCTTTAAACTTTAAATTTCGTTTTTTCTCAAAACTAATCTAGGTGGAGATGTGTGTTTTTTCCCTTGTATCCTTCTATTGGATTGTAGAGATTTGTGTTAAGACAAGATTAATCATTGAAGAAATATTGAGTATTAGACGATTTCGAGTGTACATCATTGTCGTGGCGTTTGAAATTAATGAATGCCAGAAATTTAGTTGACAAAATATGTTAAGTTAATACGTACGAAGAGTCATTAATATTGTGGCCGCATAACAGTTAATATTGAACATATTGTACGTACAAATGTTTATTTGGCATCCATAGCGAGACCGATCCATTATACGCGTTTGTGTCAGTCCGCGATAATTTATGGTCGGACAGCAGGGCACGCGAGGCCGCTCTTAATACTGAATTATTACGTATTTTCACGTTTTTTGTCCCCGGATTTTATTCAGTTTCTTGTGCTTCCTCGCTCGCTCCGCGCGGAATAAACCCGGTCCCGGTTCTACAATCAATGAAAACGAACTCGTTAATGATTTATTATACGCTCAGTTGACAATGAAATATTTATTCGTTTTGCTCCTGACAAAACCTGAGAAAATGATAATCCCATTCGAATCTACGGATTACAGGGAGAATTATCGTTTCATTAACTAACGCCACTGGACTAGACAACTTGTAAACGAATACCAGACTAGATCTTGTAGGTTACAGACAAACCTGAGAAAATGATAATCCTGTTCGACTCTACGGATTACAGGAAGAATTATCGTTTAATTAACTAACGCCACTGGACTAGTAAACTTGTAAACGAATACCAGACTAGATCTGGTAGGTACTTATTTGTTCCCGCGCCTAAAACTTTTTTAGTTTTAGTGCTTAGAGAGAGAATATATTTATTGTATACTTTATACAAAGCGCTATCGACCACAAGGTCCTTCTGCCCGTAGTGCTTATTTCACAAGATTATTAATAATCGATTAAACAAGAGAATATTGTGTAAAATCTTCAAGGAGCTTTCCAATCAGCTAAACTAACATTCAGCAATTACTTGCAATCGATTAATACGTTGTGTGTGTAATTACGCGGGCATCGAGCAACATTGTTATTAATTAAAACCGTAATTGCAGTTTTACCATCAATCATAAACACTTTACGAAGAAATAATTATCAGCAGACGGAACTTGCGAATTACCTCGACATTCCGCGCGAACGTAAAAAGGCGAAGGAAACTCATCAAACACGTCGCGCGTTTAATTACAACGGTTTTCGCCGATTTTTACAGCCCGCCGTAAAACGTTATTGGCCAATTATCGTGCGAGTTTTATAAGAGTTTTGCAAATAATTAAATTAAAGCTTTCGCGAACTTTAATTACTTCATAAAATCCAAAACGAAAACAACTCGATTATTATGTTTTAATTTGTTATAATCTAAACCAGGGGTTTCCAACCAGGACTAGGCAGACAAAACTAGGGACGCAAGAGTAGACAGACAAGATTAGACAGACTAGACTAGACAGACAAGAGTAGACAAACAAGACTATATAGACGAGACTAGACAGACAAGACTAGACAGACAAGATTAGGCAGACAAGACCAGACAAACAAGACTAGACAAACAAGACTGGACAGACAAGACTGAACCGACAAGACTAGACGGACAAGACTGGATACACAAGACTGAACAGACAAGACTGGAAACACAAGACTGAACAGACAAGACTGGACACACAAGGCTGAATAGACAAGACAGGACAGACAAGACTGGACAGACAAGACTGGACAGACAAGACTGGACAGACAAGACTGGACAAACAAGACTGGACAGACAAGACAGAAAAGACAAGACTGGACAGACAAGACTGGACAGACAAGACTGGACAGACACGACTGAACCGACAAGACTAGACGGACAAGACTGGATACACAAGACTGAACAGACAAGACTGGACACACAAGGCTAAACAGACAAGACTGGACAGACAAGACTGGACAGACAAGACTGGACAGACAAGACTGGACAGACAAGACTGGACAAACAAGACTGGACAGACAAGACAGGAAAGACAAGACTGGACAGACAAGACTGGACAGACCTGGAAAGACTGGATACAAAATTTGAAACTTTGGTTTATGCGCTATGAGCTACAACTTGATTTTCGAAAAAGGCTATCGACATGCCAAAATTACAACGTTTATTAAACAACTCGTTTTTGCTTCAATTTTTAGTAAAAAGCGCGTAGATTTAAACCTCAATATCTAGTGAACTAATTCAGTTATAACCTTGCGGTTTTCAAAATCTGACACTTTGGTTTAACCGCTATAAGCCACAACTTGATTTTCGGATAAGGTTATCGATGTTCCAAAATTACAACGTTTTTTAAACAACTCGTTTTTTGCTCAAATTTTTGTAAAAAACGCGAAACTTCAAACCTCAATATCTAGTGAACTAATTCAGTTAGAACCTTCCGGTTATCAAATTCTAAAACTTCTGTTCAAGCGCTATAAGCCACAGCTTGATATTTGTATAAGGCTATCGGCATGCCAAAACTACAACGTTTTTTAAACAACTCGTTTGTGCTCAATTTTTAGTAAAAAAACGCGTAACTTTAAACCTCAATATCTAGTGAAATAATTCAGCTATAACCTTGCGGTTATCACAATTAGAAAAGTTGGTTTAAGCGCTATAAGCCACAACTTGACTTCCGGATAAGGCTATCGATGTGCCAAAAATACAACGCTTTTTAAACAACTCGTGTTTTCTCAAATTTTTAGTAAAAAAAGTGTAACTTAGAACGTCAATATCTAGTGAACTAATTCACTTAGAACCTCGCAGTCTTCAAAATCTGAAAGTTTGGTTTAAGCGCTATAAGCCACAACTTGATCTTCGGGTAAGGCTATCGATGTGACAAAATTACAACGTTTTTTAAAAAAATCGATTTTGCTCAAATTTTTATTAAAAAACTCGTAACTTTAAACCTCAATATCTAGTGAAGTAATTGAGTTATAACCTTGCGGTTTTTAAAATCTGAAACTTTGGTTTAAGTGCTATAAGCCACGACTTGATTTTCGGACAAGGCTATCGATGTGCTAAAAATACAACGCTTTTTAAACAACTCGTTTTTTGCTCAAATTTTTTGTAAAAAACGCGACACTTCAAACCTCAATATCTATTGAACTATTTCAGTTAGAACCTTCCGGTTATCAAAATCTAAAACTTTTATTCACGCGCTATAAGCCACAGCTTGATTTTTTAATAAGTCTATCGGCATGACAAAACTACAACGTTTTTTAAACAACTCGTCGTTGCTCAATTTTTTGTTAAAAACGCGTAAGTTCAAACCTCAATATCTAATTAACTAATTCGGTTAGAACCTTGCGGTTTTCAAAATCTGAAACTTTCGTTTAAGCGCTATAAGCCTCAACCCGATTTTCGGATAAGGCTATCGACGTGCTAAAATTACGACGTTTTATAAATAACTCGTTTTTGCTAAATTTTTTAGTAAAAAACGCTTTACTTTAAACCTCAGTGTCTAGTGAACTAATTCAGTTAGAACCTTCCGGTTATCAAAATCTAAAACTTTTATTCAAACGCTATTAGCCACAGCTTGATTTTTGATTAAGGCTATCGGCATGCCAAAGTACAATGTTTTTTAAACAACTCATTTTTGCTCAAATTTTCAGTAAATAACGCGTAACTTTAAACCTCAATATCTAGTGAACTAATTCAGTTATAACCTTGCGGGTCTCAAAATCTGAAACTTCGGTTTAAGCGCTATAAGCCACAACTTGATTTTCGGATAAGGCTATCGACAGGCCAAAAGTACAGCTTTTTTTTAAACAACTCGTTTTTGCTCAAATTTTTTGAAAAAAATGCGTAACTTTAAACCTCAATATGTAGTTAACTAATTCAGTTAGAATCTTTTCAAGAATCTTTAACGGTTTTCAAGATCTCAAATTTTGGTTTAAGCGCTATCAGCCACAACTTGATTTTCGGATAAGGCTATCGATGTGCCGAAATTACAACGTTTTTTATACAACTCGTTTTTGCACAAACTTTTACTTAAAAACGCGTAACTTTAAACCTCTATATCTAGTGAACTGATTCAGTTATAACCTTGCGATTTTCAAAATCTGAAACTTTCGGTTTAAGCGCTATAAGCCACAACTGATTTTCGGATAAGGCTATCGATGTGCCAAAATGAGAACGTTTTTTAAACAACTCGTTTTTGCTCAAATTCGTAGTAAAAAACGCGTAACTTTAAACCTCAATATCAAGTGAACTAATTCTGTTAAAACCTTGCGGTTTTCAAAATCTAAAACGGTTTAAGCGCTATGAGCCTCAGCTTGATTTTTGAATAAAGCTATCGACATGCCAAAATTACAACGTTTTTTTAAACAACTCATTTTTGCTCAAATTTTTAGTAAAAAACGCGAAACTTCAAACCTCAATATCTAGTGAACTAATTCAGTTAGGACCTTCCGGTTATCAAAATCTAAAACTTTTATTCGTGCGCTATAAGCCACAGCTTGATTTTTGAATAAGGCTATCGTCATGACAAAATTACAACGTTTTTTAAACAACTCATTTTGGCTCAAATTTTTAGTAAAAAACGCGTAAATTTAAACCTCAATATCTAGTGAACTAATTCAGTTATAACCTTGCGGTCTCCAAATGTGAAACTTTTGTTTAAACGCTATAAGCCACAGCTTGATTTTCGGATAAGGCTATCGACGTGCTAAAATTACAACGTTTTTTCAACAACTCGTGTTTGCTTCAATTTTTAGTAAAAAACGTGTAACTTTAAACCTAATATCCAGTTAACTAATTCATTTAGAACCTTGCGGTTTTCAAAATCTGAAACTTTGGTTTAAGCGCTATAAGCCACAACTTGGTCTTCGGATAACGCTATCGATGTGCCAAAATTACAACGTTTTTTAAACAAACCCTTTTTGCTCAAATTTTTTGTAAAAAACGCGTAACTTTAAACCTCAATATCTAGTGAACTAATTCAGTTATAACCTTGCGGTTTTCAAAACCTGAAATTTTGGTTTAAGCGCTATAAGCCACAACTTGATTTTCGGATAAGGCTATCGATATGCCAAAATTACAACGTTTTTTAAACAACACGTTTTTTCTCAAAATTTAAAACGCGTAACTTTTAAACCTCAATATTAGTGAACTAATTAAGTTATAACCTTGCGGTTTTCAAAATCTGTGCAAACTGTGTAACTTTGGTTTAAGCGCTATAAGGCACTACTTGATTTTAGGAGAAGGCTATCGACATGCCAAAAATACAACGTTTTTTAAACAACTCGTTTTTGCTCAAATTTTTAGTAAAAAACGCATTTTTAAACCTCCATATCTGGTGAAGTAATTGAGTTATAACCTTGCGGTTTTCAAAATCTGAAACCTTGTTTTAAGCGCTATAAGCCACAACTTGATTTTCGGATTAGGCTATCGACGTGCCAAAATTACCACGTTTTTTAAACAACTCATTTTTTCTCAAATTTTTAGTAAAAAATGCGTAACTTTACACCTCAACATCTAGTGAACTAATTCAGTTATAACCTTGCGGTTTTCAAAATCTGAAATTTTGGTTGCAGTGCTATAAGCAACTACTTAATTTTCTTATAAGGCTATCGATGTGCCAAAATTAGAACGTTTCTTAAACAACTCGTTTTTGCTCAAATTTTTAGTAGAAAACGCGTAATTTTAAACCTCAATATCTAGTGAACTAATTCAGTCAGAACCTTGCGGTTTTCAAAATCTGAAACTATGGTTTAAGCGCTATAAGCCTCAACTTGATTTTCCGATAAGGCTATCGACGTGCCAAAATTACGATGTTTTTTAAACAACTCATTTTTGCTCAAATTTTTGCTAAAAAACGCGTAACTTTAAATCTCAATATCTAGTGAACTAATTCAGTTATAGCCTTCCGGTTTTCAAAATCTGAAACTTTGGTTTAAGTGCTATAAGCCACAATTTGATTTTTGGATAAGGCTATCGACATGCTAAAACTACAACGTTTGTTGAACAACTCGTTTTTGCTCAAATTTTTAGTATAAAAAGCGTAACTTCAAACCTCAATATCCAGTGAACTAATTCAACTAGAACCTTGCGGTTTAAAAATTATGAAAGTCTAATTCAAACTCTATATCCAAGTTGACTAGTTTTATCAGTAAGGCTATCAGCCAAGCTTTTCTGCTTAGCAACTTAGCTACTTAAATAAAACGCGTAGCTTCATCTTAGGTATGAATATCTCGTTGTAAACACCGAACGATTTCGTTCGGTGAAATTTTAGTAGAGAACAAACAAGACTGGATGGGCAAGACTGAACAAACTACTGAATACAAGACTGGACAGACAAGACTGGAGTGAGAAGACTGGACAAACAAGACTGCACAGATAAGACTGGACAGACAAGACTAGAAAGACAAGACTAGGCATACAAGACTGCACCGACAAGACAGACAAGACTATTAATTGGATACATTCAATTAGATTAGTTCCTACTTAAAAAATAGAACACAAAGCACTAATCTGAATACTCCGCATGGATTCGTTAATTCCAATTTAAGGACCGTCAATTTGGTAATACCACAAGGTAGCATAATAGGACCTCTACTTTTCACAATATTCTTAAATGACTTACCTCAAACGGCCATCATTCCGCAACATACCATGGTTAACTACGCGGACGATACGACTGTTCTAGTGACAATAAGTCTGTGGAAGACATTAGTCAGAACACTAAGTTCGCTATGTCGGCTATGGTGGCATGGTTTACCAATAACAAATTGTTAGTAAACCAAGATAAAACCCAGTTATACCCAATTATATTTCAAGCTAGTAGATGCCCCTCGAGTTATCCGGAAGAAATTGAATTTGAAGACGAAACGATAAAGGTACAACAATCAGTAAGGCTTCTAGGACTGCACATCGATAATAAGCTAGATTGGACATCTCATATCAGGCATGTCAGCAAGAGACTCAACAAAGCAGTTTTTGCTTTGAGAACCCTCCGTCAATATACAGATGATAAAGTCTTACGGCTGGTATATTTTTCTAATTTCCATTCTCATTTAAGATACGGAATTATATTCTGGGGCAATAGTACAAATATAAGGAATATTTTTAGGGTGCAAAAGCAAGCTTTCCGGATTTTATACAATTTGCAGTACCGGGAAACATGTAGGGGTGTTTTTAGAAGAGCAAATATAATTACAACTACAGGAGTCTACATCTATGAAAGTATTCTGTTTATTTACAGACATAAGGACTTATTCGTAGGTTTCCATAAGCCGACCGAAAGGAGAACACGTTATAATAATGAACTGTATGATTTGCCGAAACACAACCTAGCAATGTCCGAAAGAAACCTACCTTATAGCAGCATTAAGCTCTACAACAGGCTACCAACAGACATTAAACATATTAAACAATTAAAAGAATTTAAAAAGAAACTATATACCATAATTAACATGATTGAATCTTACAATATGGAGGAATTTTATTCAAAAATAAATATTACCTAAAATTGTACTACATGTGAATTGTTTCTACATGTATATTTATTTGTTATTTGTAAAGCTTTTTTTATATTGATTGTCTTTTCTGTTTGACATATTTCATTTAGAATATTGCAAATAATCTTAAATAATGAAATAAAATACATTTGATTTGATTTGACTAGACAGACAAGAACCAGATAGACAGACAATGCTAGACAGATAGGTTTAGACCAGTGATTCTCAACCCCTGTGCCGCTGCACTTTTGAGTGCCGCCAATTTTTTATAGTGTGCTGCCAAATTTTAGTAATGTAAACTTTTATTGAAAACGGAACGCGACGGGAAAATATATCTAATGAGGTATGTCGTAATTTTCACAGCACGTCGTCGGAAATAGTGTTATGCCGACTCAATTGCCGACAAAAACGCGTCGAACCAAGTATACGCCAAAGTTCTACAGTTAAAACTGCAGGCAGAAATGAAATAAAAAGCATTTTACCGGAAGTGCAAGCTGGGTTCCGACGGAACAACTGAGCACCCAGTTACACTTAACTACATAGTGCATAAAGAATTGACAAAACCGAAGAGTAAAGTGTCCGCCCTCTTCGTTGACCTGAAGGCAGCTTATGACTCGATCATTAGGTAACGAATTGGGACTGCCTCAAGGAGAAAAATATATCTAGTCAAGTTAGGGGAAGTATTGTAAACTTGTATGGGAGTCCATATTGTAACGTGAAAGTGGAAGAGAAGGCGTCTGAACGTTTCAAAGGGTTTCCACTAAGTCTGTTGCTGCTCAACATCTACATAGCAGATATGGAAAGTGTGTTACACAAGAGGCAAGTGGAGTAGTCATTGGGCAAAAAGTATGGAGTCACGACGACGCCAGCGCGAGTGATGTAGGGCCGGCGCGAGTGGTGTAGAGGTGACGCTCGTGGCCTCATGTTAGAGCGCTAACTAACAAGTATAGAGGGACCGAGTTCTTCTATCCCCAGTGCCGGCCGTATTTATACCAGAAGACAATGTGAAAAATATTAATTAGCGCAATTTACAATAACAACTAGGTTTCTGGGCCTATAAGTGTATGTAAATGCTAAATACAATAGGCCACAAGTAGGCCGCAGTGTTTGAATTGTTAATACCCGGCATCCACATCGGACCTAACTTTAAAAAAAATAAAATGGAGACATCGTTGTTTTGGCAAGCACGTTTGCAGAAATGAGAGAGGTGATAGGAAGGATGAAAATGTTCTTGGAGAAACGAAAGCTTGTGGTGAATGTAATGAAGACGAAAATGGTTGTTTTTCGAACGAGGGAAAAATTGAATGGTGAAGAAAGGGAATAGAACAGGTTAGCAGCTTCGAATACCTTGCGTTCACGTTTGGCCAGGATAGTTCTTTTAAGGAAAACATAAATTACATAGTAAGGAAATCCTGGGTGACTGCAAACCGTTTCTGGAGTGTATAGAAGAGTGAATGGAACCTTTATAGGTCCGGAACCCTTTTGCGGCATGAGTGTGAATACCATCTACAAAAGTTTAGATGAGGAAACAAGAGGAAAATGGATGAAAACCTGGAAAGAACTTCCAGGGCTATGTAGTCCAAAGTGATGCTGGGCTCTTTGAACCAGAAGAGAACAAAAGCTTGCCTAAAATTAAGCAGGAACAAGCTTAGAATTCTGACAGGAGTCCTGACGGGACACTGCAGACATAGGAAACATCTCAAGGCCTAAGGCCTAGAGGAGGATGACGGATGCAGATTCTGTGGCTCAGCAGAGAAAACCCCCATACATCTACTCAAAGACTGCGGAGCATTACTCCGCAAGAGACATATGTACCTTGGGGCTGCAGGCCTTGAACTACTTGAACACAGAGGAGCTGCAGGCCTTGAATCCTACCCAGAACCTGAAATTCTTAACGGAATCAGGATTAGAGGAGGCGCTCTAAACGGGTAAGTACACCAACGCTTGGAGGAGAAGGGTGGGGTACAATAAATCTATAAAGGTCGCAGTACAAGTCGTCACCACCATATCTACAACCTACATGGAAGAGTGGTGATTGCAGGGAAAAGTTCAGAGCTAAAAATGGTTATATGAAAGACGTGTGTGTGTGTAGTATTTTAATGTGTGGTTCAGAAGTATAGGGTGTGTAAGTTGAAGGAAAGAGGAAGAAATAGAGAGAATGCAAGTACAAATGTTGAAATGGGCGTTGCAACTGGAAAAATGGACACCGTGGTACATAGTGTCATGTTTGCGTTTTAGTATGAATGTAAAGTGGAAAGAATGGGAGATGAAAGGATCGCGAAGGAAGTGTTTAAAGCGGTTAAAAACGAAGGTATAGGTAATGCTAGGAAAACTAAATGTGGAGTGAGAGAAGGAAAATGTATAAAAGGGGTGGCTGGTGGGATGTTGAGTTATTTGAGAGAATGATTGAGAGAGGCAGCAATTTAGAAATGATTGTAGCAGAATGGTTGATAGAGATGCAGGAAAAGTTAAAGGGATAGAAGAAGGGACGTACAACCTCGAGTATCAAATACATGTATTTGGAAAGATACCTCCGACGTTCACGAAATAGTGATCATTAGATTCAGGTGCGGTAGTGAAGAAATGGGCAGGAGGTACTGGATGACTCCGAAGGAGAGAACCTGCCGTATATGTGGGATGGAGAATGAGGCATGGGATCACTGAGATAAGAAGATCGAGCTGTTAAAAGGGCGGGAGGCTATAATGGGCGAAAACGGCCAGAGTTGATCGCTCATGAGCAACATTGTTCAGTGGAAAGATAACAAAGGTGTACAACTGTAGAGAAGTGTGACCTATGTAATGTACTAATGTCCGTATGTATAATGTACCTATGTAATGTACTAATGTATGACCGATGAAATGTACTAATATATGACCTATGTAATGTACTAATGTCTATATGTATGTCCTTGTAAAAATTTCTATTGTAAAGATCGTAGAATATAAGTGTTTTATATAAAACGGTACTTCGGGAAGCTACACATCTGTGAACCCCCTGAAGAAAGACTCCAATGCCACATAACCGCCCCAAACCAGGACACATAAGGAAATACGATACATCATTTTGCACCTATAAAACAACAAAGCACCAGGTGAAGACGGCTTAATCGCTGAAATGCTCAAGATCAGAGGTGAACTCTTGATTGACAGACTGCAAGCTATCATTGCAAATACATGGAAGAGTGGCATCATACCAGCGGACTGGAAAAATGCTTTGATCCACCCACTACACAAAAAGGGCGACAAGACTGATCCAAACAATTACCAAGGCATTTCCCTTCTATCAATCGCCTACGAAGTTCTCTCACGTGCCCTCCTCACAAAACTGGAAGAACAGACAGAACATCTGATCGGTGAATATCAGGCAGGTTTACGACCGCACCGATCATGCGCGGAACAAATCTAGAACCTGAAGATGATACTGCAACATCGCCAGCCCAACCGCACAGTTGTCACTTGCGTAGATTTCAAGAAAGCCTATGACTCGATTGACCGCATAACTCTGTTTAATATACTTCATGAATGCGGTGTGGATAGTAAAACAACCATGTTAATCGAACAGACTTTGCCAGGCACAACATCTAAAGTAAAACTCTTGGGTGAAATCTCCGAGCCTTTTCAAATCAGTACTGGAGTAAGACAGGGTGATGGATTATCCTCACTCCTCTTCAAGCTGGTACTAGATAAGATAATCAAAAATGGGAGAAAGAAGTAACTGGAGTATATATGGGAACAAACAAGAAACGAATCAACATAAAGTGCCTCACTTTTGCTGACGACCTTGCAATAACCACCAGGACTACTGAAGAAGCCAAACACGCCATCGAGGAACTTCATGAAATCGCCATCAGGACCGGCCTTCAAATCTCTTACGAGAAAACGCAATACATAGACTCTAAGAGCTCAAATATGACACATCTTGCAACCAAATATGGCAACATCATACAAGTTAAGCACTTCAAGTACCTAGGTGAAATAATTGGAAACACTGGTAAGGAAAGAATGGCTAACAAAACACGTGCAGAAAAGTTACGCAAAGCCTATACAATCACCTGGAATATGTACAACAAGAAATCACTTTCTACTAAATCAAAACTCCGTCACTACCATACCGTCATTCTTCCAAAAGCACTCTATGCAATTGAGACTTCATCATTAACCATCTACATCAATGATATTGAGAAAGTAGAACGTCAGATACTGAGAAAAATATTTGGACCCAAGGTACAAGATGGTATCTGGATGCGTAAAAGCTCACAAGAATTATATTCCCTGACAGAACGATTCTCCTCAGTTGCACGGAAAAGACGTCCGAAATTATACGGTCATATAATACGAATCAATGACTCAAGAAAATCTTCCACATCATCAATGGGACCCGACAGTCCAAAGTACGCTGGCTGGTAGACACCCAACATGACCTCTCAGTAATCAATATAGACCCATTGGCAACTACATGAACTAAATACAGACAGGAAATAAATTCACATAACTTCACATCAAAGAATCCAACAGCTAAGAGTTTGAAACTAAAAAACGCATGGACGCAAGAAAGAAGACAGGCCCTGAGCGAAAGGATGAGGAAGTTTTGGGAAGATAAAAAGAACAAGATGACCAGTGCTAAGTAGTGGTTCTACACGCTCCTTAGAGGGCTAAACGAATAAATAATAATAATAAGTGTTAATAACAAATGCCAAAATAGGTTTTAAATATAACTAACAGAAATTGCCGACAACGGTGCGATCACTGGTATTGTGTTTTAAAATTAAAGATAAGTAAAATTCTTTTAAACCTATTTTGGTGTGTCGCCAAATTTTAAAATTGTTAAAAGTGTACCGCAACAAAAAAAAGGTTGGAATCACTGTTCTAGACAGACAATAGATACATATTCTAGTGTATTCTAGTGACCCACTACAACTCTTGCAACGTGGCAGAGCACAAGAGAATTGGTGCTTATGTAGGATGACGGTTTGGTTTGGTATTAAGATAAATAATTCAATGCGCAAAAATTCTGACGGATTCCCAATGGGCTAGAAATTTTTGCTCTCTAAGACGAATATGAAGAACATTCAAATTTGTGCAAATACCTATAGAAAAGTTGTTTAACTATTATTGATGCTCATCAGTATATTAAGACCAAAAGAAGAAAATTAAAATCTCAATACCTGTGAAATACCTGGGAGGTATTGAGATTTTAATTAAGAAAAAAACATTTTTTTGGAGCAATGATGTTATAAAATATTATCAGAACATCAAAATAATATTGATAATTGAAATATATTACAATTTGTCGAACGTGTCCGCATGCACCTGGAAAGAATATTTCAGATAATGAGATTACATAAATTCAGAAAAAAAAATGGATTTTGGAAAACAGAATATAATGAATCTTTCCGAAAAATATTCTATATTTATTATAAATCAAAATATTGACATTGATAAAACATGGGATGAATATTCCGAAATGAAATTTACAATAATGGAGAAAAGTAAACATGGATTATTCAAAACATTCGACGATACCTTAATTTTCGTATTAACCCATACAGTATTTTCTAATATCGCTATTTACAATATTTTTTATTTATTTATCGCTATTTACAATAGTTTCGTTTCGGAGTGAGTACCGTACGCACGTGTGTGTGTTAAATATAGTTTAACAAACGACCACTAACAAGTCGCTAGCGTCGTTTTTCTGGCGAATCCCTAGAGGCCCCAAAATTTGCGAGAGGCATTCAGGCCCCCGTACTGGAAGTCGGTCGTCTAAATAAAGTATTAGGCGACCAGAAATTGTGTGGGGATAACAAACGTAGAGTGTTTTTGAATCTGTACGCCGCTAATCAACACAGAGAGTAGGGGGTATAAAGATAAAGTCATGTCGTCTGATAGTGAAAGTCGGGAGCGCAACCCATTTATGGGCAAAAAACATTTAGCTCATTCGCCGCGATCAAGAAGAAAAAAGGAGGACAGCCCAATTAACAGTCTGTCTCAACGTTCAACGATGGAGGATATTTTTCAGGAATTGAACGCGGTGAGAAAACAACTAGAAGCTGTAAACGAGAGCCTAAAGGAGGAGAGGACGGAAAATAACAAATGGAAAAATGAAGTGAAGGAAAAACTAAATGAAATGAAAATGGAAAATGAGAAAACTAAAGAGCGGATGAATAAAATCGAAGAGGAGCTGGTATACATTAAAAACCAAGCTAAGGAGGATAAAGCCGCATGGGAGATAAAAGGTGCAGAGTTGCAGAAAATCTTGGAGAAAATCGACAAAGCCGAAGAGGACAAGGATAAAAGGGAAAGAAAAAACAATATAGTAATTAAGGGAATCAAAGAAGGTGATAAATGGGAAGATGAAGTCAAAAGCTTAATTACCGAGAAGCTTAATGTAGTCCCAACATATAGGGAAATGTTTAGAATGGGGAAGGAGATAGGTGGAAGGGATAGAGCAATCATTGTCAAGTTCGAAAAATGGGAAGAAAAGAAACAATTAATGAAAATGAAACATAAACTGCAGGGGACTACTATATATATCGATGATGATCTAACAAAAAAGGAAAGAGAAATGCAAACAATCTTAAGACAGAAAGCAGTTGATCTTAGGAAAGCAGGCAAGGTAGTAAAAGTCGCCTACAATAAGATCCTAATAGATAATAAATGGCACAGGTATAACCCAGTAACAAGTTCGCTGGAAGAGCTGTTTTTTCACTAAGCATTAAAGGAAGTACGGGGGAGCATAAAGGGGGAAGGGAAAACTTTAAAATAATAGCATGGAATATAGCAGGGCTAAAGAAAAGATTAAAAGGAGAGGAGTGCAAATCTATTAAGCAATACTTACAGAAATTCCACGTGATAGGGCTAACGGAAACATGGGTTGAAGAAAAGGACTGGAACGAAGTAAGAAACCTACTGCCAGCGGAATACAGATGGAAATGTCAATCTGCAAAGAGGATCTCCAATAGGGGAAGAGCAAAGGGAGGGATAATTACCGGTATAAAGCTTGTAGCGGAGAAAGAATACAATATGGATATGGAGAATATCGAAGGGGTACAAGAGAGAGCAGTACGAGTAGGCGAAGATAAGTGGAGAGTAATTACTGTCTATAACAACAACAATCTAGAGAGCATTATGAAATACATTGAGAAAAGCCTGGCAAGGGATTCAGGAGAGAAAGTACTGATCATCGGAGACTGGAATGTGAGGATCGGTGAACTCCAAGCTGGAAGTCTCGATGCAGAAGGGGTGGAAATAGCTAGACTTTCGAAAGACAAAACGGTTAACAAGGAGGGAAAAAAATGGTTAGACTGGGTGCACAAATGGCGATTGGAAAGGGGAGTTAACGTATATTGATGGAGGCGGTACCTCGGTCATTGACTTCGGGATCGCCAACGAAGACGCCATAAGATGTATCGATGTTTTCAAAATAGGAGAAAGGCTGGAATCGGACCATCTACCACTAGAAATTACCCTGTATGGTGAGATAGACAGCTGGGGGGAAAGCAAGGGTGTGGTTAAACAAACGGTGATGTGGAATGAGTAGGCTATTGCGCGATACCAGGAAAACTTAGACAGAATGGATGGAGTGGAATATGCGGAACTACCGAAACTCACTGCTATGATAAAGAAAGCACTCATTGTTAAAATATCACACCCAAAGAAAAATTGCGGAAATGCTTGGATAGACGAGGAACTAATAGGTATAAAGAAAAGAACTAGAGCCGAATTTAGAGCGTGGAGAGAAGGAAGAACAACACTCGAAAAGCTCAAAAGACAGAATAAAGAAATGAAAGAAGCAGAGACGAGAAAGAAACGAGAGTGGGAGGAATGCCAAATAAAGAAAATCAGCCAGCTGAGCAGAGAGTCGGATATTTGGAAACTGATTGCTGCAAGGAAACCAAAAAGAGAGATCTCATCAGTAATTAGCACAGAAAGGTGAAAAAATCACTTCTGTGAGTTGTTGGCCGGAGAGACAGAAATTAGGGAGCAAAGATGGAGAGATTTTAGACCAGTGGAATCGCAATCACAAGAGATTACAGAGGAAGAGGTTGAAACGGTTATGTCAGCACTCAAAAGAAAGAAAGCTCCAGGCCCCGACTCGGTGCCAAGTGAAGCGTGGTGTCTAGCCACACCAATTGTGAAGGAGAGACTTCGTGGTGAACTTAACAGCTTTTTCAAAGGTAGCAAACAAATTACGGACAGTTGGAGGGAAGGAATTATTGTACCAGTTTTTAAGCAAGGTAACAAGGAGGAACTAGGAAGCTATAAGGGAATAACTCTAATGGACACGTCATACAAGATCTATGCAAAGATACTGGAAAAAAAGTTACAAGAAGAAGCAGAGAAAAGGAATCTAATCCCAGAGGTACAAGCTGGCTTCAGAAAAGGACGCGGAACAACTGAACAGATATACATATTGAATTATATCATACAAAGAGAAATAGCTAAACCTAAGGGGAAATTGTACGCGGTATTTGTTGACCTCAAAGCTGCATATGACTCAGTAGTGAGAGAGAAAATGTGGGAATATATGAGGGAGAAAGGTATTTCGCAACAGATCAGGGAGAGCATTGAGCATCTATTTGAGAGAACATAGTGTAGAGTGAAGATAGGTGAAAGGCTATCTGAAAGATTTGAGGTTAGGAAAGGGTTAAAACAAGGGTGCCCGTTAAGTCCACTACTATTTAATCTATATACTGCGGACCTCGAGAGAACGCTAAGCTTGGGTCAAGCGGGAGGGGTAGTAATAGGGACGAAAAATATTTGGAGTCTAGCTTATGCGGACGACGTCGTCGTCGTTAGCAAGTTCGAAAGTGGAAATGAAAGAGGTGTTGGTACGAATGGAAGTTTTTAAAAAAACGAATGTTAAAGATAAATGTGCTGAAAACAAAGTGGATGCTGTTTCGGAAGAGAAAGGGATCAAGGAAAGAGAGTTTTGAATGGGAAGCGAGTGAGATAGAACAAGTTAGCAGTTTTAAATACCTAGGCTTTATGTTCCAACAAAATGGGTCGTGCGCTGCACATATCAAGTATATAGTAAAAAAAGCGTGGGTGGCTGCTAACAGGCTCTGGGATACATGGAGAGTATACTTGAGGGAAAATTTGATTGCGAAAATGATTGTATGGAAGGCGTGCGTACGTAGTATTATGATGTATGGGGCAGAAATTTGGGGTGTGAAAGAGGAAAACGACATAGAGAGAGTGCAGTTACAGTTCATAAAGAGGGCCCTGCAGCTAGAAAAGTCCACCCCTGGGACATCGTTCAACAAGAAGCAAATTCTAACAAGGTGGTAAACACCGCGGTTATGAGAGTGGCTAAATTTGAAAGGAAAGTGAATAGTGCGGGAGAAGAAAGAATAGTGAAAGATGTTTTGAAAGCGGTAAGAAAGGAGGGTAAAGAGAGTAATAAGGAAACAAAATGGGGATGTCTGCGCAAGCGTATGTATGAAAGAGGGGGATGGAACCAAGAAGAGATCGAGAGAATGATGAATGAGGGAATGTTAGTGGAAAGGATTCTGGCAGATACACTACTGGAGATAGAGCTGCAAGAGAGACAAAGACACATAGGTGAGAGTACCTATAATAGAGACTACAGCAAAATCCAAGGCAGTTTTTGGCAGATGTCCAGAGTATCTAGTTAATCGTAAAGCCCCACAGGTAGCGATTGCCCGGTTTAGGTGCGGTAGTGAGGAAAGGGGTAGAAGATATTGGATGGCTGCAACAGATAGGACTTGTCGAATATGTGGAGAAGGGGAGGAGCTCTGGGAACATTGGGTGTTAAGCTGTAAGAAATGTGAATGGAGCGAAGAGGAAAAGTCAGTGGCGAAAAACTGGAAGAAGGTTATGGATGAGAGTGGCTCCGGTTTTGTGTACATGAAAAAAATATTGAAGTGCAAAGGACAGGGTTAAAGGCTTCCTTTTTTTTGTTTTTTTTTTTATCTAAGAACTTTTGAACTGTTTATTTTTTGCTGTATTAATTTGGATATTTTTATTTTCCGTTTCATTCTGGTGTCTTTTTTTTTTTTTTCTTTGTTTTTATTTTTTGTTCTATACTTGTCACAACACTAATGTACGAACGGTCGTGTATTTACATTTATGCCAATAAAGGATTATTATATTATATATTTACAATATTATGGGTCCTTCCAAGCGTTCAGTGCGGATTGCGAACGGGTATTTTCAGTCATGAATGCCAACAAAAGAAAAGATGGAAACAGTCTACAATATGAACACCTCGGTGATCTAATGAGAATAAAATTAAATTTATCAAACAGGCAAACAATTAACGCCGAAGATGGGTTATTACGAAAGACAGAAGACAAAGAAATTAAAGTTTCATTAGAAATATCCAAAACTATTATTTTGCCATTTGATATTATAGTTTGCATAAATAGAAGTATAAAAAAATTGCGCAATTTGTTTTTAATTTTTTTTTTGCTCACACTCGATTTTGAACCGCCCAGCACTAATAAAAATTAGAGGGAACACTGGTCATAGTTCTGGCACCGTCAGTTACAATAGCGGTGCGACTTGGTGGTGGTAGAGCGCGCGTAAACAGATACACTTGCGTAAAGCGTGGATTAGTTTCATCGAATGACCATAAAAGAACCAAATTTATTCATCATCAGCATATTTGTAATTCTTGCTGAAGACGGTTGAATTATACTATTAATTAAAAAATCTCATATATTTTTTTAATTTTATATCTTAAATGTATACAGATATTTATTTAAAGTTTGATGTAAAGTTTACTATAACTCGCCGTAAAAAAATCTTCGCGGGCCGGATGCGGCCCGCGGGCCGCCAGTTGGACAGCGCTGTTCTAGTGTATTCTAGTGACCCACTACAACTCTTGTAACGTGGCAGAGTACAAGAGAATTGGCGCTTATGTAGGACGAAGGTTTGGTTTGGTATTAAGATAAATAAATTAGAGTTGAGTGACTCCCATATGCAGACTAGATTAAATGATTGAGCTATAGAAATGTAATATTAAAAATTGCAAAAATATTTGTAGAAAGGAAATATGTGCCCAAAGAGGTTCAAATATCATTTATTAACGTATTCTTGAGTGAACAGGGTGGCAGTGCATTCCGAGATGTAGTCGCCTCTCACTCCCACTAGTAAACGTGTGAAACGGTGCATTTAGGTGTCAATCACGGCTCATTTAGTGAGCCGTTTCGACAGCCGAGATTGGTGCACCTAGTGATTTATTAACGCCAAGACGAAAAGAATTTGTTTGATGGCGAAGACAGAAATGGACGTGGCTGACAGATGTGTCTGCCTGTGTGTGTTATATAATTTCGTATTTGGAATGTATGATTACGCACGAGTTAAAAATGATGACTTCATCCTTGCACCCTGCCAACGTCTCACCGACTAAATAGATATGCAGATGGAGAAGCGACCGATTGTTATTGTTGTTGCCTTGTTTGGATCGCTGATTACTTGTCTGATTAAAGATCTTTTATATTCACTGGCAAATTCGAAAAACCCTACATGGGCGTAGCCAGGGGTAAAAATAAATATGCAAAATATAACATAAATAACATCTTGAGCAAAGTGTGCCAAAGAATAATGAAAGATAGGGAGTGTAATTCCAGCTACTAACAGATTTGAAGATATCGTAATGATCATCTCCTGCTTTCGGTTCTATAAATATTATATTGAGCTAAGCAGAGACAGAAATTACGCCAATTTACTTTCTAAAAGTGACACAAAGCTTCCTAAGCTCCACATTACAGCTCAAGAGAGCATGGCAGATGTGGAGTTTAGGAACCCTTGAGTGTCACTTTTAGAAAGTAAATTGGCGCAATTTCTGTTATCAGATTTTATTTTGTTCTGTTAATTTCTGTTATTGTTTTCTTCAAACTCCCTCCGAAACTAAACCCTGGCTACGCCCGTGCCTTACACCATATTATTTTAGCTAATGTTGTTCTAGTCTTAATCTAATTCTCTTAATCTTAATCTAAGAATAATGTCTTAATCTAATTTAACTTTAAATCATTTAACAAATCTCTTTTTGTTTCAGGGATGGCGGCGAGCAGCATGAGTCAGTCGATGGCGTCTTATTACACGCCGTCGGCGGCTTACGGGTCGCTGAGCGCGGCCTCGATGGCGGCGGCGGCCGCCGCCGCCCAGCAGTCGGCGGCGATGTCGGCGGGACTGACGGGACCAGGCCAAGTAAGTTTGCAGAGAATTAGCGTCGGCCGGAGAATTATCGCTAACTCGATAATTCAATTATCGGCTCGTTAGGTTTTCGCACGAGGAAACTTCTCATCGACTTGTTACTAGTTGAGAAACGCCGTGCTATTTAGATTTTATTTTTTTGAGAATTAGACGTAATTGTTTCTACAAACACTTTAAACGCAACGGCTTAATTTCAATGATATACTCACTACAGTTAAACTAACTCAGACAAATGCTATATTGCTCTATTACTATAGTTGAACCGGCGAGAGAATGCAGTTGTACTGCGCCGAGGTACGCGCGGCAAGGTACGCGCCGGATACGCGCAGATTAGTTTGAGTTGTAAGATATTTCCTAGTCTTCTCTGTCTATACTCGAACCGGTGAGAGAATGCAGCTGTACTGGGCCGAAGTATGAGGGGCAAGGGATGTGCCGTGGTACGAGCATATTAGTTTGTGTTCAGTTTTTCAAAAACTAAACACCGCGCACTCGAAATATAGTGGAGGTATGCGCAGAACAATGCCAAACTCGTCGAGACGTGATGCATTCTCTCGCCGGTACGAGTGTAGATAATTTCCCTAATAATATTAATCTAGAGACCTAACCTAACCCAAATGGCTTAGACATGTTCAGCTTGTCTATAACTAGATCATTTACCTAACAATACTAGCCTAGACAACATACAATGCATCTATTTAATCTTGA
Organism: Phosphuga atrata; assembly: GCA_944588485.1. Taxonomy (NCBI): domain Eukaryota; kingdom Metazoa; phylum Arthropoda; class Insecta; order Coleoptera; family Silphidae; genus Phosphuga; species Phosphuga atrata. Next base: position 58,236,814 of record OX155901.1, on the reverse strand, counting down.
GTCTAATGTGTCTATTATAGATCAATTATTGAACTTAATCTAGTTAAAACCTAGAGTTAAAACCTAATCTAGTCTATAATTAAGAACAAAAGTCTATAAGACCTTTAACTAGTCTATAAGTTGAAACGAGTTGAACAGTTCCTCCAATTAGTAAACTGAATTTAAATAAGATAGACACATGCTTTAACGTGTGATCTTATCTAGTTTTTGATAATGTGTATAGAATGTATAAGGCTATGGGTCATTTGGTCGTACAGAAGAGAAAAGATAACACCTGGTCTGTGTCTCTGTTCGTCCGTCGGGCATAACTAATGGCTATCGGACGACTGATCATCGCCGGATGACTTGGCGGAAAGTTTCCGTCCGCGCCACGCACTAATACTAAAAAAGCGGCGCACAGAACTGGTGCGGCACTTCTCACACTTCGTTAGTTTCGGCAAACAAATTGATCGGAACGACTAATCTGTTTTCGTTTGCCAGTCGGGACACAAGTCATCAATTACGTGCATTGTTTGGCGAAATCGATGATTACACTGCGTTTGGACTACTCATATCCTTCTAGTTCAACATTCTCTAATCTTAAATCCATCAAATTCACTCGTATCTGAGTCCATCCGTTTAATCCCGTCCGTTTTAATCTTTCTATTGTGATGTCTTGATGGGAATGATATTGCTAATACTGAGCTTTTGTCTTGGTGCTTAATGGACTTGTTAATTGATTTCGACTAAGGTTTTAATGGACTAAGACTTCCAGGTGTCAGAAACACACAATCATGTTTAATACATGAATTTAGTTTTCAATTCTCGATTTCAAAGTTTGTAGCTCTAGCTTGAATTAACCACAACTTACTCAGTAGGAATTAAGAAAAACAAAGACTTTACTAAACGGTTTAACCGCTAGTTAGATTAAGTTAGATTAAGTCTAACTTGTCTACATAGTCTTGTTTACCCCGACAGGTCCAGTGCTAGTCATTTCTGGCAAACATTGTTTGAGTAATATTGTGTTAGTCTATTGCTGTTTGTCTATCTATTATTATACAGGGTGGGCCATTTAGCATCACCACACCAAATATCTCCCTTACCTTCAGAGTGACAAAAAAATGTCAAAAGGGAATTTTATTGGTTTCGAAGGGCTGACAGAGTGGTTAAAAATTTCTTGGTTTTTGTCAAGGTCACAGTTTATGCGTCCTCAAGGTCATCAATGGCTTTTCAAATGGGAACATGTTATTTTTGTATCAAGACATTGGAGCCATTATTCAGACGAATCCATTAATCCATGATAATAACATGACCTTGAAATGATTTGACAAGTGTATCCATTGAAAATAACTTTGAATAACCGTATCCAAAATGGTATTGGACAGTCAAGCAGAGAAAGTGGATATGATTCTGATTCATGGTGAGACCGGTAGGAACTCTATGCGAGCTCAGGAACTTTATGCACAATGTGTTATCCTCACAGAAATCATCTTTACTTCTATGTTTCGATCGAATTATTAATTTATTCCGTGAAAGGGGCATCCACGCAAAAGAAACGTCAAAGGTCATGATATTATGGATCGCTGGATTCGTGTGAATAGTGGCTACAATTTCTTGATAAAAAAATAACATGTTCCCATTTGAAAAACCATTGATGACCTTGAGGATGCATAAACTATGACCTTGACAAAATAGTATTTTTAACCTCTGTGTCAGCCCTTCGAAATCAATAAAATTCCCTTTCGACTATTTTTTCGTCACTCTAAAGATAACGGAGATATTTGGGGTGGTCACGTTAAATGGCCCACCCTGTATATTACATCCTATTTTGTCTTGTCTAGTCAATTCAGATCAACTTAAATGACAACTGGCTCTTCTTAGTTTCACCAACTATGGACTAAATAGTGGAACTAGCTAAAACGTAGATATACTAACTAGTAACTAACAATAAGACTATTTAGTCTGATGCTGTGGCGACTTACTCAAATGTTTATCTAGCGGAAGTATGCATTACTTTGCCTGTCTGTCTAGTCTTTATAACCTCCAGCACAAAAATCGGGGTGTTTATAAGTTTGATGAGCCTGTCTGTCAGTCTGTCTGTACATGAGGCTATTTGTGGAATCGTAGCTCCTGAACGAATGGACCGATTTTGATGCGGTTTATTTTGTTTGAAAGCTGACGTGATCGAGGAGGTTCTTAGCTAAGGCTTTTTTAAATGACCACTGGTTTTTTCTTAGTTTGGTCACCTTGTTCAACCAGCTATATGGAAATAATACTATCTACAAACTAAGATTATTTAGTCGGAGGTTGTGACGACTTATAGGAGATATAATATCCGTAAACTAATTATTCAAGGCAAGAGAGCGATTGGCAGAAGAAGAATCTCTTGGCTGCGCAACGTGAGGGATTGGTTTGGTTGCACCAACGACGATTTAGACGATTGATACGCTCCGAGTAGTGGTGATGAGTTCCAATCTCCGATAGGAATTTCAAGAAGAAGAAGTGACGACTTACTCAAAAGTTGGAGTCAACGTTATTTAGTTTTCATAATTCATTTTGTGTTCGTTCTTTTATCAAATAAATTCAAGTGTAATAAAGTGGAGACTTACAAGAGCAATTACAAGGATTATCAGCAATTCAACCATTCAGCCAATACAGACGCGCATAAATTCACGTTTAATAAGTTACTTGTTACGGAAAACTCGACGTAGTCTCCTCCACGGACTAAGTATCATTTATTGCTCGCTCCTTTCTTTCTCGCATACATTTTATCAAGTGCTTTCCATAATTTCAGCATTTAAAAATGACATTTATGAATACCCAACCGGCTCATTATAACTGCCAGAGAAACTTTAAACATTTCCTCTCTCACTCTACATTATTTATTTTACGTTCAACTTTCGACTATTATATAACAACAGACAGAGAAGAAAATATAAGTTGAGTGTTGCAGAAAAAAAACTTTAGTCTAGTCTTGTCTATCTATTCTTGTCTGTCTAGTCTTATCTGTCTAGTGTTGTCTGTATAGTCTTGTCTGTCTAGTCTTGTCTGTCTAGTCTTGTCTGTCTAGTCTTGTCTGTCTAGTCTTGTCTGTCTAGTCTTGTCTGTCTAGTCTTGTCTGTCTAGTCTTGTCTGTCTAGTCTTGTCTGTATAGTCTTGTCTGTCTAGTCTTGTCTGTCTAGTCTTGTCTGTCTAGTCTTGTCTGTCTAGTCTTGTCTGTCTAGTCTTGTCTGTCTAGTCTTGTCTGTCTAGTCTTGTCTGTCTAGTCTTGTCTGTCTAGTCTTGTCTGTCTAGTCTTGTCTGTCTAGTCTTGTCTGTCTAGTCTTGTCTGTCTAGTCTTGTCTGTCTAGTCTTGTCTGTCTAGTCTTGTCTGTCTAGTCTTGTCTGTCTAGTCTTGTCTGTCTAGTCTTGTCTGTCTAGTCTTGTCTGTCTAGTCTTGTCTGTCTAGTCTTGTCTGTCTAGGCTTGTCTGTCTAGTCTTGTCTGTCTAGTCTTGTCTGTCTAGTCTTGTCTGTCTAGTCTTGTCTGTCTAGTCTTGTCTGTCTAGTCTTGTCTGTCTAGTCTTGTCTGTCTAGTCTTGTCTGTCTAGTCTTGTCTGTCTAGTCTTGTCTGTCTAGTCTTGTCTGTCTAGTCTTGTCTGTTTAGTCTTGTCTGTCTAGTCTTGTCTGTCTAGTCTTGTCTGTCTAGTCTTGTCTGTCTAGTCTTGTCTGTCTAGTCTTGTCTCTCTAGTCTTGTCTGTCTAGTCTTGTCTGTCTAGTCTTGTCTGTCTAGTCTTGTCTCTCTAGTCTTGTCTGTCTAGTCTTGTCTGTCTAGTCTTGTCTGTCTAGTCTTGTCTGTCTAGTCTTGTCTGTCTAGTCTTGTCTGTCTAGTCTTGTCTGTCTAGTCTTGTCTGTCTAGTCTTGTCTGTCTAGTCTTGTCTGTCTAGTCTTGTCTGTCTAGTCTTGTCTGTCTAGTCTTGTCTGTCTAGTCTTGTCTGTCTAGTCTTGTCTGTCTAGTCTTGTCTGTCTAGTCTTGTCTGTCTAGTCTTGTCTGTCTAGTCTTGTCTGTCTAGTCTTGTCTGTCTAGTCTTGTCTGTCTAGTCTTGTCTGTCTAGTCTTGTCTGTCTAGTCTTGTCTGTCTAGTCTTGTCTGTCTAGTCTTGTCTGTCTAGTCTTGTCTGTCTAGTCTTGTCTGTCTAGTCTTGTCTGTCTAGTCTTGTCTGTCTAGTCTTGTCTGTCTAGTCTTGTCTGTCTAGTCTTGTCTGTCTAGTCTTGTCTGTCTAGTCTTGTCTGTCTAGTCTTGTCTGTCTAGTCTTGTCTGTCTAGTCTTGTCTGTCTAGTCTTGTCTGTCTAGTCTTGTCTGTCTAGTCTTGTCTGTCTAGTCTTGTCTGTCTAGTCTTGTCTGTCTAGTCTTGTCTGTCTAGTCTTGTCTGTCTAGTCTTGTCTGTCTAGTCTTGTCTGTCTAGTCTTGTCTGTCTAGTCTTGTCTGTCTAGTCTTGTCTGTCTAGTCTTGTCTGTCTAGTCTTGTCTGTCTAGTCTTGTCTGTCTAGTCTTGTCTGTCTAGTCTTGTCTGTCTAGTCTTGTCTGTCTAATTTATTCTGTTAAAGAATCTTTGGTTATCAAGAAATTCTGCACACGCGTTATTTAAAATCAATTTCTTGATTGCTTGTTTAAGTAAAAGCAACGTAGTAGATAAAGTGAGCGTGTTTCAATAACAACAATATTAGTTTATGCACAGAGAGGATTTTGTCAACATCCATTGTTCATTAAACAAATTTCAGAGATTTAAAGTTGTAGTTTAAGAAAGTTGAGTATGTTTGGGACAGAAGTAGGAAAGTTATAATTAGTTTAATATTTAAATTTGTTTGTGATAAATTTGGTGGAACTGGAAGGGACGATATTACGTTTGTGACCGCGACGTGTAGTTAGACAGGAGGGTAATGAATGGGGTTTAGACATGATTTCGTTTATCGCAATGAATCCTCGGTGGCACGCACGAAATAAATGGACGTCTTAATTCCAACGGAATGAATAATCGAGGAAAGAAACAGAACGGCCGAGATGGTACAGTTAGTGCGTACGAAATCGGCATTTACATAAAAAGGACATTAGCGGCAATAATGGCCGTATGCTCCGCCGCATAATGCGGCAGAAGGATCTAATATATCAGAATTAGCGAACGCCAAATAAACGACCGCAAAAAACGAACTTTCATATAGGAAGATGTTGATTAAGATTAAGAAAATGTATATTAGTCCGACTTCTGAAGGAGTCGCGAGTGAATAAAATCGTGAAACCCATTGGCTTGTTTTCAACCCATTATACAAACAACGATATTTTTCTGGCGATAAACCCGACGTTTTAATGCAACCCTCCCGCCCCGCCGAACATCTGTTTAGGCCGCGCGGCCACATTCCACGAACCGCACGATACCCAACAAATCAATTCCGATTTCTTTCTGTTCCTTTGGCCCACGGCTCACAAACACGCCGCTAATCCTGATTTAATAATCCCCGCCTGTCTCGGTGACAACACCATCTTCGACACCCTCGCCCCCAAACCCCATCCCCATTTGCATAACAACAAATAAATTGATCCACCGACACACCGACATTTACATATTTTCATTTACATGCGCGCTTTTATTTCATCCACAAAACGATAATTTTATTAAACGAAATTATAACAACACATAAATCTACATAGACAAGTTATACTAGTTTCGAAAACTAGTTTGAAAATCAAAATTTATAAATTTGACTATCTATCACATCAATCATCACATCAATGTTTTAGACAACATTGATGTGATAAATTTTCCGTCTCTTCTGGGACATCCAGAATCAATGATGTTACCCTGCGGCATACGAAACTAACAGATCTTGTTTCATAAATAGGTCACAACTGACATTTTCATCTCATTCAGATACATTTTCTTCATTCATTCAGTTATATTGTCCATCTCTAGATAAAAAATAGTAGGACAAATAACGCTACCCTGTGGTATACCAAATTTAACAATTTATAAACACATATTACTTATCACATCAATATTGTCTAAATCGCATCAATATTGTCTCATTTAATACCGTGTAAGTCACATACGTATTGTCTAAATCATTGTCTAAATATCACTATTTCTGTACTAATTTAGACACTGAGAATAAATTAAGCAATAACTATCAAGTATTATATGATCAAATTACAAGGTGCATTACTTCAATAGTCAGATGGGAAAGACAAGTTCAAAATTAATCCGTTGTCATATTATGTGTCATTTGTTGTCTTTTCTCTAGTCAGCTCTAGTCATTTATTATGTCAGTTGTCATTTATTATGTCGGCTGTAATTTATTATATTTATTGTCATTTGTTCTGTCAGTCGTCATTTATTATGTCGACTGTCATTTGTTACTTCAGCTGTCATGTATTGTGTCAGCCTTAATTTAGTACGTCTGCTGTCATTTATTCTGTCAGTAGCCATATATTGTGTCGACTAGATTACTTCAATATTCAAACAGATGGGAAAGACAATAACAAAATTAATCCTTTGTCATATCATGTGTTGTTTGTTGTTTCTTCTCTAGCCAGATCTCTGATTTAGTCATTTATTATGTCAGTTGTCTTATATCACGTCAGCTGCCATTTATTATATCAGTTGGCATTTATAATGTCAGCTGTAATTTATTAGGCCAGCTGTCATTTATTCTGTTAGATTTCATCTACCATATCGACTGTCATTTATTAGATCAGCTGTCACATATTATGTCAGGAAATTTGCTGCAAGGACATTTAACAAATATTCTTAAGTTTGTAAATTGTTATATTTGTCATACCACAGGGTAACTTAATAAGTCCTATTATCTTTACCATTTGTTGTATCTTCTCTAGTTAGCTCTAGTCATGTAGTATGTCAGTTGTCATTTATTATGCCAGCAGTAATTTATTACATCTATTGTCATTTGATCTGTCAATCGCTATTTATTATGTGGAATGTCATTTAATAGTTCAGCTGTCATGGATTGTGCCAGCTTTAATTTAATATGTCTGCTGTCATTTATTCTGTCAGCAGCCATCTATTGTGTCGACTAAATTACATCAATAGTCAAACAGATGGGAAAGACAATATCAAAATTGATCATTTGTCATATCATGTGTCATTTGTTGTTTCTTCTCTAGGCAGATCTAGTCATTTATTATGTCAACTGTCTGATATTATGTCAGCTGCCATTTATTTTATCAGTTGACATTTATAATGTCAGTTGAAGTTTATTAGGCCAGCTGTCATTTATTCTGTTAGTTGTCGTCTACTATATAGACTGTCATTTATTACATATATCCTTATTTGTCAGTCAGCATTTACTATGTTCACTGTCATTTATTAGATACGCTTTCATGTATTGTGGCAGCTTTAATTTAGTACGTCTGCTGTCATTTATTCTGTCAGTAGCCATCTATTGTGTCGACTAGATTACTTCTATAGTCAATCAGATGGGAAATAGAATATCAAAATTGATCATTTGTCAAATCTTATGTCATTTGTTTCTTCTCTAGCCAACTCTAGTCATTTATTACGCCAGTTGTCTTTAATTATGTCAGCTGTCATTTATTGTATCAGTTGACTTTTTTTTCGTTTTGGCCTACTAGGGACTACGGGGCTCCTCTTAACTCTGAGCTAGGGTCTTCAGCTTTTTCTTGGCTCAGAATGCCTTCATCTTCTGGTTGTGAGCTTGCTTCCTCTCATCCGTCCATTTAGGTCTGATAGTGCCTGTACACTTCTTGCTTGTGAGAGACAGGGGGAAGACTCCCTGCAGGATGGCCTGTTGGTATTGAGTTTGTTTCTCGGTTGTCTGTAATGGAATCTGCAGTTCCTGTCTGATTTAACCGAGGTGAACTACTTAGCTTTGGACGCCTTTCCCCTACTTTTCACTCCGAGGATCCTCTTGGTGAGCCTGGAGTGATTTAGGCGGGTCATGTGCCCATAGAAAGTCAGTCGTCTTTTCCTCATACATGTCTTCCTGATGTTCGTAGAGCTCATTATTGTGCCTGATTCTGTAGGTACCGTCTTCCTCTCTTATGGGTCCTAGTATTCTCCTCATTGTCTTCCTCTCTTTAAGTTCTACTTTCCTGGGTGGACCCTTTCGATTAGTCAAAAGGCACTCAGAGGCATAGAGTGCAGAGGGTCTTACTACCGAGTTGTAGTGCTTTTATGTTCTTTGATAGGTTAGGTTAGGCTTTGATAGGTTTATAGTTTCATGTTCTTGGATAGGTAGTTTGAGGTATAGATGTTCTTACAGGAATGATAGGCCCTGTCTAACTTGGTGCACCTGGCGTCTATGGCCAAGGTTTCGCTCTCGCTTGCTAAGATCCATTCTCCCAAGTGCTTGATTGTAGGAACTTTACAGATATTTTTGTTTCCTAGTAGGATTGTAGAAGAAGTCTGCTTGGTATTGGTGATGAACTCAGTCTTCTGTATTTTGACTCTCAAGCCGGTTTTTGCCGCAATATTATAGAGGCTCTGTAGTTGATGAATAGCCTCCTCTAAGCTGTTGGAAAATATGGTAAGATCATCAGCAAAGACTAGGCAGGATACATTGAGGTTGTCTTCCCTGTACCCAACCTTCAGTCCTGCTTCTGCTGACAATGTGGTAGTCCATTCTCTAATGATTTTCTCCAGAACACAGTTGAAGAAGATGCACGAAATCCCCCTGCCTGACTCCTGTCCAGATGGGAAAGCTCGCGGAGAGTTCACCCCTGAATTTGACTTGGAGGTGGTTTATTTATTTATTTAGCGTATGGTACATGCAAATTCAAGGACATATCCAACTGCTATACCACAAGGCAATGCTATAGTGGCACCAGTGATGAGATCACGAATCGTAGTAGCTTAGCCGTTTTAGTCCCAGGAGTTTTTAAAAATTCGAGTCGAATGATACCATGCAGCGCGATAGCGCTTCCTTCATTTATTTAAATTCCGATGCGCAAACTTGTAGCACTGCGCGGCGCTAAAACGATTAAGCAAAGTATACTAAAACGGCTCCCATGCGACTCATCATCATCATCATCACGTAGCGCTACAACCCTGGGTGGGTCTTGGCTGACTGTACAACTTTTTTCCAATTTGTTGGGTCTTCCATCAACCTAGGGTCAAATGGAATGTTCATTTTCCGGAGATATGCTTGGATGTTATCTCTCCATCGCATTCTGGGACGTCCGAGCGGTCTCTTGCCTGTGGGAATCTCCTCCCATACCAGTTTTACAAGTCTTTCGTTATGCAGTCTGTGCACGTGGCCTGCCCATCTTAGTCGCTGTGATTTAATTTCTTGGACAATATCGGTGTCGTTGTAGAGTGCTTTTAATTCGATATTGGTTCTGATCTTATACTGGTCTGTGGTGATGTCATGGTGAGGTCCGAAAATTTTTCTAAGTATTTTTCGTTCAAAGCGTCTGAGCTTTTCTTCGTTTGCTTTGGTCATGGTCCATGTTTCGCATCCGTATGTTACTACAGGTCTGACGATGGATTTACATGCGACTCCTCTGTTCATAAATATTATTCTCAGCCTTTGTGGACTCCCTAGGATCCTTAACCGTGGCTTAATTGCGTTTAATACTAGTTACACCACTTGCTTAAATATATAGACATTTTCATATGTCAACGTCTAGGTTTGTGATTCAATCTAGCGCCGAAGGGAACGCCTCCAGGAAATCGGACCAATCCCCTGCATATGAGCGTAGAGGGCACTCACTGTGGATGTGTGGGTGTGTGGATGTGTAATTACACCCCCTAGCCCGTGGTGATCCCCCCCCTAGGTGACCCCCTAGCCCGTGGGCCCCGGGCATTCGCCCTATTGACCGGCGCTAGCGACGCTACTGTCCCTGAAAATGTCTGGTGCTCTGGTTAATCTCTATAGGAAGGTTTTTATAGGCCTTCGCACGTTTTCTAATATGTTTAGGAGCGGTAGATTTTAGCGTGGTAATAAAAAGCCTTAGTTTCTGGACAAACTATAAAACTATAAAACAATTGCATTTATCCAAAACGTGGGACAAGGGGCACGTTTTGGAATGTCCGCTAATGGCACAGATGTCTAGTCCTGGTTTTAATTACAACAAAGGAGTCCGCGCATCTTCCATGTCCAGTGCTCGCTTGGTTAAGTGCTGTCGCTTTCTCCTGCTTACTTCTGTCCCAGGGATATTACAATTATCTCTGGGACAGAACTAAGCAGGAGAGTGGTTTTGGAGTTTTGGAGGTGGTGTTCTTCAGGGAAGCTTGGACCAGTCTGGTAGTCTTCTCATCTAGGCCTAGTTTCCACAAGGTAGAGAAGAGGCTCTATCGATCTATTGGGTCGTATGCCTTTGGGAAGTCTACCATAATGGTATCCCCCTCGGCTCCTATATGAGAGGATTGTCTTGAGGTTTCGAATCTGTTCTATGTATGACCTACTCGCACGCAAACCAGCCTGGTATTCACCTAGTTGGAAGTAAAGCTGTTTGGTGACTCTAGTTTGTAGGGCTTTAGAGAAGGTCTTGTAGGTTATAAGCAACAAGGAGATGCCTCTGTAGTTGTTGAGGTCGGTCTTACTTCCTTTCTTGTGTAGTGGATGGATCACGGTTGAGGTCCATCCATCATTTGTTCTATCAGTTGCTATTTATTATGTCGACTGCCATTTATTAGATAAGCTGTCATGTATTGTGCCAGTTTTAATAGACCTTTTTACGGTTAGTTAAGCGCATGCGCATTGGCCAAGTTTGAAAGGAGAGAATTTGAAAGTTTTGGGCAAATAATAAGGTTATACGTTAAAAAGTTCGGGCAAAACATGGCGGAAATTGATACTTGTGCACAAAAAAATTTAAACTATGAAAAGGTCTATTAGAAATTTTATTACCAAACTGTCTAATTTTATACGCAAATTGTCAACTTTGGTTGTCAAAATGTCAAATTATCTCTAGTTTGGTGTATTTAGTACGTCTGCTGTCATTTATTCCGTCAGTCGCCATCTATTGTGTCGACTAGAGTACTTCAATAGTCAAACGGTTGAGAAAGACAATATCAAAATTGATCATTTGTCATATCATGTCATTTGTTGTTTCTTCTCTAGCCAGATCTAGTCATTGATTACATCAGTTGTCTTTTATTATGACAATTGTTATTTATTACATCAGTTGACATTTATGATGTGAGCTGTAATTTATTATGCCAACTATCATTTATTCTGTCAGTTGACATCTATTACATCGACTGTCATTTATTAGATCAGCTATCACATATTGTGTAAGGAAATTTACTGCAAGGACATTTAATAAATATTCTTAAGTTTCTAAATGGTTATATCTGTTCATACCTATACCACAGGGTAACGTAATGAGTCCTATTATCTTTTATCTTATTTCAAGGACATATCCAACTGGTATACCACAAGCCAATGTTATAGTGCCACCAGTAATGAAATCACGAAGCGTAGTAGATTAACCGTTTTAGTAACAGGAATTTTTATAAACACCAAACGTTCTTCTAATCGTAATATAGAAGATTTGTTGAAATTCAAAGACATATCCAACTGGTATACCACAAGGCAATGTTATAGAGCCAACAGTAATAATATCACGAATCGTAGTACCTTAACAATTTTTGTGCCATGAGCTTTTAGAAACACCAAACATTCTTTAAATCGCGATATAGAAGATTTGTTGAAATTCAAGGACATATCCAACTGGTATACCACAAGGCAATGTTATAGCGCCAACAGTAATGAAATCACGAACCGTAGTAGCTTAACTGTTTTAGTGCCAGGAGTTTTTAGAAACACCAAACGTTCTTCAAATCGTAATATAAAAAAATTGTTGAAATTCAAGGATAAATTCAAGTGGTACCCCACAAGAGAACGTTATAGTGCCACATAGTTGTCTTTTATTGACAATTGTTATTTGTTATATCAGTTGACATTTATAATGTAAGCTGTAATTTATTATGCCAACTTTCATTTATTCTGTCAGTTGACATCTCTTGCATCGACTGTCATTTATTAGATTAGCTGTCACATAATGTGGCAGGAAATTTACTGCAAGGACATTTAATAAATATTCTTAAGTTTCTAAATGGTTATATCTGTCCATAAATATACCACATGGTAACGTAATGAGTCCTATTATCTTTACCAATTTATTAATCAAGATGTGTAAGTTTGGTATATCACAGGGTAACATTCGTATACCACAGGGTAACGTTGGTTTTATTATCTCTGGATGTACCCGAATGAGATGCAAAATATGCCCATATTTTTTTTTAATTTCTCTAGTAATTATTAGTTTAGTTTGTCTTTTGATACAAAATTTAAGGAAGAACTAAAAATCTCAATTTCGTTTATACGATGATTTTGGTGGTTATAATGAAAACTCAACGGTTTTAAGGCCGATTCTCATATACGCGACACTCAGCTACGCGACGTCACGCGACATCATGATTACATTGTTTTAAATGGGCACGTTATCACTATGGCTACGCGACGTGCCCATTTAAAACAATGTAATCATTATTTGACAGGCGATGTCGCACGACGTCGCGTAGCTGATTGTCGCGCATATGGGAATCGACCTTTAATGTGATATTCGAGTTAAAGAAAACAAACTAGACTGCAGTATAACCTATTTATTGTAGTTCTTATCGAAGCAAGTAATTAAGAAATAGTGTTAGTATATGTAATTTGTTTAGTATCTTTTTTTTTTGTTTGTTTGTAAATGTTGTTGTTGGCCGATATAGCGATTGGTGTCGTTAAATAAATTAATAACGGCGATAAATAACGCCGGAGACTTATGGCCTGTGTAGTATTAAAGTACACAAGGATATACAAGGTAATATACATATAAAAAGAGAAATGTCTGTTAGAGCGCGGAGCGCAGGCCGGTTGGAAAGTCAGAGTTTCACAAAGAACCGGTGTAATACGTTATGCCTTTGTGTACCCGGATAGCAGCACCTTGCAGGACAAAAGTGACAATATATCATCCCACACAATGCACTTTAACGATTTAAACAAACGTCTACGTTACGCGCAATCATTTTTACGTTTTTTCCTTTTTCTCTTCCTCCGGTATATTTTGATTCCCGAACGCACACCAAAAAAATACACGAAAATTATGAGTTTTTTTTTTAAATAAATTTCATAAATTCCACAGTAATATTCCACCTACAAGTTTCGAGCGTGGAAATATCGATATTACAGTTTGTTCGACCTACACCAAACCTTCTTCAAATATATAAAGATTTAATATAGAAGATTTGTTGAAATTCAAGGACATATCCAACTGGTATACCACAAGGCAATGTTATAGTGCCACCAGTAATGAAATCACGAATCGTAGTAGATTAACCGTTTTAGTAACAGGCATTTTTAGAAACACCAAACGTTCTTCTAATCGTAATATAGAAGATTTGTTGAAATTCAAGGACATATCCAACTGGTACACCACAAGGCAATGTTATAGTGCCATCAGTGATGAAATCGCGAATCGTAGTAGCTTAACCGTTTTAGTGCCAGGAGCTTTTAAAAACACCAAACTTTCTTCAAATCGTAATATAGAAAATTTGTTAAAATTCAAGGACAAATTCAAGTGGTATCCTACAATGGAACGATATAGTGCCACAAGTAATGAAATCACGAATCGTTGTAGCTTAACTGTTTTAGTGCCAGGAGTTTTTAGAAACACCAAACGTTCTTCAAATCTAATATAGAAAATTTGCTGAAATTCAAGGACAAATCCCACTGGTACCCCATAAGGCAATGTTATAGTGTCACCAGTAATGAAATCACGAATCGTAGTAGATTAACCGTTTTAGTAACAGGAATTTTTAGAAACACCAAACGTTCTTCAAATCGTAATATAGAAAATTTGTCGAAATTCAAGGACATATCCAACTGGTATACCACAAGGCAATGTTATAGCGCCAACAGTAATGAAATCACGAATCGTAGTTGCTTAACTGATTTAGTGCCAGGAGTTTTTAGAAACACCAAACGTTCTTCAAATTGTAATTTAGGAAATTTGTTGAAATTCAAGGATACATCCAACTGGTATCCCACAAGGCAATGTTATAGTCCCACCAGTGATGAAATTACAATCGTAGTACCTTAAGCGTTTTAGTAACAGGAGTTTTTCAAAACACAAAACGTTTTTCTAATCGTAATATAGAAGATTTGTTGAAATTCAAGGACATATCCAACTGGTATACCACAAGGCAATGTTATAGTGCCAAAAGTAATGAAATCACGAATCGCAGTAGCTTAACCGTTTTAGTCCCAGAAGTTTTTAAAATTTCGAGTCGGATGATACCATGCAGCGCGATAGCGCTGCGTTCATTTATCTTCCATTCAATTGTTTAAATTCCGATGTGCTTGTACGCGAACTTGTCGCGCTACGTGGCGCTTAAACGGTTAAGCAAAATATACTAAAACGGCTCCCATCCGCCTCCTCGGTTCATAAATATTATTCTCAACCTTTGTAGACTCCCTAGGATCGTTAACCGTGGCTTAATTGCGTTTAATACTAGTTATACCACTGTGGTTCATTTATATATATTTTTTACGAATAAAGGCAGATTCTCATATAGGCGACACTCAGCTACGTCGCGTCACGCGACATCGCCTGTCAAATAATGATTACATTGTTTTAAATGTGCACGTTCTCACTATGGCTACGCGATGTGCCCATTTAAAACAATATAATCATTATTTGTCTGGCGACGTCGCACGACGTCGCGTAGCTGAGTGTCGCGCATATGGGAATCGACCTTTAGATAAACAAAACAATTTCAGAGGACTTTGCTTACTGCAAAATATATAAGTCAGTGCAAAATTGGATTCGAAATTTGTTTGAAAACACATTGGTTTTTTGCACATCTAGTTAATTTATATGCAACTATACTCGAGCCGGCGAGAGAATGCATCTCGTCTCGACGAGTTTAACATTGTTCTGCGCATACCCCCAAATTATTTCGAGCGCGCGGTGTTTATTTGTCCGTGTTTGAAAACTGAAGCATATTTCTTAACTCAAACTAACCTGCGCATCCCTCACCCCTCATAACTCGGCGCAGTACAGCTGCATTCTATATCATATCATATATCTTCTTTAACGATTTTATTCTCTAAATTTAAATTTTTCTATTGTTCCAGGTGGTGAGTTCAATGGACGCCATGAAATATTCGATGGAGGCCGACAAGTATCGTTCACCTTACATGCCGCCGTCGACGCTGGCGATGTCGATGTATTCCGACCCAAAATACATGGACTCCTCATCAAAAAGCTATCTAGAACGCGGCTACCTAGACTCGACCTCGGCTCTGACTAAAGCCTACTTCGAATCGTCCAAAATGTATATGGACGGCAAATACAACCCGGAATCCACATCCCGTCCCTACCCCTCCCTCGACATCTCCAAAGTATACTCAGAGACCCAAGTCCCGGGAAGTATGGGCTCGCCGCGCAGCTCAGACTCCCCGGAAATGAAACCCAACATGGAAAGGCAAGACGCCGCTTCGACTAGCAGCTCAACGACGACTTCTTCGGCCGGTGCTTCGCCGGGAGCGCTTCCCGGCTATTACCCAACCAGCGGGATGCAGCAGAACGGCGCCATGCCCGGGCTGTTGCCCATGGCCCAGTACGCCAGCCAGTACCCGGCTCAGAGTCCCGGCGCCGAATTTCGCAGACCCCTAACAGTTATCTTTTGACCTGATCGGTTGTGAATCTAGAACGGTGTAATTTGTTTTTTGTTTGTAAATATTCTTCCATGGTTCGTAGGTATTCGTTTAGTCAATTGGTTCCTTGAAGTGAAGAAAATTGTTGATTTTTGGTTTATCTAAACTAGTTTTTGTCTCTTATTTAATTTTAAGAGAATTATTGTGTGTATATATTTGTTGAAGAAGAAGAAAATTTTCTCTACGTAGATTTTTTTGATGAAAGAAGAATGTTTGTATATATTTGTAGAAAGTCCAAAGATTTTTTGGGCGATTTTTTGTTGTCGAGTTTCTACGATCTGCGGTGAATATTTTTGCTCATTGTTGGACACAACCAAAGCTTTAAAGAATTTGCAGAATTGTTCAATCCGGGTTTTGCGTTCTGAAATACAGTTTATCCTTGGAACCGATTTCTGGATAAAAACTCAAATAGTTTTGCGAAACCAAAAAAAATCTTGGGCAAAAAATCGTAGAAATTCTTCCTAGACAAAATCATTTCGAATCTGTATTTCCATCTCTTTAAAACTTTTGACCAAAAAAAAAATTATCCTTTAATTTTGCTGCAGTTTTACGAAGATAATCCTCATTACGATAACTTGCGCAAGGAAAGCTATCAAGGCTTGATCAAAAATTATCCACAACAGAGGAAACATCATATTCATAAGGAAAACCTCGGATAATTTAGAGAAGAAATTCTAAACGAAAAATATCCATGTCTAAGATTAACAGTAGAAAAATTTCATTCTGTAAATGTTAAGGGCAGGGAAACTTTTGGTCAAAAATTGCAAGTTTAGAACCAAAAAATTCCAATGTTTGATCGCAACCAAAACTTGCAATTTTTTTATCCAAAATTGCAATTTTTCATCTAAACTTGCAATTTTGGATCTCAATTTCTTCTATAATTTTGAACAATTATTGCTCAAAAATTTCTTTCTGTAAATGTTAGAGGCAGGGAAAGTTTTGGACAAAAAATGCAAGTTTAGATCCTAAATTGTAAGTTTAGATCCAAAATTACAAGTTGAGATGAAAAATTGGAAGTTAAGATAAGAAATAATGAGTTTGGATCAGTGTGTATCAAAAATTGCTAGTTGAAATCAAACATTTGACCTTTTAAATGTTTGAACAGAAATAGCAATTTTAGATCTAAGCTTGTAATTTTTGATCAAAACTTGTAATTTTGGATCTAAACTTACAATTTTGGATCTAAACTTGTAATTTTTGACCAAAAGTTTCCGTGCCTTTAACATTTACAGAACGAAATTTTTGAGATATATTTGTGCAAATTATAGAAGAATTGGAGAGATCCAAAATTACAAGTTTTGAACAAAAATTACAAGTTTAAATCTAAATTAGCTATTTCTGTTCAAACATTTAAAAAGTCCAATATTTGATGTCAATTAGCAATTTTTGATGTAAACTTGCAACATTTGATCCATATTTGATCCAGGTAAGTTTTGATCCAAAAATTGCAAGTTTAGATCCAGAAATTGCAAGTTTTGGTCAAAAAATTGCTAGTTTTGATCAAAAATTACTAGTTGAGATCAAACTTTGGATTTTTTAAAAGTTTTATCCCAACTAGCAATTTTTGATCTAAAATTGAAATTTTTCATCAAGCCTTGGTATCAAAAAGTTTCTTTAACTCAAAGATGAAATATCTTCTGTTGGAAGCGTTTGTGAATGTTGTTTGTGGAAACTGTTGGAAACAACTTGGAAATGTTGTTTTCTGTTTTGAACAATTTTAGAAATCTGTTGATAGTTTTTGATCAAGGAAAGAAGTTTTTGTAGAAGAGCAACTGGACGTTTTCGCTGATTGTATAAATGTAAATAAAGACCAAAAAAATTATCGATTCTTTAAGTTTGTAAAAATTATATAATTTTAAGATGAAGAAAAAACCGTCAAAACACAGATTTTATTTGTTTTTTTTTCACAAAAAATCTGTTAAATTCAACACAAAATCACAAAACTTATTTCATTTTTTTCCCCACAAATCTCCTTAAAGATTCCTTGACCGAAAAATCATTTTAAAAAACTTAATTTATTTATTATTCTTTCACTAAATAAACACTTGTTTTCTTTACTTTTGTTCCTAGCTCTGTGCAAACATTGTTACAAAACCAGAATTTATTATAAAAAAATTGAATTTCCAAAAAAAAAACTACAATATAAATGCAAAAAAATCTTAATATCAATTTAGCTATGTACCGTATGTTATGTAAAGATTTATTATATAATAAGAACAATAAAAAAAAATAGATTGTGATTGTTTAAACAAATATTTTAAGGGATGCGTTTTCATTTCGTTTTTGCAAATTTCACAAACATTTGCTTGAAATTACACCGATCGAAACCTACCACAATTTACCGAACGATACTTGCCGCAGCGACCCCGTGGAGTGATCACACAGCGTGACAGTTCGTAGTGATGTTGTAAAAAGACTGATTTACACTGCTTTGCCAAATTTTACGGTACTTACGTATTAACGCCACCACCGCTATATATTGGATCGAGAGGTCGCGCGTATGTTTTGATTTATCTGTCCGCTTCAAGGCGGACAACCTAATCTAACCGGGGTTAAAAAATAAAGTATTTTGAGTTTTAAAAATGTTTTAATTTGAAATAAAATGTTTTATTTTATGATTTATCATAAAAATTTTAGGTGTAGATTGGCGGCATTTATAAATGTAGCGGTGATGGCGTTAATACGTAAATACCAATTTTACTTTTGAGCGGAAAATATAAATCCCAATACTATAACCAAATACTACTACTATAGTAACTACTTGACAGATGACAAGTAAAAACTACGCTTTTAATAAAAATGGAACGATATACCCTACACTTCAACAAAGCATTGGAATTATTAAAATTCACTATAAAAATTGTGAAAATTTCGCGGTCACAGTTCGCAAAACTAACGCATTTTTGGGTGGTCGTGAATTACCTTCTCGGCCAGCAATTTTGAAACTGATTGAAAAGTTTGAGCCGTTGGGACAAGTTAGTGATGTGAGATCTCGTGGACGTTGCTCAAGAACAGCTGAGAATATTGCTGTAGTAGCCCATAGTGTTTACGAAAACTCAGGTTTGTCCATTTCTCGTCGAACTTTGGAATTTGGCATTCCACAAACGACACTACACCGTATTTTGTATGAAGACTTAGGGCTTTACGAGTTCAGTTAACACAAGCACTCACGCCTATCAACCATCAACAACGCCGTGCCTTTGCTGATTGGGTCCTTGAAATGCATCAAACTGTTTCGTCTGCGTGATCTACGCTTCAAAAGCGTTTGCACTGACCAATAGGGAATCATCCCCCGAAAATCAAGTGAAGATCACGCAAGCTTATTGTCTATTCACGTGTCTATACTTGCCGCAGCCACCCGATGGAGTGGTGGCTGCGGCAAGTATAGACACGACTTATTAAGGTAAATACATCAAAGACATAAAACAAAGCTTGAAATTTTATTGGAATTTAGGATTAGCAGCAGCCCAAAAAATCTCTAGTCATTTTTAGCTCGAGTCTTTTAGCTCGAACGAGGGGCGGTGGTGACCTAGTAGTTAAGGTGTCAGATTATCAAGCAATAAGTCCCCGGTTCGAATCCGATGGACAACTAATACACGCTATACACGCTACGGTCTACCGGAGAGGTTACATGTGCGTTTGCCTGCGCAGATCAACCGTACGCAAGAAACTGCACAGGTCTATTCCCACACACGCTCCGGTCTACCTGCGCAGGCAAACCTGCACAGGTAGACCTCTCCGGTGGACTGTTGTGTGTATAGCCGGCATAAGCCACCGTTCTCCTTTGCATGGCTCTGGCAAAATCATTACAGTAAAATTTGCCACGAAAAACCCTAATAGCGGCTCGCAATCCACGTTAAAAACTGTAAGGACTCCATATTCGTGTATAAGATCAAGACATCAAAAAACAAGTTTAGGCAGAGAAGGTTAGCCCATTTAGGGCTGTAGTGCCAAGGAAGAAGCAGAATTATCCCAAGTTTCGATGATATTTAATCAAACTATAATTTCAAACCCAAACAAGGCATAGATTATATAGACCTAGTATATTAGCTAGAACCAGATTGCATTATAATAAGGTCCCAAAAAGCCATTTCCACCCTGAATTTCGAACAACTATGCATGATATCAATTTCTGTGAATGGAACTACTCCAGGAGGTAACTAGTCCTCCGTCACTAACAGCGGCGCAATCAGGCCTAACGATTCTGGAGAGCCTGAAACACCATGTCGTTCAAGAAATTCAAAATCCTCTAATTGTAAACCAAAGAAAAACAACACACATTTCTTTGGAACTTTAAATATTAACTGGCTCTTGAAGCCCGGCAAACTGAAGCAGCTCACCAAAGTTGAAGAAATATAGAATCCAATGTTATGCACTGCAGGAAACTAGATTTAAAGATGAAGATTTAATGAAGGATGCAGGATATTTAAAGGGAAGAAAGGCTGAAACCCATATCGAAGAATTTCCTCACCTGGGAACAGGCTTCATTGCTAAATGTAACATCGTAAACTCAGTAACGCGATGACATTTAATCTTCCAGTTCCACTCCCAGTGTAATCCAATGGACGACTATCTTTTCTCACATTCCGCAGTCTAAATGAAACCTACACTCTTATTAATTATCACGACACTTCAAATCTTATTAATTGTCACAACCTGATGAGAGATAAAATTCTTCATTTTGAAAGATTTGAGGCGATGAAGAGAAAAACTGTGTGGACAACTGTGAGGAACAGTGTGGACAGAAGACCAAAGGGAGCAGCAAAGAGAGAGGATGAAGATATATTGGCAGAAGAGAAAAGAGGAAGAACGCAATAGAAGATATGTACATTGAATAACAGATGTTTGATGTGCTCCCTAGACGGACAAGATCGAAAAAAAAATGTCTTGAAAACGCTTAAAAATATTAAAATCAGATATGGCCCCAAATCGTCTAATAGTATTAAACTAAAGAAAGAAGATTAGACAGAAAAAAAAACAAGACTAGTAAATGGAATGGTGCCCGTAGCCAAGGAGAAGAAGAAGGTTCAAGACAATTTCAAGAATGTGATGCTCGATCTTCACATTCGCTAGCTTTGCTTGAACATTTGCGTTGGAGAGTCTGGTGATAGGATCGTAATTGGCTGTCGTAACCAAATGATTACTGTCCATTGCACAGTGCATGCAACCAAAGCTGAAGAGATTCTCCAAAAGACTCTTAATGTAAGAGAATACGAATTGCGCAGAGGCAATTTCTCAGTTATATTATGGCAGTTATATCATCGGCAGTTATATTTCTCAGTTATATCATCGGAAGAAAGATAGATAGCAGAAGAGGGCCTGCAAGAAGACGTACCTCCTGGCTGAAGAATCTTAGATAGTGGTGCGGACAGACAACAGTGCAACTTTTCCGTGCTGCTGCAGACAATATTATCATCCACGAGCATGATCGCCCACGATCGTTGAACGGTCACGGCACCCATACCAGAGGAAATTCTCAGCATTTGTCAACTTTACACCATCTCATACACCATCAGATCCAAACTGGGATGGGACTCTGTGGGAAAACTAAACAAGCTTGGCAAAGATAATGAAGTAACGCTATACTGGGTACCAGGATACACTGGCATAGACGGAAACGAAGAAGCCGATCACCTAGCAAACAAGGGATCCCGTAGCCCCTTTATAGGTCCGGAACCCTTTTGCGGCATGAGTGTGAACACCATCCACAATGATGAAGAAACAAGAGGAAAATGGATGAAAACCTGGAAAGAACTTCCTGGGCTAAGGCAATCCAAAGTGATGCTGGGATCTCTTAACCAGAAGAGTTAGAAACTAAGCAGGAACAAGCTTAGAATTCTGATGGGACACTGCAGACTTAGGAAACATCTCAAGACCCTACGCCTAGAGGAGGATGACGGATGCAGATTCTGTGGCTCAGCAGAGGAAACCCCCATACATCTGCTCAAAGACTGCGGAGTATTAGGGGATGTACCCTGGGGCTCACTGCTTGAACACAGAGGAGCTGCAGGCCTTGAATCCCGCCCAGATCCTGAAATTCCTAAAGGAATCAGGATTAGAGGAGGCGCTCTAAATGGGTAAGTACACCAACGCTTGGAGGAGGAGGGTGGGGTACAATAGATCTATAAAGGTCGCAGTACAAGTCGTCACCACCATATCTACAATCTACAATTTTGCAACTTTGGATTTGGCATCCAATAACACCTCGATTTGGGTATCAAATATGACCCCTAGGTATCATAGGTATATAGGCATAAGCTATCTACAGTTTGCACTTCTAAGTTGTCTTGGGAAGGATCGGATTCTATCTTGCCCACAGACTCAGGAAACTTGGCAAGGTCGGTTTCCAACAGCGTCTCACAAAGGAAGATGCCACGAAGTGGTTCCAATAGAAATGTGATGGTATCACCCTCTCAATCAAAACCAAGAAAATTACTTAAGGTATTTACGCTTACGTTTAAGAAAAATAAATTTAGAATTGGTAAAACCATACAACATTATAAATAATCATATTTACTTAATGAAGTCGGAACAAAGCTTGAATATATAAATGTACTCAGCCTTTCCGGAGCTCTATAATACTATGATAACTTAACAATTTCGGCTTTTGGATCTAAATAAAGTACACAAGGTTTCTTTGCTGAACTGGAAATGTTTTGTGGAATTTGTAAATACAGCATAAGTACGGCAAATTCTACTGGTCCTCTTTTTTTAAATTCGTTCTTACAAAGCATATAATAATTACAAACTTATTTCAGCGTTTACATTTTTTAGATCATTTAACAGAGATTCAATACCTTCACTTGTTAATTAATTGCCATCTCGTTTGGAGCGAATTCAGCTGCTATACGAATCGCTCCCAAGGCTTTATGAAGTTCTAAAAGTTTAGGATATCGAACGTCGTTCCACATATAAGAAGAACCAATATGATTCAATGCTAAGACAACATGCTGCTGTCCGTTGCATAAAATGAATAACAAATCAATTATGTAAGAATTAATTTTTACGTAATTTGAATTCTTTGAAACCGGATTTCTTAATTTAAAAATCGGTTTTCAAATGTGACAAATTTATTTTAAAAGCCCGTTTTTTAAAACCGGGTTTGAAAAACCACCAAACCCTACTATAGGCGTTACAACTCAGTGAAGGCAGCAGGCTTTATGCGATAAATTTTGGACCTTGATGAGTTGTCTGCAGAGTTACAGTAATGGAAACAAAAATGGACTCAGGTTTTTTAAGTTGACAGAACAAAAACTGCAATTGATTCATTAACAGCATGAACTCAATGCGACGACCATTATCTACTGGTGCTACAGTCCATGTAGGACCTGCGACCTCCTCCCACATGTAATCAACGCACATTTCCCAATATACATACTCTTTTATTCCTTACATACTCTTTATTCTTGCAAGATTACCTGTATCAACAGCTTCGTAGGAAAGATTGTTTTCAACGTCGAAACGTTTAAAAGATTATTTGCGCAATTCAACCGGTCAAGAGCAGCTAACAGTCTTGCCCTTTTAAACGTGCCTAGGAGTATATTGATACCAAAGAGATGTTAAATCGTTTTGCGAAAGAAAAACAAAAAATATTAATTAATTATTATTATCAACATAATTTTCAAAAGGTGTATGTTAAATGTGTTTCTGTTAAATCTGTTGCATTAAAAACATATTGACCCAATTGCAAATAATTAGTAGTACAAAATTAAAGTACTTCAAGAAAATTTTTGACCCCCAATCAAAAATAACACATACAATATCGTAAATATTAGCTTTTCAAGAACAAAATATATTTATTTGACACAAACGGAAGACAGGCTGAATACATAAATATATTCAGCCTTTCCGGAGCTCGATAACAATTACTGAGTCTTTTTAGGACTACCAACACAAATTTCATGTGAAATTTGTAAGTTATTCTATAGCTTCTTGGCAGCCAACAAAAACCATAAGAATAACTTCGTTTTTAAGATCATGTCTTTCCGATACCTTAAGTGGATAACCATCTGTGGACGTGTTTCGAGATTTATCTCTCATCAGCACAGCTTTGCTTCCATGAACAATAATTTGCAAACCACATTCACGTTTCACATGAAATTTGTTTTGGTAGTCCTAAGAAGATTCGTTAATTGTTATAGAGCTCCGGAAAGGCTGAATATATTTATATATTCAGGCTGTGCTCCGTTTGTTTTAAGCGGTCCCACCAATTCTAAATTATCAGTTCAATCAATAACCTGCTAAGTTCATGTCTCTCTCACAAAATGTCAAAATTAAAAACATGTAACCCTAATCACCACATGGGTTTTCAAGTGAGTGGTTTACAAATTTTTGTTCATGGAAGCAAAGCTGTGTTGATGAAATAAATGTGCTGATGAAATAAATCTCGAAACACGTCCACAGATGGCTATCCACTTAAGGTATCGGAAAGACATGATCTTAAAAACGAAGTTATTCTTATGGTATTTATTGAGTGCCAAGAAGGTGGACTGAAAGCTATAGAATAACTTACAAATTTCACATGAAATTTGTTTTGGTAGTCCTAAAAAGACTTAGTAATTGTTATAGAGCTCTGGAAAGGCTGAATATATTTATATATTCAGGCTGTGTTCCGTTTGATTTAAGTTTATATGATTATCTATAACGTGGGATGGTTTCACCAATTCTATTTATTTGACCTTTAATAGCAATAAAAATTTACAGCTAATACCTCTATTAAAATTTAAAGCAAATTAAACTACTTGGCTCAATACTCGGTCTTTGTTGCATTATAAATATATTAATAAATGTCCTGTGCAGAATAAGCTTGATAATCCGGCGGTTCGGTAATCCGGCACGCTGGGGAAAAACATGTATTTTCTTTACGCTGCCCCGCGCCGGATATAAATCTCGCGCCCAGAAGAAATAAAGTAAAAAACAACACCATCCAGAGTTCTTGGAAAAAGGTCTAAACAACACACCCTGCCTTTAACTCTGAAAACTTGATTGACGATTCTGACCATGCTAACTCCGCTCTACAATTGTGTTACTATCTGCTACAAGTTTGTACATATTTTTTGTATGTAGGTTAGGGTGGAGCACGGATGTATGCAAAAATATTTTTTTCGAGATTTAAAGTTGTAATAGGAGGGGATTGGCATTACGTTTCGTGATTCCAATTTGGCTCTTATTGCACTGAATCGTGACTTCTTTATGCATTGAGAAGTGGCAGCCATCGTCGTCAATTTTATGGAAGTGGCATGGAGGCCTTAAAACAACACTTCACTCTCACCACCTGATTAAATGATAGACTGAATTTCTTGGTCAGGCAAGTTTTTCATAATCGGTGGTTCACTTAATATTTCTTGCCAATCTATTACATCAATATATATTGAAGCATTGAAATTTATAGGCGGAACTATAGACGACGCAATCGCTGCAGCTGCTCTATCCGATACAACATACCTGTCGCAGGTCTTCGATAAAGTTGGAAAATAGACGCATACTTTTTTTTCGGAAAGCTTTTGTTTATGGTGTTAGTGGAATTATCTGAGCTACTACGACTTTTAGACGCTGACGATACCGGAGAAGTACTAAATTCTATAACAGATAACGAAGTATTTACGGCTCTAGTTGGGCGGTTTTCTCATTCCTGTTTTCTCTTTAGGGTCTCTTGCAACTTCTTCGTAACACTTACGTCGATTTCACCTATTATCATACTTCGAGTGGTTCTTTGATTAATTAAAGCAGTATGTTATTGTTTGGGAAGCTTTTTCTCCTTGCAACAGATACATTGAGGGAAATCTTTACACTTGCATGCAATATCAAAAAGTACCTTTCTGCTTTGTTGAAAACTTTCTAACTTTTCCGGAGAGAGCCTTTTGATAGACTTGAGTAGGTTTTTGCATTTTAAATGGTATGCTTTTAACATCTGTACGACCCTTGTTGGTGTTACTATCGGAATAGATGCAGTTTGTCATATATTTTCAATTCTGAATGTCACTATATCTGCTATTTCTGAAAATCTTGGCTCTTTTGCATTTCCCATTGCAACTTTAGTTGATGTCTTGTCCATTCATAGTATTTTATTACATCTTTGTAGTAGGTAGAACATTGTCTTTTATCTCACAAATATCACCAAAAATAGGACATTTAATAACTAATTCAAGCCAAAACCAATAATCCACTGACGACGCGACAAGTGTTCAAATTGTCCCCTCCTGCGCTCCCTCACTCCCCTTAATTTATATTATAAACTAAAGATCATGCATTTTTTTGGTTTTGTACAGAAAATAAACTGTAGTTATAATAATTTCTGGGAATAAAATACGTCTGTTCATTAAAATTTCAATTAGTCTAAAAACCATATTTCTTGAAAAATTCAATGACGTTGCGGAGGCTATTAATATAATTCAAATCAAATAATATTTTGCACGGATTAATTTGAGTCTAAAAGGCACCGAATTTTCACTATTAGATCACTCACAACCCAAAATAGTATATTTCGCAACAAGTGCGGAAAGTTGTCGATTGCACACGAGAGCGAAGATGAGCGCACGAACGAAGTGAGTGCGCTCATTCGCTCGAGGGGGCAATTGACAATGCCGCACGAGTTGCGGATATTATTTTTTATTACGAATGCCAGAAAGACAAAGACTTAAATTTTAAAAATAATCAGGTGATTCTAAACGCGACATTATTATTTATAATGTCATTCTATCTGACAGCTTATAACCTTCGGCCAGTTCACTTTTAACTTAACCTCACTTTTTTTTAATATTGATTTTGAGATGTCATTGTGTTTCACGTCTGTCGTTTCTACATGTGTTGACAAAAAGTGTTTGTGTAATGTAATGATTACATTGCTAAATTAACGAGTTTTACTATTTTATATTATGAATTTGAGAATGACAATATAAAAAAAATTAAAATTATGTACCTACTTAAATGAAAAGAAAAAAAAAACAGAAACATTATTTTTTTCAACAATAGTTGAAAAAGTTCATTAATCATTTTTTTTCATTATTATATATTGAAATATTTGAACAATTTATAAAATTAAAATGTATGTGTTTTGAGGTTGATGTTGAAATTGTGTTCGTTTCAAAATTTATATTTTCTTTGTTAATTTCAATTGGCACTGGATTTATTTGTATATTTTCTTTTGAAGTAGACGGTCTGTTTGATATAGTATCTGCAATTTGCTGTCCGATTGGCTTTTTGTTGTGGACCGAGTCTTCAACGTAGCTTTCAGCGACTGTATTAGATTTCCATCCTCCATGTCTCTTAAGGGTCAGCAGATCGGCACCAGAATCAGCTAACAGAGTAGCTGATGTTCTTCTGAACGTATGTCCAGTATAAGACTTAGGATCTTTCAAATTTAAATATGCTGCTACTGTTTTAGGCATATTGCCAAAAGTATTGATGCCAATGACTTGTTTAGTACATTTTCCGTTTCGATAATTTGTGAAAAATCTTGTTGTGGTCATGTTGGCAGGACGCAATATGGCATACTTTTTATAGATATGGTAAAAATCATCCGTAACTACAAATGATCTCGGCTTAAAGAACTCCTAAATTTATTAACTAACCTTCACAGCCAGGAATTGATTGTCTGGAGCTTTTCGAAGAAATTGATTAATTTGTTCAGCACTTAGTGTTTGAGCTTTCTTGCATGTATAACCTTTAATTTTTTGTTTTAAAAAAGCAATTAAACTCGAATAATTACAAATATTAATTCTGTGCTTGATGTGAATCAAGCTTCGCAGCATCGAATAAGTTCCCCACAAACTTGACGGCTTATGAGTTTTGGCCAGTTCATTGAAGTATGATAAAACTATCGATTCAGAAAAACTTTTAATTTTTTTTATTGATCGCCATTTTATGAATTTTTCATACGCTTTTTTCATATCTACTTCTGGATTTCGTTGGTGTTAATTTTTCAATCATTTCAGTAGCAATTTGTTTGAATTCAGGCGGTGTAGAATCATTTTCTGAATCTGAACTCTCTATTTGACAACTCATAATGACAATAAATTATACATCATAACCACAAATTTCTATTATTGTTATTTTTGATGCGTCATTTGAAAAACATTTGAGATGTCATTTTGTTTCACACGGTTGTCGTTTCTACATGTGTTGACAAAAAGTATCCGGGTAATGTAATGACAACAGTGTTAAACTAACGAAATTATTGTATATGTATGATAATTATCGTATGATTGGCAACGCTGCATGTCACACATGTTCACAAATCTAGTGCGGAAAGTAAACTTTCCGCCCTAAATCTAGGGCGGAAAATAAATTTTCCGCTCTAGATTTGCAAACAGTCATTTTCTGACCTAAAAAATGGCCTGTAAAATAGTACTTTCTGTGCATGAGTAATAAAAAAAATATTTCGCTCCACCCTAATGTAGGTACACATTTATCTACATAGATACATATTTTATTCTTTCTAAAATACAATTATACAAAAAATATGTAAAATTGTTATAGTTTTCTTTTAATCCTGATAATCCGGCGGTTGTCTGGTCCCCTATGTTTCCGATTATCACGAATTATAGTGTATATATTTTTTTGTTAAAAATTTTTCATTTTTTTAGACTGGTCGAAGCTCCCCCGAAATGTTTGTACAGATAAGGCGATGTTTACAAAAGTCTTAAAATTTCATATCCAATAATAAATTTGGGTTTATCAGTAACAAGTTTACTCAAACACTAATTTAAACTTGTTCATTTAAGAACTCATTTAAATAAATGCAATGAAATCTAAAAGCTAAAAAAAATTAGGAAAAGGATGATATCTATAATGAAGATATAATAATGAAGATATAACCATCTTCTTCAGTGGTGCTAAAGCCATAAATGGTCCTGCACCATAATAATGATATTATTGCCGAATAATTTATGGAATAATCATTTATTAAAATTAATAATGACTTATATAACTTAGAATTGATAATGATTTCCTCCCAGCAAGGAACAGAAACACAAAAATGGCTTTGAATCAAATTTTGACCATAATTCCTCCCATCAAGCATCAATAATACTAATGAGTCTTTTTAGGGCTACCAAAAACCTGTGCGGATGAGAGATAAATCTCGAAACGCGTCCTCAGATGGCTATCCACTTAAGGTTTTGGAAAGACATGATCTTAAAAACAATGTTATTTTTATGGCTTTTGCTCGGTGCTACGAAGGTAGACTGAAGCTATAAAATACCTGACAAATTTCACACGAGATTTTTTTTTGGTAGTCCTGAAAATACTCATTAGTATTATAGAGCTCCGGAAAGGTTGAGTATATTTATATATTCAAGCATTATTCCGACTTTATTAAGATAAAATAAATTTATATCACTGACTAGATGGACAAGAAAAAACCTAAACTAGAGACAAGACTAGACAGGCAAAACTCGACAGACAAAACTAGACAGACAAGACTAGGCAAACTAGACAGACAAGACTAGATAAACAAGAGTAGACATACAAGACTAGACAGAGAAGACTAGACGGACACGCCTAGACAGACAAGACTAGACAGACAAGACCGGCAGACAAAACTAGGCAGACATGACTAGAAAGGCAAGACTAGATAGACAAGACTAGACAGGCAAGACAAAACAGACAAAACTAGACGGACAAAAGTAAACTGCTAAGACTAGACAAACAAAACTAGAGAGGCAAGACTAGACAGATAAGACAATATAAGACAGACAAGACTGGATGGGCAAGACTAGACAGACAAGACTACACAGACAGCACTAGACAGACAAGATTAGACAGACAAGTCTAGACAAACAAGACTAGACAGAGAAGACTACACAGACAATTCTAAACAAACAAGACTAAGCAGATAAGACTAGATAGATAAAACTAGAACGACAAGACTCGGCAGACAAACAAGACCCCACTGACAAGACTAGATAAACAAGACTAGACAAGCAAGCTCAGACAGAGAGAATAGATGATGGCAAGCTTAGATGACATGATGATTTCAAAAATAGAGTAAATTGTTTGTAGAGATTTTTCGGTCAAAAGTTTTGAGGAATTTCCTCGAGATTTGTTTGCCGGCTAATGGAGATTTTAGTAGAAGTTTCTTTGTGGCGTTTCGAAATTGACAAAGGAGGATTTTAGAAGGCATTTAGTGGTAATGGTGGTACTAATGAGAGTTGAATCGAACACTATTACTGGGCAGATTAGCAAGAAATTATTGAAACCTTCACAGACTCTGACAAAACTCTCTAAATTCTTGCCGAACGCAAACATTTCACGAATACCGTTTATGGATTTCATTTAATACCATTAAGTTTAGGGTTGCATCAATTTTGTTTCTATTAAATTTTTTAATAATAATAATTATCTTAAAATAAACATTACAAAAATAATAATATGTAATATGCAACCTCAAACATATCATGAAATAGCAAACATCACAGGCTAAATCGTATGTTATCACTTTCATTGACTTCCAAAAGGCATCCGACTCTATAGATAGGGAATCCTTATTTTCGGTCCTGAAAGAACTAGACCTCGATAACAAAACTACAAACCTAATCAGAAAAACACTAACTAATACATTTTCCAAAGTTAAATTCATGGGGGAATTCTCCATCCCCTTTGAGATTAAAACAGGTGTACGGCAAGGAGATGGACTTTCTGCATTGCTATTTCCTGTGCCCTAGAAAAACTAGTCAGATTGTGGAATGTGAAGACCCACAGTGGCATCAGAATAGAAACTAGAAACAAAGGCATTAAGGTCAATTGTTTAGCTTTTGCTGATGACATGACCTTACTAGCTGAGACATGGGAAGAAGCCAAGAAACAGATCCTCGAACTCCAGAGGCAAGCGTTAAAAATGTGTCTCAAAGTCTCAGTTGAAAAGACCAAAATAATGACGAACATAAAAAACCCACCAAAAAAGCTTCAAGTCGGCAACCAATAGACATCGTCAAAGAATTCAAATACCTTGAGGAATGTATTAGCTGGAATGCGCTAGAGGACAAGGCAATGGAATCCAGGAGATATGGCCTTCAAAAGTTGAATTGCCCTTCCAATTTACGAAGGACACCTATAACAAGAAATCTCTCTCCTGGAATACCAAGAGAAGACATTATAACACGGTAATTAAAACGGAAGCCTTATATGCAGCCGAAACATTGTCTCTCACAACCCAGAGACCGCTTGAAAGGCCGGAGGTCAAGGAAAGAAAGATATTACGCAAAATCTTAGGCTTCAAATTTCATAACAAATGAATACGTGTCAGGTACGAAACTCTTTACCAGAAGACTGAAAAACTCTCGGACACAAATAAAAAAACGGAGAATTGATTTTTATGGGCACATCCTCCGAATGAATTCAAATAGACTTACTTACTTACTTAAGATCTTACTTAAGATCTTCGACCACTTTCGTAATAAAAAAAAATCTCTTTGGTTTAAGGACACTGAGAAAGAACTCCAAATTACAGACACCATGCTGAAGGACAAAACAGCCAAAACCATCACCAAGGATAAGAAGCAACGTTTTCAAGTTAAACCAAAGCGTACGATCCACATCCTTGCCGAAGAAAGGCAAGCAAGATCTCAAAGGATGAGGGAATACTGGGCTAATAGGAAAGAATAAAAGGCTCGAAAGAATAAAAAATTATTGATTTCGTGTACCCCAAAGTTGAGTGAAACAAATAAAGAAGAATAATAATATATAATAATAAATATATATAATATTAATTTATAAATTGTTCAATGAAAACGACAACAGTCTGGGTAAAACAGGTCCAAATTGGTCTAAAAAACGCCAACATCTCACCGACAAACATCGAAAGTCGAAGGTCTACAGCTGGGAAATTATACCAGAGGGAAAACCCAAAACAACAAGAGGAAAATGGACAGATGAACGTCGAGCTAAACATAGCGAGATGTTGAAACAATTCTGAAAGAACAAGAAAAATAACAGCAATAGGTCATAATTTGCTTTTTGTGATCTCTGTGGGTCTAAACAATGTAAATAAATAAATAAATAAACTTTTTGTTAAAAAAATTTTTGTCTACTGTGTCTGACCGAGTTTTATACGACAATTTAACAACCTTAATGTTAGTTATTTACACTATTTTCCTTTCACTGATATCCTAAGCAGGAGATGGGCCGTGTCTCCCTCTGTCTACACTTGTCTTTTGATCTTACATAAGTATAGGGAGCCCTTACAGTTTTAAACGTGGATAGCGAGACACTATTAGAGGAGGTTTTCGAGGCAGATATTTGATGACTTTGCCAGAGCTATGCACAGGAGAACGATGGCTTATTTGTCCATATTTGTGTTCCCGAATTCGAACCGGGAACCTATAGACCTATAGTGTAAGGACCGGGGACTATAGCTTGTTAGTCGTTACACCTTAGTGGTAGTGGACACCTTAATTACTCCACCATCGCCTCTAAAACTATTTTGGGTTTTAATAAAATGCGGAATTTGTTTTTCTGACGCAACTTGTTTTGGAGATATTTTAGTGAAAATCTGAGCTGAAATGATCAAATCCTTGATTAAAGTTGATTCGATAGTTTCAAGCTTAATAGAATCTGCAACATGAAAAGGTGACAAGTTTTGTAGATAACATAAAATTTGGGTCAACAACTTACGACTTAAGATTTTCAAATTTTGATCAAAGCCCTACATACGTAAATTTGCTAAAAATTCCTCCAAAGTTGGAAACATTTTAACAATTCCAATAAATACGTTTAAATTTGTTCCTTCTAAGGCTTCATCTGAATTGCCTCAAATTTTGACCATAATTCATCCATCAAGCAACAAAAACTCAAAAATGGCTTTGACTCAAATTTTACTCAGAATTCCGCCAAGCAAGGAACAGAAATACAAAAATGCCTTTGACTGAAATTTAGACTACAATTCCTCCCACCAAGCAACAAAAACACAAAAACTGGCATTAACTCAGACTTTGACGGCAATTATCTCAAACCTTGCCAACAAATCAAAAATTCATATTTTATAATTATTCACAAATTTTCCAACTTTTCATCCAAAACACAAAATAAACGCGATTCGTCGCGCCGTCGCCGCCGCATGATTAATAGACTATTTAATAGTTTATTACACGGCTTTGCCTCCGCCAAGTGTCGGTTTAGTATAATTCAAAAATAAACACATTTCCTTTCCTACCTTCACGGAAATTATCGACAACCATTCACTCACCAAATTAACTATTCACACAATAAATTCGAAACCGCTCACCGCATCCACATTCCAATCAACATTTTTAATTATCTACATCTACTTATTACTCCACACTACTCTTACTAAGTAACAGTTTGTCTACAGCCTAGTTTCTAGTTACCGTTTGTCATAATCTTGTCTATTTAGTTTTGTCTGTTTAATCGTCAATAAAATGATTACGAACTAATGAAGTAATTTATCACGTCCAGTCTGCAATTACCAAATCGCGCCCGTATTGCATAAGACGAAGAATCGTTGTGTAATTGACTGGATTAAATGAAAAATGAACGTATTTCTCCGTAAATGTACACGTGAGGTTACGTAACGACGAGTCTTAGTTAATGATTCGTGTGGTGAGCATAATTGAGACATACATATGTAGTTTTAATCGGTTTCCCATATTATTCGTTGGAATTAATGATAATGCAGACTAAAAAGATTGATTGATTGTCAAGATTAAACAGACAAGACTTGACAGATAAGACTAGACAGAAAAGACTAGAGAGACAAGACTAGAGAGACAAGACTAGACAGACAAGACTACACAGACAAGACTAGACAGACAAGACTAGACAGACAAGACTAGACTGACAAGACTAGGCAGACAAGACTAGACAGACAAGATTAGACAGACAAGACTAGAGAGACAAGACTAGACAGACAAGACTAGACAGACAAGACTAGACAGACAAGACTAGACAGACAAGACTAGACAGACAAGACTAGACAGACAAGACTAGACAGACAAGACTAGACAGACAAGACTAGACAGACAAGACTAGACAGACAAGACTAGACAGACAAGACTAGACAGACAAGACTAGACAGACAAGACTAGACAGACAAGACTAGACAGACAAGACTAGACAGACAAGACTAGACAGACAAGACTAGACAGACAAGACTAGACAGACAAGACTAGACAGACAAGACTAGACAGACAAGACTAGACAGACAAGACTAGACAGACAAGACTAGACAGACAAGACTAGACAGACAAGACTAGACAGACAAGACTAGACAGACAAGACTAGACAGACAAGACTAGACAGACAAGACTAGACAGACAAGACTAGACAGACAAGACTAGACAGACAAGACTAGACAGACAAGACTAGACAGACAAGACTAGACAGACAAGACTAGACAGACAAGACTAGACAGACAAGACTAGACAGACAAGACTAGACAGACAAGACTAGACAGACAAGACTAGACAGACAAGACTAGACAGACAAGACTAGACAGAGAAGACTAGACAGACAAGACTAGACAGACAAGACTAGACAGACAAGACTAGACAGATAAGACTAGACAGACAAGACTAGACAGACAAGACTACACAGACAAGACTAGACAGACAAGACTAGACAGACAAGACTAAACAGACAAGACTAGACAGACAAGACTAGACAGACAAGACTAGACAGACAAGACTAGACAGACAAGACTAGACAGACAAGACTAGACAGACAAGACTAGACAGACAAGACTAGACAGACAAGACTAGACAGACAAGACTAGACAGACAAGACTAGACAGACAATACTAGACAGACAAGACTAGACAGACAAGACTAGACAGACAAGACTAGACATACTAGACAGACAAGACTAGACAGACAAGACTAGACAGACAAGACTAGACAGACAAGACTAGACAGACAAGACTAGACAGACAAGACTAGACAGACAAGACTAGACAGACAAGACTAGACAGACAAGACTAGACAGACAAGACTAGACAGACAAGACTAGACAGACAAGACTAGACAGACAAGACTAGACAGACAAGACTAGACAGACAAGACTAGACAGACAAGACTAGACAGACAAGACTAGACAGACAAGACTAGACAGACAAGACTAGACAGACAAGATTAGACAGACAAGACTAGACAGACAAGACTAGACAGACAAGACTAGACAGACAAGACTAGACAGACAAGACTAGACAGACAAGACTAGACAGACAAGTCTAGACAGACAAGACTAGACAGAGAAGACTAGACAGACAAGACTAGACAGACAAGACTAGACAGACAAGACTAGACAGACAAGACTAGACAGACAAGACTAGACAGACAAGACTAGACAGACAAGACTAGACAGACAAGACTAGACAGACAAGACTAGACAGACAAGACTAGACAGACAAGACTAGACAGACAAGACTAGACAGACAAGACTAGACAGACAAGACTAGACAGACAAGACTAGACAGACAAGACTAGACAGACAAGACTAGACAGACAAGACTAGACAGACAAGACTAGACAGACAAGACTAGACAGACAAGACTAGACAGACAAGACTAGACAGACAAGACTAGACAGACAAGACTAGACAGACAAGACTAGACAGACAAGACTAGACAGACAAGACTAGACAGACAAGACTAGACAGACAAGACTAGACAGACAAGACTAGACAGACAAGACTAGACAGACAAGACTAGACAGACAAGACTAGACAGACAAGACTAGACAGACAAGACTAGACAGACAAGACTAGACAGACAAGACTAGACAGACAAGACTAGACAGACAAGACTAGACAGACAAGACTAGACAGACAAGACTAGACAGACAAGACTAGACAGACAAGACTAGACAGACAAGACTAGACAGACAAGACTAGACAGACAAGACTAGACAGACAAGACTAGACAGACAAGACTAGACAGACAAGACTAGACAGACAAGACTAGACAGACAAGACTAGACAGACAAGACTAGACAGACAAGACTAGACAGACAAGACTAGACAGACAAGACTAGACAGACAAGACTAGACAGACAAGACTAGACAGACAAGACTAGACAGACAAGACTAGACAGACAAGACTAGACAGACAAGACTAGACAGACAAGACTAGACAGACAAGACTAGACAGACAAGACTAGACAGACAAGACTAGACAGACAAGACTAGACAGACAAGACTAGACAGACAAGACTAGACAGACAAGACTAGACAGACAAGACTAGACAGACAAGACTAGACAGACAAGACTAGACAGACAAGACTAGACAGACAAGACTAGACAGACAAGACTAGACAGACAAGACTAGACAGACAAGACTAGACAGACAAGACTAGACAGACAAGACTAGACAGACAAGACTAGACAGACAAGACTAGACAGACAAGACTAGACAGACAAGACTAGACAGACAAGACTAGACAGACAAGACTAGACAGACAAGACTAGACAGACAAGACTAGACAGACAAGACTAGACAGACAAGACTAGACAGACAAGACTAGACAGACAAGACTAGACAGACAAGACTAGACAGACAAGACTAGACAGACAAGACTAGACAGACAAAGACAAGACTAGACAGACAAGACTAGACAGACAAGACTAGACAGACAAGACTAGACAGACAAGACTAGACAGACAAGACTAGACAGACAAGACTAGACAGACAAGACTAGACAGACAAGACTAGACAGACAAGACTTAAGACAGACAAGACCTAGACAGACAAGACTAGACAGACAAGACTAGACAGACAAGACTAGACAGACAAGACTAGACAGACAAGACTAGGACAGACAAGACTAGACAGACAAGGACTAGACAGACAAGACTAGACAGACAAGGACTAGACAGGACAAGACTAGACAGACAAGACTAGACAGACAAGACTAGACAGACAAGACTAGACAGACAAGACTAGACAGACAAGACTAGACAGACAAGACTAGACAGACAAGACTAGACAGACAAGACTAGACAGACAAGACTAGACAGACAAGACTAGACAGGACAAGACTAGACAGACAAGACTAGACAGACAAGACTAGACAGACAAGACTAGACAGACAAGACTAGACAGACAAGACTAGACAGACAAGACTAGACAGACAAGACTAGACAGACAAGACTAGACAGACAAGACTAGACAGACAAGACTAGACAGACAAGACTAGACAGACAAGACTAGACAGACAAGACTAGACAGACAAGACTAGACAGACAAGACTAGACAGACAAGACTAGACAGACAAGACTAGACAGACAAGACTAGACAGACAAGACTAGACAGACAAGACTAGACAGACAAGACTAGACAGACAAGACTAGACAGACAAGACTAGACAGACAAGACTAGACAGACAAGACTAGACAGACAAGACTAGACAGACAAGACTAGACAGACAAGACTAGACAGACAAGACTAGACAGACAAGACTAGACAGACAAGACTAGACAGACAAGACTAGACAGACAAGACTAGACAGACAAGACTAGACAGACAAGACTAGACAGACAAGACTAGACAGGACAAGACTAGACAGACAAGACTAGACAGACAAGACTAGACAGACAAGACTAGACAGACAAGACTAGACAGACAAGACTAGACAGACAAGGACTAGACAGACAAGACTAGACAGACAAGACTAGACAGACAAGACTAGACAGACAAGACTAGACGACAAGACAGAAGACTAGACAGACAAGACTAGACAGACAAGACTAGACAGACAAGACTAGACAGACAAGACTAGACAGACAAGACTAGACAGACAAGACTAGACAGACAAGACTAGACAGACAAGACTAGACAGACAAGACTAGACAGACAAGACTAGACAGACAAGACTAGACAGACAAGACTAGACAGACAAGACTAGACAGACAAGACTAGACAGACAAGACTAGACAGACAAGGACTAGACAGACAAGACTAGACAGACAAGACAAGACAGACAAGACTAAGACTAGACAAGACAGACCAAGACTAGACAGACAAGACTAGACAGACAAGACTAGACAGACAAGACTAGACAGACAAGACTAGACAGACAAGACTAGACAGACAAGACTAGACAGACAAGACTAGACAGGACAAGACTAGACAGACAAGACTAGACAGACAAGACTAGACAGACAAGACTAGACAGACAAGACTAGACAGACAAGACTAGACAGACAAGATAGACAGACAAGACTAGACAGACAAGACTAGACAGACAGACTAGAAAACAAGACTAGACAGACAAGACTAGACAGACAAGACTAGACAGACAAGACTAGACAGACAAGACTAGACAGACAAGACTATACAGACAAGACTAGACAGACAAGACTAGACAGACAAGACTAGACAGACAAGACTAGACAGACAAGACTAGACAGACAAGACTAGACAGACAAGACTAGACAGACTAGACAGACTAGACAGACAAGACTAGACAGACAAGACTAGGACAGACAAGACTAGACAGACAAGACTAGACAGACAAGACTAGACAGGACAAGACTAGACAGACAAGACTAGACAGACCATGACTAGACAGACAAGACTAGACAGACAAGACTAGACAGACAAGACTAGACAGACAAGACTAGACAGACAAGACTAGACAGACAAGAGTAGACAGACAAGACTAGACAGACAAGACTAGACAGACAAGACTAGACAGACAAGACTAGACAGACAAGACTAGACAGACAAGGACTAGACAGACAAGACTAGACAGACAAGACTAGACAGACAAGACTAGACAGACAAGACTAGACAGACAAGACTATACAGACAAGACTAGACAGACAAGACCTAGACAGACAAGACTAGACAGACAAGACTAGACAGACAAGACTAGACAGACAAGACTAGACAGACAAGACTAGACAGACAAGACTAGACAGACAAGACTAGACAGACAAGACTAGACAGACAAGACTAGACAGACAAGACTAGACAGACAAGACTAGACAGACAAGACTAGACAGACAAGACAAGACTAGACAGGCAAGACTAGACAGACAAGACTAGACAGGCAAGACTAGACAGACAAGACTAGACAGACAAGACTAGACAGGCAAGACTATACTAGAACATACTAGAACATGCGCGGAAAACACCACAGAGGAGCCAAACAGTTTGTGTTTTGGCATTTGCCTCAAATCCAGAGAATCGAAAAGTGCAAGTATGCACGTTCAACAATATGACACCAACAGCTTTCATCAAATGTTGGTAGGAATCCGGAAATCAAATGCTAATAGACGTAGGCAGCAAATCCATGGGAGAAATTTACGGTTATCTAGCCAACGTTACAGGAAAAACAAAGGAAGTGCTTCATGTAGTGGTTATGGCCAAGAAAAAGATGGATAACCCCGCTAACTTGACTGGGCCCACTGTGAAAGGCAATGGATCTGCGAGGTTCAAGTCCTTGCCCAGGCACTTGTCCATTACTTCACAACATGCGCGACAAATACAAATACCCAAAAGATTAAGTTTAATATATTTATCTACGACCACTATTGTGCCCATGTTGTACAGTTCATGGACTATGAAAATACATCTTAACACACATGCATGTAACAGTTCGGGATTAATGATAAGTTATGATTGATAACACACACGTGCGTTTGGTTTACGATTCGTTGAGAGCTACTACTACGTGCCCATACGTTCAGCGCTCCCCGTGCCACAATTAAAACTAACGGAAATTGACATTGCGTACATTGGGTTGCCTATATTTTTTAACTAACTGTTCCGCTCGTACGTAATATGCTTCTTACAACTCTATTTACGTTATGTAGTATTACGTTACGTTTGTAATATATTTAGTTTAAATCAATTAAGAGAAATTAAGACTAGACTGACAAGACTAGACTAGAGACTATTCAGCCTTACACTACATTTCAATTTAGTCTGGACTAGTACATAGACCACATAATATCTAGATGTATCTAAATCTTATCAAGTTTCATCTACAAATGCAAAACCAAATTAAATTCGAAACTAACTTGAATATATCACAAAGATGTTGGC
Organism: Phosphuga atrata; assembly: GCA_944588485.1. NCBI lineage: Eukaryota > Metazoa > Arthropoda > Insecta > Coleoptera > Silphidae > Phosphuga > Phosphuga atrata. The sequence goes on along the minus strand of OX155901.1, from coordinate 58,197,120 downwards.
AGATATCATGAATTGTAACCTTATTATAGCTCCATTTGTATTTGTTAAACTACTTGTATTAAGGATCTGGAGTAGTTTCAGCATAAACTTTCAAACGGAACCAATAAAGTCGATTCATAAGGATGATTAGCAAAAGAAATTAATTGAATGAACTGCAGATTTTTATCATTACTAGATAGAATAAGTCTAGACCTTTAGACTCTAGAGGCTCGCGTACACCTAATCCGTCATCGGCCAAAGATTGCTCGGGCGACGACGGCCAAACTCGGACGATTAAATTAAACACATGTAAAAGAAAGAAAACGCGTACACAAACAGTCTCGTCCGACGATGACGGTCGTCCGAGTTCGGCCGTCGTCGCCCGAGAAAACTTCGTCCGATGACGAATTAGGTGTACGCCAGCCTTAGGGCTTGACACGAGACGAGACGAGACGAGACTTCGTCTGGTTTTAACGAGACGAGACGAGACGAGAAAATTATCGTTCTCGTGTGAATCATTTCATAATTTATTCTTTCTTTCTTTTATGTATTTTGCGTCTGTAATGGACTCATAACAGCACTCATATGAGTTAATTTATTATTCAATAGTTATGAGTTAATTTTTTCAGGGTTGTCAAATTTGGCACTGACAGCTCTGAATTTCAGTGCCAACCTTGAAAAAATTAACTCATAATAGCACTCGGCGAGCCATAACCGCACGCATATGAGTGCTGTTATGAGTCCATTACAGACGCAAAACAGAAAATACTATATGACGAGTTCAGTAAGCGCGATTTTTCAGCACGCGTCCAAGTTTAGAAATTGATGAAATAATATAATGATGAATAATAATTATTGATGAAAGAAAGAAGATATTAATTTTTGAGTTGAGGTTGTAGATGGGTCTACATTAAGGATTTTTTGTTTGTTTTGGAAAACGTTTACGTAATAATTTATAGGTCGATAGCCTTTGCTATATCTATAATTCGCAATAACCGTTCGATTTTAGTGCGTAGATAAAGTGCGAGCGCTATTAGAGCAATAGTAATAAAGATAATCGCATTATTTGCAGCGGCAATCGGTAGTTTACTAAAATTTATAGTTTAGATATTCAGAGTGTATTCAAATTACTCAACTTATTCTAGGATACTTATACTCGCATACTATATAGTATGCGACTGAACGATAATAATATTATATTTTATATTTTGCGTCTGTAATGGACTCATAACAGCACTTATATGAGTGCGGTTATGGCTCGCCGAGTGCTGTTATGAATTGATTTTTTCAAGGTTGGCACTGAAATTCAGAGCTGTCAGTGTCAAATTTGACACTGTGTTAGTATCAAATTTTTCAGTGTCTGAAATTCAGAGCTGTCAGTGTCCAATTTGACACTGCGTCAGTGTGTCGGTGTCAAATTTGACACTGCCAGCTCTGAATTTCAGTGCCAACCTTGAAAAAATTAACTCATAATAGCACTCGGCGAGCCATAACCGCACGCATATGAGTGCTGTTATGAGTCTTTTACAGACGCAAAATAGGAAAATCCAGTTTTATTTATTTGGACTAGTTTGACTTAATTGAAATTGTTATTTTTATCATGATCATATGAGATTTACATAATTATTAATATCATTTTTAAGTTAAGATCTGATATTTCAGAGCTGTTGCGAGCTTAAGGAACAGTTTACAATTACAATTTAGAAGGCAAATTGGAAATAGAGATGTAAGTGGATTGGTGACTCCATATACAGTCTTACTATTGTGGGCGATGGTTCGTGATTATTCCTAATGCTATCTTACGTTTTGCGAGGAAGTGCATGAAATGTTTCTTATCGATCTAATTTTGTTCAAAAACAAGTCTAGTAATTATTAGTCTTTTAATTTTTAGAATAATTTTTTGTCTCATCATCATTATCTGTTGGTGTCTGTCTACCCTAACCTGTCTAGTTTTATTTGTCCAGTCGTGTTTGTCAAATTATATGTATTTAGTCTGTTTTCGAGAAAATTAAGTATGCATATTAGATATTATCCAATTTGGACTGGTATTAGATTTTCAATGTTTGCAGAAGCGATTGTGCCCGTTGAGCACACACAGAAGTCCCCGGTTTGTTTGTGGAATAAATTGGGCGAGGTAAATTGTAAACAGATTGATTAGAAACAAGCTGTTACTCTATCATTAGACCAGCGAGACAGAGAAATGGAAGTAAATGTGTGTAGATGTGGCGATAACACGTAAAAAGACGTGTGTGTGTGTATTGACGTAAATGTAAATAGTTTCGCCGTGGAATGAAATAAACGTGTAAACTATAAATTAAGATCTTTGTCGAGGAACGGAATGGAAAACCTCCCTCATACAGAAATCCGTGTTGTTTGGACATGGAGCATAATATAGGGGGCGATAACTCGATAAGCTGACAATTGAAAAAGGAATTCAAAAGCGGAATGAAATATTAACCGGCGCGGGCCGGCGCGGACCGGGGGAGGCCGCCCGCTCGAAACTCGATTCCCCCTAAACGCGATATTCAATTAAAACGAATGAGTGGTTAGTTAGGATCGAGCAGATAATAAAGGGGCGTTCCACTGAACGTTAACAATTTTTTACACTGCAACAACCGGCTGTATTCATATTTTCTCTGCATAGCAGCTCACTTCAACTCTCGACGCGAGGTGTCTGTTTTAACACTTGACACCTGATTACGTAAATAACATGGAATTATCCCGTTTGGAAATATCATTATTATCTCTGATAACGATTGCTGTCCGAGGATGGAAATGCCGAGAATGTTTTCTATTTGTACAGGCGAGTGTTTCATGCCTTCTGGCCTGCTGTTTGGACTCGAATTAACTCGTTTAAGAGGCGCTAAAAGCACATAACTCTGTTGGATTTACTAATTAGATAATTACACCTTCGGATTTATATTTCAAATCTAATGTTTCTAAATCTATATACCACAATATTATCTAGATAGGAAAGACATATATCTTGTTGTGTGTGTCTTGTCTGTTTATTCATGGACACAAATTAGTTAATGTTTTAATTTGTGGCTAGGGTGCAATAAATATTTTAATTAAATTACGATAATTAATTAGTCCGTCCCAAAAAAAAAGAAACTAATTAATTAAAATTATTAGTGTGAAGTTTGTAAGCCACGTGTCGTGGTAGGTGAAGTGAGGATCCCCTTATTTAAAGAGATTTATATGAAAAACTACTTGGCGACGGGGATGTGATTATATCAATCTCCATACAGCGCGCACATAAAACCACCCTCTCCAGCCCGAGACGCATGGCTAAACCTAATAGCAGCAAACATATTGCTTAATTCCTCTCCTCGTTGCGCACATGAATGGGGTACCGGCCCAGCAAGTACCCGCTAATAGCGCTTCTCCCCATTACATAATACTTAACGACCAGTGATTTATGATTGCACCACAAAAACTGTTACTTACACTCCCGTGATTTTCACATGGAGAGAAAAGCGAATACGAGCACGGGGGATGAATCCACGTTATTAGTTTTGATGAAATTTATTGAAAATATTTATTGCTGTTTCAATATATATTTTTTGAGACCCCTTTATACCGATCATACTAAATCACTTGGTTTAGCAAAGTATGGGAACAGTTTCAATTCAACGAACGTTCAACTGAGCTTGAATTGTTTATAACTGCATTTAAAAATGCTTACAAAGCAATACAAAACCTAGCTGGCTGAGTGAAAATCTTGAGAGAAAGTTGCTGAACGCTTTATAAAACTTGCTGAGAGTTTGATAAGAATAGATGAAACGCGCTGCAATCAATTGAAAATTTGTTAATTGATAAAATCTTTCTGAAAATGTGATACCTTACTGAAGCCTACCCGGAAACTTAACAAAAGTATAAAGAAAACCTGACAAAAACTTGCTGAAAGATTAATAAAAACTTGATGGTATCAGTTAAATACCTCATTAAAATTTCAGAAAACTTACTGAAATCTCTCTGAAAACTTTGGTCTTCCTGAAAATTTGACCAACGTTTCAAGAAAACCTGACAAAAACTTGCTGAAAGTTTATTAAAAACTTGCTGGAATCAATTAAAAACCTCATAAAAACTTCACAAAACTTACTGAAATCTTGCCGAAAACTTTGCCCTTTCTGAAAATTTGACAAACGTTTCAAGAAAACCTGAGTAAAACGTGCTGAAAGCCTGATAAAAACTTGCTGGAATCAATTAAAAACTTCATAAAAACTTCACAAAACTTACTGAAATCTTTCTGAAAACTTTGCCCTTCCTGAAAATTTGACAAACGTTTCAAGAAAGCCTGACAAAAACTTGCTGAAAGCCTGATAAAAACTTGCTGGAATCAATTAAAAACCTCATAAAAACTTCACAAAACTTACTGAAATCTTGCTGAAAACTTTGCCCTTTCTGAAAATTTGACAAACGTTTCAAGAAAACCTGACAAAAACTTGCTGAAAGCCTGATAAAAACTTGCTGGAATCAATTAAAAACCTCATAAAAACTTCACAAAACTTACTGAAATCTTGTTGAAAACATTGCCCTTCTTGAAAATTTGACAAACGTTTCAAGAAAACCAGACAAAAACTTGCTGAAAGCTTAATTAAAACTTGATGGAAGCAATTAAAAACCTCATAAAAACTTCACAAAACTTACTGAAATCTTCCTGAAAACTTTGCCCTTCCTGAAAACTTGACAAACGTTTCAAGAAATCCTGAAAAAAACTTGTTGAAAGCTTAATAAAAACTTGCTGGAATCAATTAAAATCCTCACAAAAACTTCACAAAACTTACTGAAATCTTGCTGAAAACTTTGCGATTCTTGAAAATTTTACAAACGCTTCAAGAAAACCTGACAAAAACTTGCTGAAAGCTTAATAAAAACTTGCTGGAATCAATTAAAAAACCTCATAAAAACTTCACAAAACTTACTGAAATCTTGCTGAAAACTTTGCCCTTCCTGAAAATTTGACAAACGTTTCAAGAAAACCTGACTAAAACTTGCTGAAAGCTTAATAAAAACTTGCTGGAATAAATTAAAAACCTCATAAACACTTCACAAAACTTACTGAAATCTTGCTGAAAACTTTGACCTTCCTGAAAATTTGACAAACGTTTCAAGAAAACCTGACAAAAACTTGCTGATAGCTTAATAAAAACTTGATGGAATCAATTAAAAACCTCATAAGAACTTAACAAAACTTACTGAAATCTTTCTGAAAACTTTGACCTTCCTGAAAATTTGACCAACGTTTCAAGAAAACCTGACAAAAACTTGCTAAAAGCTGAATAAAAACTTGCTGGAATAAATTAAAAACCTCATAAACACTTCACAAAACTTACTGAAATCTTGCTGAAAACTTTGACCTTCCTGAAAATTTAACAAACCTTTCAAGAAAACCTAACAAAAACTTGCTGAAAGCTTAATAAAAACTTGCTGGAATCAATTGAAAACCTCATAAAGACTCAAAACTCACTGAAATCTTCCTGAAGACTGAACAAAACCTACTGAAATCTTCCTGAAAATTTGACAAAATTTTAAAGAAAATCTGACAAAACTTGCTGAAATCTTAATAAACACTCGTTGGAATCAACTGAAAACTTGATAAAAAGTTATTGAAATCTTTCTGAAAACGTGACAAAAGTTTCAAAAAAACCTGACAAAAATTTGATTAAAGACTTTAGTAAATCTTTCTGTAAAGTAGACAAAACTTGCTAAACTCTTCTTGATGGTTTGAAAAGACATGCTTACAGCTTTTGTATTTATTAAAGAGATTTTTAAAGATGAATGTGAAAATGTTTCTATTAAAGAATAGATGGGATTTTAAGGGTAGAAAAGTAATTAAATTAGCAATTGAATATTTTAAAATGGTCGAGGATGATTCAACGCGAGTGCGAACTGCACGAAACAATGCGATATATCCAACGGAAAATGATGAGATGATTATATCGAGACGAATGGGTTTTTGAATCAGGTGCGGCGGACAATGGGCGAGGGAGACGGCCTGGAGTCGTCAGTAGCTATAGGTACGGCACAATGCGCCCCTGACTGGGGCCAATCCCGGATCAATTGAATCCCGAATCGCCGCCGCCTGATGACTTCACGCTCGGCCATTGTCTGCGGTAATTGTAGCCTCTGGAGTAGTTGCCGGAGCCCCAGGTGGTAAAAGGCCACTTTGCACCGAGCGCTTTGTGCCGTACCAGAGAGGGACCATCGCACCATTATAACCGGACTATTATTACACTTTGATGCTTTCGGGACCTATTCAACGTCCCACTCTCATTCACTGCTCCCATAATGTCCCTTTAATCAATATTAACAACTATTTATTGTCATTAATACACTGCAAATATACACAATCTTCTTACACTATTCACATACACACTACCTACCACCTAGTTTTCAATTCATAATCTATAATCCGGCAACACATTGTTTTGTAATATCATATAAACCAAAGAAACTAAACAGGACTAGGCAGACAAGACTATATGGACAAGACTAAATGGACAAGACTAAATGGACAAGACTATACAGACAAGACTAGCCAAACAAGACTAGACAGACAAGACTAGAAAAACAATACTAGATAGACAAGAGTAGACAGACAAGATTAGACAGGCAAGGCTAGACAGACAAGATGAAATTGTAGGATGGGTTGTGTCTATAGTTTAACCCTCCCTGTTTTTGTATAAGGCGGTAGAGGAAAAAAGAATAAAAAATTTCGATGAATTTATTCTGGAATTGGTGAAATACAAGAACCGGACGTCGTAGGTCGTTAGCATAGTAACTCAGGCAAATACCCCATTCCCAATACATCAAACGGCGAACGTTCGCCAGCGAGGTTTCCAACTAACATCCATTGTTGTCATCTTATATTTTATCGGCGGCCGACAATGCACTCGCATTTCCATGCGAATGGCCCTTTTCTCCGCTGCGAATTCTTTGCTGTGTACTTTTTTTGCGCTGCTTTCTGAGGGCAGAATGGATATACACATGCACTGTAAATACTTCCACCTTTTATTGTGCGCCCGGCAAGAATTGTTGCTTATCGACGAAGCGGAGGATCGAATAACAACGTTGATTACTTTCACGGAAATCCACCTTTTCTCCTCCGGCTCGTTTCTTCTACTTCTTCCGACTTGGTTTTCAGAACAGTTTAATACATCGATTAGATTATTTGCGAACAACGAATTTAAACTGCGGAAAGTCTCCAAACCAATGTGTTATGACACGACTTCAGAAGCAAGTTTGTTTTGCATATTCAAACCAGTTTCATATAATTATTTATTTTATTTATTTATTCATTAATTAGAAGATGCATTAGAAGATGTAAACAATTAAATGCGACAAATCTTTATAAATTACAAATTTAAACCACTAATCTTTATACTCCAAAACTAAGACTAACTCTACTAAGACTAACACTAACTCTAGCTAAGGCTAACTCTCTTTTGGCACACTCAGCTGAAGATACTTTGTGTTTCCAAAATATGTTTGAATCTGCAAAATCTTGATTTATTTAGGTTTAGTTCCGTTCAAAGTTAATTGACAAGAACTGCTCAAAATTAGGTTTAAAGCTAGAAATTCTTCTCAAGATTTTCCATAAACTTTCCCAGAGGATATTTTTGTTGTTTTACAAGAAAATGTTTATTGTATTGTTCGGTCAATTACTTACGTCTACACAGGTGTCACAATAAATGTATTGCAATTGGATCGGTATTTGTCACTCAGGTGCAAATGCTAGTTCCATTATAGATAAAGTTTACACAAAAATAAACATCAGAGGTTTCACAGATTAAACATGTTTTACCTCCTACGAAGAAATTTCTCGAATCTTGTGTGTCTAGTCTTGTCCGTATAGTTTTACTGGCTAGTTTGTTTAGTTTTGATGATATCTGTCAAAAGACAGATATATATATATATATATATATTGTCACACTTGACTTGTGAAAATAACAATTGTAAAATTGTCATAAAGTATAATATCTGGCAAAAAGAATGTTCAGTGTCAAACTTGACATGTCAAAGAAATAATAACAATTGTTTAAAATAGTTAAAATAAGGAATATAATGAAATAAATTCATATTTGACAGTAAAAACAGTCATATTTGACATAATTAATGTTATTAGTATATGGGCGTACTTTAAATAAACTGCCATCCAAGAACTGTCCAAATACCTGTTTTTACCTACCTCGTTATTAGCATATTTCTAATCAACAGTGAAATTTGACAGTTCTCGATAATAAAAAGGGTCAAAAGTCACAATTAGTAAAAATATCTGTCTTATTTAACCTCATATTTAAAGATTGATAAATGTCAAATTTGATCGTTACCTGTCAAAATCTATAGCTGTCGTTGCAAGTTTGTGTATTTGTTGAGTCCAGTCAAGGTTTTTGTCAATTGTCAGTCCTAGTAATCGTACGCATGTTTTGTATTCGGTCCTTTCGTTATTTATTATTACATCGTTTGGGTCTCTTTGTAAATTTCGTTTTGTCTTCAATATAATCAATTTTGTTTTTTCTGTATTTAACATTAATTTATTTTCTGTAAACCAGTCCGTCAAGTTAGTCATAGTTGTCGCTAAATTTGTCGTTATATCAGATATATTTTTGTTAGTTGTCAGGATCGTCGTGTCTTCTGCGTAATTTATAATCGTATGTTGCGTTCTGTTCATTACTGTCGGTAGGTCGTTGATATATATATATACATAATGAACAGTATTGGCCCCAGGCCACTACCCTGAGGTATACCAGTATTTATGACTCTAATTGTCGATGTTATTTTATCTTCTAGTGTGTTTATCTGTGTCATCTGCCTCCTATTTGACAGATAAGATTTGATGAGGTCCGCCACTTTTCCCCTCATTCCGTACTTTTCGAGTTTATTTAATAAAATTTCATGGTCAACAGTATCATAGGCCTTGGAGAGGTCCAGTAAGATGCCATTTGGTATGTTGGGCATTTCTAGATTTTGATATTTTACTAATAAACTCGAAACATGCTGTTTCCACAGATCTGAATTTCGTAAAATCATGTTGCTTGTATATTATCATTGTGTTCATTGTGACCTAAATTGCTTAATAGATTTTGCGCCCTCTCAGCATAGAATTTATGTATACTATCAACTGACATCTTTGAGTCCTTTATTGGGTTATTGATGTCTTCACAGTTTTTGCTTTTTATATTGGCAACTTGTCTAACTACCTGCCATGTTGCTTTACTTTTGTTGTCACTTTCTTGTATTATATTTGCAAAATATTTACGTTTTTCTTGCTTTAGTTTGCTTTTATTTGTGTTTTTAAAACTATTGTCAAAGTTAGTTAGCATTTGCATTACTTCTAATTCAGCTGTAATACTTTTTATTTCTATGTTGTTAAACACCTTTTAGTACTTTTCTTTGGTTTTTGAAGTTTTTTTAGGAAAATTTTCATTGAGGGTCATGATAAATATATCCACAAAGCTTTCCCATTGTTTATCTACGTCTGATTCCATTATTTTATATACATTGTCCCATATTTGTATATTTAAAAACTCTGTTTTCTATAGAGAAGTTTCTATACGTGTAATAATAATTAGTTTTTGCTTTGGAAATATTAAATGTGATTTGTTGGGCGCAGTGGAAGAACTGAAGAACCGCAAAAGCATGGAGCAGATCTGGCTCGAAAATACGAGCCAGATTTAAACGCCATTGAATTCTAAGTACACTACCTTTTTAAAGAGCATGCTAAACTTTTATTTGGTGATATAGAAAAGGGTAACGGTTTCTATATCTTGTAACAGATCTATGCATGATTTGCAGGATGCCTTTCCTAGGCATCAATATTTGTATTGCTCTGCGAATTTGCTCTATGCTTCCTATTACATCCGCAAACTATGAGCGAAGTTCTAGGCAAAACTTATTTCAAATTATTTGCGATCCTCTATGAGTCAGTAACGTTTATCGAGTCTCGAGATGTAATTATTGAATGTATTTGTAGTATAGAGCCATTCTATATTTGTAATAATGTTATCTATGCACGTCCCTGATGACGGATGGCTTACAGCATTTAGTGTTATTCTAGCATTGAAGGATTTCAACATTTCCACAAACTGCTCCCTTTTTCTAGATTTACTAATTATGTCTATATTGAAGTCCCCAGCCAGCTATTACAAATTTCTTGGCCTCTTTAGCAATTTTTGTTAGAAGTAGATGTAAGTAATTTGTTAAAAAATTTCTCGGTATTTAAAAGTGGTGTTCTATAGACACCAATAATTATCACAGATTCGTTGTTGACTATCCTTTCTAGCGCTGCGCATTCGAATATGAATGTTTCTGCCATATCATTAATGTCCATTCTTGGTTCACTGGGTAAATGTTTGTTGAAAATGTTGTTGCAACCCCTCCGTGTGTGCCTTCCTTGCGGCAAAAACATGATCTTAAAATAAAATTATTAATAACGTATGTGTGTAGTTGTTGTTTACTTTTCCAGTGTTCCGTAATGATGAGAATTTTGCACTGTTGATTTTGTTCTAGCATCTCTTCAATTCTGTCAACAGAGTTACCAATGGACTGGCTCTTTTGGTTAATGATGGCAAACGTTGTCTGTTTATCTAGGAGTTGTCTCTTCTTTGGCTTGTTCTCGTAAAATTCTGGTGTCTTCTATCTTCCCCGCTTGCATTGTACTTGGTTGACTTCGTCTTCTCTGGATATACGAAAAAGAAAAGGTTGATGATCGTATATTTTGGCCATATCTCAGGTCTTTTTAGCTCATCTAGACATTCAAATGGAGCGGATACCTTCGAAGGTAAAGAGACGAAACATCGGGGCGTTTAGATTCTAACTTTGTACATTTCACAGACGGGATGCTTTTGTTAATTAGATACTTTGTTAAATCTTCCTCGCTCACAGTAGGATCAAGTTTCGATTTATATAGATGGGCGTATTTATTTGCAGCTTTTAATTCTGTATTTTCTAGAATACCATATATCTTATTCGATTTGTTGCTTTTCCTTTTCCTATTGTTTTGAAACTTCCAAGATTCTTCATTTGCCTGTATTGTTGGTCCTCTACCTTCACTTTCATATTTTGATTGCGGTTGTGTATTTCTATGCAATTTATTTGGTTCCTTATCTCCATTTATTTTTAAGTTACGTCTATAATTTTTTGTGGTGGAACATAGTGGTGGATCCTCTATTTATATCTATTTCCAGTTCTTTGTCAATATTCGGGTTCGGCTCAAGTACATTAAGTTAAGAGTTCTAAACCTTTGCAGTTTTTTGCTTGTCTCTGCATATTACTTTTTTCGTTTTCGGCGGCATGGACAATTTTGAATAGTTCCTCGTTCTTTTCTGTTAGAATTTGAAGCTGTTTTGTGAGTTGTGTTATGACACCAGCCAGAGGTTCTATTTGCTTTCTAATCATCCCCGATAAAACTTCCACAAATTCCGGATTTTCAAGGTAACTTTTCTCCAAAGTGGTGTTTGACCTTAGGTCTCGGGGCATGATTTACGTTTTATGGAAATTAATAATATTATTATTTATGTAACAAAAATAATGGTAATAATATTAACAATATTAAGATATTAACATATTATTAATTATGATTTTTGGAAAAATAATCTTTGTGATCGCACGCACGACCGTTCACATTCGCGTCTACTTCGCGACTTATAGTATTGTCAGTCTAGACTTGTCTGTCTAGTCTTGTCTGTCTAGTTTTGTCTGTCTAGTCTTGTCTGTCTAAGTCTTGTCTGTATAGTCTTGTCTGTCTAGTCTTGTCTATCTAGTCTTGTTTGTTTAGTCTTGTCTGTCTAGTATTGTCTGTCTTGTCTTGTCTGTCTAGCCCTGTCTGTATTGTCCTGTCCGTCTAGCCTTGTCTGTCTAGTCTTGTCTGTCTAATCTTGTTTATCTAGTCTTGTCGGTCTAGTCTTGTATGTCTAGTCTCGTCTTTCTAGTCTTGTCTGTATAGTCTGTCTAGTCTTGTCTGTCTAGTCATGTCTGTCTAGTCTTGTCTCTCTAGTCTTGTCTGTCTAGTCTTGTCTGTCTAGTCTTGTCTGTCTAGTCTTGTCTGTCTAGTCTTGTCTGTCTAGTCTTGTCTGTCTAGTCTTGTCTGTCTAGTCTTGTCTGTCTAGTCTTGTCTGTCTAGTCTTGTCTGTCTAGTCTTGTCTGTCTAGTCTTGTCTGTCTAGTCTTGTCTGTCTAGTCTTGTCTGTCTAGTCTTGTCTGTCTAGTCTTGTCTGTCTAGTCTTGTCTGTCTAGTCTTGTCTGTCTAGTCTTGTCTGTCTAGTCTTGTCTGTCTAGTCTTGTCTGTCTAGTCTTGTCTGTCTAGTCTTGTCTGTCTAGTCTTGTCTGTCTAGTCTTGTCTGTCTAGTCTTGTCTGTCTAGTCTTGTCTGTCTAGTCTTGTCTGTCTAGTCTTGTCTGTCTAGTCTTGTCTGTCTAGTCTTGTCTGTATAGTCTTGTCTGTCTAGTCTTGTCTGTCTAGTCTTGTCTGTCTAGTCTTGTCTGTCTAGTCTTGTCTGTCTAGTCTTGTCTGTCTAGTCTTGTCTGTCTAGTCTTGTCTGTCTAGTCTTGTCTGTCTAGTCTTGTCTGTCTAGTCTTGTCTGTCTAGTCTTGTCTGTCTAGTCTTGTCTGTCTAGTCTTGTCTGTCTAGTCTTGTCTGTCTAGTCTTGTCTGTCTTGTCTTGTCTGTCTAGTCTTGTCTGTATAGTCTTGTCTGTCTAGTCTTGTCTGTCTAGTCTTGTCTGTCTTGTCTTGTCTGTATAGTTTTGTCTGTCTAGTCTTGTCTATCTAGTCTTGTTTGTTTAGTCTTGTCTGTCTAGTATTGTCTGTCTTGCCTTGTCTGTCTAGTCCTGTCTGTATTGTCCTGTCCGTCTAGTCTTGTGTGTCTAGTCTTGTCTGTCTAGTCTCACCTGTCTAGTCTCGCCTGTCTAGTCTTGTCTGTCTAGTCTTGTCTGTCTAGCCTTGTCTGTCTTATCTTGTTTGTCTAGTCTTGTCGGTCTAGTCTTGTATGTCTAGTCTCGTCTTTCTAGTCTTGTCTGTATAGTCTGTCTAGTCTTGTCTGTCTAGTCATGTCTGTCTAGTCTTGTCTCTCTAGTCTTGTCTGTCTAGTCTTGTCTGTCTAGTCTTGTCTGTCTAGGCTTGTCTGTCTAGTCTTGTCTGTCTAGTCTTGTCTGTCTAGTCTTGTCTGTCTAGTCTTGTCTGTCTAGTCTTGTCTGTCTAGTCTTGTCTGTCTAGTCTTGTCTGTCTAGTCTTGTCTGTCTAGTCTTGTCTGTCTAGTCTTGTCTGTCTAGTCTTGTCTGTCTAGTCTTGTCTGTCTAGTCTTGTCTGTCTAGTCTTGTCTGTCTAGTCTTGTCTGTCTAGTCTTGTCTGTCTAGTCTTGTCTGTCTAGTCTTGTCTGTCTAGTCTTGTCTGTCTAGTCTTGTCTGTCTAGTCTTGTCTGTCTAGTCTTGTCTGTCTAGTCTTGTCTGTCTAGTCTTGTCTGTCTAGTCTTGTCTGTCTAGTCTTGTCTGTCTAGTCTTGTCTGTCTAGTCTTGTCTGTCTAGTCTTGTCTGTCTAGTCTTGTCTGTCTAGTCTTGTCTGTCTAGTCTTGTCTGTCTAGTCTTGTCTGTCTAGTCTTGTCTGTCTAGTCTTGTCTGTCTAGTCTTGTCTGTCTAGTCTTGTCTGTCTAGTCTTGTCTGTCTAGTCTTGTCTGTCTAGTCTTGTCTAGTCTTGTCTTGTCTGTCTAGTCTTGTCTGTCTAGTCTTGTCTGTCTAGTCTTGTCTGTCTAGTCTTGTCTGTCTAGTCTTGTCTGTCTAGTCTTGTCTGTCTAGTCTTGTCTGTCTAGTCTTGTCTGTCTAGTCTTGTCTGTCTAGTCTTGTCTGTCTAGTCTTGTCTGTCTAGTCTTGTCTGTCTAGTCTTGTCTGTCTAGTCTTGTCTGTCTTGTCTTGTCTGTCTAGTCTTGTCTGTCTAGTCTTGTCTGTCTAGTCTTGTCTGTCTAGTCTTGTCTGTCTTGTCTTGTCTGTATAGTCTTGTCTGTCTAGTCTTGTCTATCTAGTCTTGTTTGTTTAGTCTTGTCTGTCTAGTATTGTCTGTCTTGTCTTGTCTGTCTAGTCCTGTCTGTATTGTCCTGTCCGTCTAGTCTTGTGTGTCTAGTCTTGTCTGTCTAGTCTCACCTGTTTAGTCTCGCCTGTCTAGTCTTGTCTGTCTAGTCTTGTCTGTCTAGCCTTGTCTGTCTAATCTTGTTTGTCTAGTCTTGTTAGTCTAGTCTTGTATGTCTAGTCTCGTCTTTCTAGTCTTGTCTGTATAGTCTGTCTAGTCTTGTCTGTCTAGTCATGTCTGTCTAGTCTTGTCTGTCTAGTCTTGTCTGTCTAGTCTTGTCTGTCTAGTCTTGTCTGTCTAGTCTTGTCTGTCTAGTCTTGTCTGTCTAGTCTTGTCTGTCTAGTCTTGTCTGTCTAGTCTTGTCTGTCTAGTCGTGTCTGTCTAGTCTTGTCTGTCTAGTCTTGTCTGTCTAGTCTTGTCTGTCTAGTCTTGTCTGTCTAGTCTTGTCTGTCTAGTCTTGTCTGTCTAGTCTTGTCTGTCTAGTCTTGTCTGTCTAGTCTTGTCTGTCTAGTCTTGTCTGTCTAGTCTTGTCTGTCTAGTCTTGTCTCTCTAGTCTTGTCTGTCTAGTCTTGTCTATCTAGTCTTGTCTGTCTAGTCTTGTCTGTCTAGTCGTATCTGTCTAGTCTTGTCTGTCTAGTCTGTCGTTCCAATTTTGTATCTTCATATCAAGTCTTGTAGGTTTATCTAGGCTATTTAATCTGCATCATATAGTTTTAACTATGAAAATTTAAACATTTACTATTATTTAAAATAGAATCAATTAATTAATTCGACAAACAAATGTGTGTTTGCAAATGCCAGCGATGCGATCGAACAATGAGAATCCTCGACAATCCTCTCTTTTCACGATTTTCATTTTTAATGACACCTGAGCAAACAAAGCCCGAGCTTATATTTATATTATTGTCAAACGCACAATGCGCGTCCTCCTCCCTACGCACAAAAAAGTTTTCTATTTATTTGTTTATTATAGCACTACCTAGCATTATCCTCGGTTTTGTCTCAACGGGCTTTGTGCTAGGTGCCCCCGTTTATCGTCAAAAATTTAAAAAAAAAGCGGGAAAAGGACAAGTTTATGGATTAGTAGTAGTTTATGATACAACTTTGTGAAGAAGGGCTATTGTGCATGAGTTGCGAAGCTTGCGAAGCTTTAAACTTCGCAACAAACATGCACAATAGCCCTTCTTCACACACAAGTTTCGGCTCGTGCTTTAAACTTCGCAACTCATGCACAATAACCCTCTTCACACACATATATCATACATTATTTTATCTACGAAGTTAAAATACTGTTGTATCTAAATAATTGTTTCTTACCGATAATATTGAAGAATTGTAATTATGACAGACAAAATACTTGTCACTGACAACGAGAACGTTCAGCGCCGCCGTGGCAAAAAATAGTAAAAAGGCACAGTGACGGGAACACCATTTGGTCGTTCTCAATACAATCTAGGTTAACATAGATTTAATCTAGATTAGGTTATGGTTAGGTTAAGTTATATTAGAACCAGATAAATCCAGACTGAGAGGCCGAGACTTCTTGATTCAAAATAAGAAATAATTATATTTTATTTAGTTCTTGGGTAAAAGGATTTAATAAATAAAATTCTGATATATTGCCAACGTTTCGGTCTTTTTTAATTTCTGACCTTCTTCAGGGCTACAAATTAGAAATAATGATTCAATTTTAATATACGTCAGAAAATGTATTTTCACTACGTCTATGTTTTTTGTTTAGTGACGCGAGTTGTTGCCATAGTAACAACAAACAGAAATTGTTTTTACGATCAGACCTTTCCACGGTTAGTTAAGCGGATGCGCTTTGTTATGTAGTTGTTTATTATTGCTCTGGAAATTATGTAATTTGTGACAGATATAAAGCGAAATTAAAGTAAAAAATTGTGCCAATAGTGACCTTTTTTAGTGATTAGTGTTTTGAAAACCAAATTTTGCGTTAATTGCAAGTCGTTGAAATTTTCTGAGAGTGTCAAAATGTCATTTATCAGCCGAGGGGCTTCCGGAATAAGAAGTCATCTCTATACCAAGTGCCAACGGCATCCCTGGATGGCGGTTGGGCGGGTATAGGACTGGGGCACTCTGTTCTCCAGGGAGTAAGAATTCACACCCAAATGCCGAATAATTCACTAGGATCAACGGCATCAGGATTGAGAAGACAAGGCGAAAGCACTCCATTAAGGACCTCACGGTATCCCACGACAAAATGCCTGTGAAAAGATCTTCGAAAGGGAGCTTTCGAAAGGAACTTTCGAAAAGAAGTCGCTTCTTCGAATAATAAATTATCCGGAGGTAAAATAGTAATAATAATAATAGTAATGAATAAAACCAACTAAGATCTCTTTAAGGCGGAGAAGGCAGAATGGAACCAGCATATATCAGAACACAAATGGTGAAGCGCATGCGCGTCCGCCATGTTTAAAAGGCGGGAATATGAAAGTTTCGGGCACATTTTGTTAATTTCACTGGTTATACGTCAAAAAAGTGCCCAAAAACATGGCAGAAATTAACTATGAAAAGGTCTATGAATGAAAATCTATGATAATGAAACTCCATTTGGAGTTTTTTTCTCTATCTTTTACATTGGACTTTTACGCACGATTTAGATACTTTTAAACACGATTATAATAATAGAATTCTTCACATACAATAATTTATTTATTAATGTGTTCATTTTGGTGTGCGAGTAGATTAGATGCGAGTATTCATTGTGATATTGCCATTTAAATAAAAAAAATCACTTACATTGTTTGTAGTTTCATCCATTCTGATGGAGTGCAGCGAATCTGAAAATAACGAAAGGATATTTAATGGAAATGTTGCTAAAGCATGAAAGACATGTTGATATATTTTAGCCCTAACAGAAATTGAAACTGGGGACGGACCTGGTCGGGCGTCGAATGAAGTGCTCTGTAAAGAATGTAATGCGCTATTAAGGCTACTGTACTCTTGGCCCGATCATATAAATAGTTTAATGCTAAATATTAACTCGGCCTGCGGAACTGCTAGGTGGATTGAGTGCCTAGGGGGGCCTCAATCAAATAAAGGGGATAGGGGTGCCTAGCGGCACGTTGCCGGTCCCAAGCCCGGATAAAGGAGGAGGGTTGGGCGCAGGGTTAACAACCCTGCCCCGTAAAAAAACCTACTGTTACGGAAACACAACATTATGAAAACCAGACTGATCAACGGAGACAACCTCGGCAATGGAAAAGGAAGAATGATTTGATTTTATCCACATGGAATGTACGAAGCTTGTGACAAAAAACCAGAGGGGACGCGAAAGCGAGGCCGACCCAGAAAAAGATGGAGCGATGATGTGGAAAACGACCTAAGAGAAATGAAAACAAGAAGTTGGGGGAGAAAGGCTCTAGATAGAGAGGAATGGAAGGAAGTAATTGAGCAGGGCAAGGTTCTACATGGACCGTAGTGCCGATAGAAGAAGAAAATGCTAAATATTAATTAAAACTAAAACAGAAAGGGGTAAGAATGAACAGATCCAAAACAAAATTCTTGCTTATAAGCCGACATAATGAGGCAGGAACGTACATCACGATAGATGAACGTCCATCACGATAGTTGAACGTCCATCACGCAACAATCGAAAGAACTACGAGCACGAAATACCGAGGCACTTTAATAAACGACATATGGGACCCACTACAAGAGATCAAGAGTACAGTAGAACAAGTCAGACAGATATTCAACAAACTACGTCCCTTGCTATGCGATAAAAACCTAAATTTAGAAATCCGCCACAGAATGGTCAAATGCTACGTTTGGCCAGACCTACTGTATTGAGCAGAAACCTAGCTATAACGATAAAAGTAGCATGCATTAACAAGATTCGAGATCTGGAAGCACATGCTGCTTCCTGATAGCTGTTACCTCAGGAAATTCCTGATAGCTGTTGCCTTAGCCTCAGGAATTCTCCGTATCCCATGACTAGACCACATTACCAACGAGGAGGTGCTGAGAAGGGCAGGAGTGGACAGATTGCTTGACAAGACAAGATTGAAATATAAAGCGTAAGATCGGGTATCTGGGTCACATACTAAGGGGGCCAATATATCGAATTCCCCATCTCTTACGCGAAAGAAAGGTAGAAGGGGCATCGGACGTAAACAGCTATCAGGAACATCAGGAACTGGACCGGAATCAAAAAGTTTGGTGACATGTGCCAAGCAGCAATAAACAAAACATTGATTCAATAAATGATAATTCGCCAACGCACATAGGTGTAAGGCAACAGAAGAAGAAGAAGATTTATTAATAACTTTATGCTTCTTGGATGAGTTCTAACGTAACCTGTGGACTTGGTTGTTAGGAAGTAGAAGGGAATCCCGGCGATACAGCAGAAAACTAAATTTAAAATATTTGCAGTCGGGTTCTCTGAAGTGATTTACCCGAACTAACGGGTCTCCTACATAGAGAGCCTCCTACATAGTGCATTACATTCTATATCGAGCACTTCATTCTACGCCTAACCAGGTCCCCAGTTTCAATTTCTACTAGGGAGTTCGTTTTCTAAAACCCGACTAGAAATACAGTGAGTGATGAACAATCTATTCGGGCCTAATGAGGGATTCCGAACGGTGGCAAGCCTCATTCAAACCTTCCTACCCGTCCTACAGTGGTTGGAAGTCCAAAAAAGCTGGCCCAAAAGTAGAAACAAATATAGTATAATCTCGATAATCCGACACATATGGGACCAGATAACCGCCGGATTAAAAAAAAGAGTGGTGGGAGGAAAGAGCGCGAGCGGTATCCAGACCGCCGGATTACTGAACGTGTCGTTCGATTAACCAACGGCCGATTTACCGAGATTATACTGTATATTTTTTCTAGTGACTTTTAATGGTTGGAATACTTGTAATGGCACACCTATTATGTATTGTGACGGTTATCAGTGTACCAATAATGTATTATGATCGTGAGTGCCGCACGCGTTGCGCCTTCCGCATTGTCTGCTTATTGCTCGTCCAAAGTAACACAGACGCGTGTATAATTGCGAAAACTTAACGGATTTGGATTCTGCAAAATGGATCTTCTCCAGATAGTCCAGAGAGTCCAGAGAGTCTCCAGAGAGTCCAGATAGTGAGTACAGTTTGAATGAGTTTCTCAAAAGTATTATTAGCAATGTAAAAAGTTAGGGGCATTGTCTACTCATTGCCCGTCCAAAGTAACACAAAGTTCAGACGCGTGTAGAATCGCGAAAACTTAACTGATTTGCATTCTGCAAAATGGATTCTTCTCCAGATAGCCAGTTCAGTTTGAATGAGTTTCTCAAAATTAGTAATAATTAATAAGTTATTAATGAAAATAATGGTATTTTTCTTGGTCACGTTCTTCTTCTTCTTCTTTCGAATAGGCCTACTTTGGACCACGCTTGTTCAACTGTTGGGCTTTGACCTTTGCCCAGTATTGTCGCATCTTCTGCCGGTGTAACTCCTTTCTCTCAACCCCCTGTCCAGGGGTACCTTTCCTTCGAGGTTTTTCCTGAAATCCACGGACTTCCTTTAGGGTGCGTCTCACAGACTGTCTGTTTTTGAGATCTGTTATTCCCAGTTCTTTAATATCCTTCTCTGTCAACCAAGTGGTACGAAGCTTCTTGTTTTGCCAGAAGGTGAACAGACGGTTGGTTAGTCGGTTTGGAGGCAATGTTGCAATGTGGCCATAGAAAGCTACCCTTCTTTTCCTTCCACAGTCAGAGAGCATCTCAATATGTTCAAAGAACTCAGAGTTATGCCGTCTTCGGAATTCCCCATCTTCCTTTACCGGGCCTAGGATCTTCCTGAGGATTCTCCTTTCTCTGATTTCCAATTTCTCTATTAAACCCCTTCGGTTCAAGGAGAGACACCCCATGGCATATAGGGCTTCTGGTCGTAAGACTGATGTGTAGTGGTTAAGTTTCAGGTTGCGTGACAGGCATTTCTTATTGTAAGTGTTCTTAGTCAGCCGATAGGATAGTTCTAACTTGCTGACTCTCTTGGATAATGATGCTCTTTCTGATAAGTTGGGTTCAATCCATTCGCCGAGATTCTTAAATTTCTCAGTCCTCTTGATGTTTCCCTGTTCTAGTAACATCTCTCTGTTTGTTTTTCTAATGTTGGTGAAGAATTCTGTTTTCTCCAGCGACACTTGAAGACCCACTTTGGCAGCCTTGTTTTCTGAGACAGTTTACCTGCATTGTTGCCATCTCAAGAGAATCAGCAAACAGTACCATGTCATCTGCAAAGGCCAGGCAATCTACAACCAATCCATCGTTCTTACGTCCCAGGTAGATATTACTCTGAGCACCCAAATTGTTCAGTTCCTTGCGCCATTCTCTCATAACCTTTTCAAGGACACCGTTGAAGAGAAGTGGGGAAAGTCCATCTCCTTTGTCTCACTCCAGTTTTTATTTCGAAGCTTTCTGAAATCTCGCCTCTAAATTTAACCTTGGAATGGGTGTTGGTCAAAGTTTCTAGGATTAGTCTGCGGGTTTTGTTGTCTTTTTGTTTTCTTGGTCACGTTCTATCAAAGAATGCTAAGTTAAAACCCAAATAAGTCAAAACAGTCAATAATCCCCTTGTCGACCAGGCTCTCAAAGTGAATGGAAATTGTTGCTGAGACATTTCTTCAGAATGTATCAAAAAATTAGCTGCAACTAGCTGCGACTTAGTTTTCGGTTACAATTTTTATGCGAGGATGTGTTGTGCACTCTTCAATTTTTCGTAATTTTTGAAATTGGTCAAGATAATTCTCTAGGTCTATTAATGTTACCGTTGCATTTTCTACAGAACCTGTGGATAATTCCAAAAAAAATTCTTTCAAAAAAAGCAAGTTTTCAAATTTCTGAAATCGGTATTAAAGGGGAAAGACAATACTGGTTAAGGTAAGGTAAAGGTAATACTGGGGATTAGCCATACTGGGTTTTTATCAGTTGTAACTTCAGTTTCGTAATCAGCGACCACAAAACCCCCTAAATCCCGAGTTTCCACAAAAATGAATGCTCTTTTCGAAAAATTTCGTTCACCAAATTGCTATCGCAATTTTTAAATTTCTTCTTTTTCTTCTTGGTTCAGCTTCTACGTTGGAGGTTGATCATCATTATGGCAATTTTTATTGTTGACATCGCGGAACGAAACAGTTCCGCCGATGACACTCCAAACCAATCTTTCAAATTGCGCAGCCAAGATATGCGGCGTCGACCAGCACTTCGCTTGCCTTGGATTTTTCGTTGGATTATGAGCTGTTGTAATCCATATTTTTCGTTTCTGGAGATGTGGCCTAAGTATTGTAACTTTAGTTTCTTTGTGCTGAAGAGTATCTCAGCTTCTTTGTTCATTCTGCGAAGTACCTCTAGGTTCGTTACTTTGTCCATCCACGGTATTCGCAGGATACGACGGTAGACCCGCATTTAGAACGCCATTATCCTTTTTGTTGCTTCCTGGGTCAAGGTCCAACCTTCCATCACGTATAGGAGAATCGGGAAGACCTAGCAGCGGGTCATTCTTAGCCTCAAATCTATGCTCAGACCCGGAGGGGTCAGCATTTTTTTCATTTTAATGAATACTGCTCTTGCCTGTTCGGTGTGTGCTAAGATCTCTTGGCGGTTTGTTCACTCGTTATTTATCCAGGTACCAAGGTATTTGTATTTGGAGACCTGTTCTATGTGTTCCCCGTCGACGTGCAGTTGGATTTTTTGAAAACGATTTTTTTTTGGCCTTTGTCTTTGCCGTTTTCAGTTCCAGTCCGTAAACTCTACTTTTTGGTGATACGTTGGTCATCACGCGTGTGAGGTCTTCAATGTTGTCCGCCAGCACGACCGTGTCATCCGTGTATTTGATGTTGTTAATTGCTCTGCCGTTTACTATGATTCCCGCAGATTCTTCGGCAAGTGCCTCTCTGAATATAACTTCGGAGTATATGTTGAACAACATCGGAGAAACAACACATCCTTGCCTCACACCCTTTCGAATCTGTATGTCCTTTGTCATGTGCTGACCGTAGCTGTCTGACCCCAATATAAATTCGACACAATCAGAATATCGCAGCGGTCGATATCCAAATTTGACAAAATGTTCATTAGCTTCTCGGGTCGGGTCAATGTCCGACACGAGAATACTTTGTCCCTAATATATATGTCCCTAATGTTCAACTCGTCCCATGCTCATCTCTTCCTCCGACCCTTTTCTTCTGGCCAGCATCTGTGCAGTGGTATCAATGATTCAGGTAGCTTGGTGTTTTAGTCCCTAAGGTACAACGGAAGCCTTTGGAAAACTTGCACGCTTCCATATTCTGGAAGAAACTTGCTCCCTTAGATCTTACCCTGACGACTCTGCAACTCCCCATCTTTTAATCTTTCCTACACCATTTCTTCCACCTTACTTCCACTCCCAAACATTCCATCAATCTCGCCATATTCCCACCAGCAACTTTCATATAACTTCTTCCTTCTGCTCACCAACTTTGTCCCCTTATGTACATCCATACCTTCCATCCTTACAACTCTCCCACTTCTTTCACTATTCTTTGATTGCCCATTACATACACTTTCCTTTGAAACTTGCCTACCCTCCTAGCGCCCTGCAAAAATGCTTTCAACATATTCGTTTCTTCCAGCACAATATATACCGGTGTAGTCCTATCTAGGCAGAGTGCAATTTTTAAAAAAAGCAGCTGCAGTATTTTAGTTTCCTCTACCTCTTTCACTCCCCGCACCTCTACTTCATTCAAAAGAATACTTCTCACACAAGCCTTCCACGCTACTATTTTCGCCAAGAAGTTATTGCTCTAGCACCCCTTCCAGGCATTCCATATACCGTTAACCGCCACCCGTGCCTTCTTGCAAATATACTTCACATTGTATTTTGCGGACCCATCTTGTCCAAACATAAACCCAAGTTATGTGAAGAAGCTAACTCGCTCACTTATGCAACTTCCCCATTTTAACGATTCACCAAGCGAAAAAGTTAACCAGCCCCCTTCTTTTGCCGGTCCAGTCCCGTAAATTTCTGAGCCACGACTGTTGCTTTCTTCCAACTACACGGCGCCCCGCAATCTTGCCCTTTAGTATGAGCCGTAATAGACGATATTTATCACGTCTTAAAATATGTCCAAGATATGATATGTCTTTCGGCATTTTACGGTCGTCAAAAGTTGCCTTTTGATGTTTGCTCTTCGTAGTACATTGTCGTTTGTAACATGTTGTGTCTACGGAATACGAAACATTCTTCTGTGAAGCCACATTTCGAATGCCTCCAGTTGGGTTCTGATTCATCGTCCTGACCTTCAGAGTCCACGTCTCTACTCCGTACAGCAACACCGACCATACATAGCATTCAACCAGGCGTTGTCTTAGCTTCAGATTCAGGTTGTCATTGCAAAGAAAGTATCTCATATTATTAAAAGTTGTCCGAGCAATCTCTATTCGGCACTTTATCTCGCAGTCCGGGTTTAGATCCTCTGTAATAATACTACCAAGGTATTTGAGACACGTTCAATTTGGCTTCCATTAAGTTCTAGGGTAGGTTTTTACCATTATGTGGATGCCTGCTGAATATCATAAATTTGGTCTTTCCTATATTGTTTTTTAGATCTTGTGTCTCTCCCACGTCACCGATTTTGTTTATAAGCAACTGTAGCCCCTCGATTGTGTTTGCTAAGTTTGCTAAAAGCCTTACTATAGTCAATAAAATAAGCATATACGTCTTTATTGGCACCACTGAACCAATATTCTTTGAACCGGCTTTGGTACTAGGGCTGCATGCATTTGGGGCATGCAGCGCTTCCCTAGTACCAAAGCCGTTGCGGAAACCAAATTGTGTATCGCTTATTCCCGACTCACATTTTCGCTAGATTCTTTAATTTTAGAATATTGAATGTTGTTTTGCAATCAGCGACGTCAAAAAGCTCCAAATCCGGTGTTTTACCAAAATTGAATACTTTTTTCGAAAAACTAGCCGCCATACCGCCATTTTGAATTTTTAAATTTCGAATTCAGTTTCGTGATCGGCTAATTTTAAAAAAACACCTAAGCTCCAAGTATCAACAGAATTGATTGCTTTTTTCGAAAAATCATCAGCCATATTGTATCCGCCGTTTTGAATTTCGAAATTTTGAATTCAGTTTCGTGATCAGCGACCTCAAAAACGCGAGGGGGGCAAAAATCACGGTATTTGAACGATTCCTTCATATTTTGGCCGGGTTTTTGGGATCTCCGACCACTGTGCGTCCTAATTAGGAAAGCCTAACTTCAGTATCTTTGGACTTATATCTTTGGTCCTAACTTCCACTTAATGAGGCCTCAATCAACTTTTGCAAACCCCATTTGAACCTTGTCCCATCCTAAATAGGAAAGCCTAACTTCGGTATATCTTTGAAAGTTCTAACTTCCACCTAATGAGGCCTCAATCAACTTTGGCAAACCTCATTCGAACCTTGTCCCATCTCAAATAGGAAAGCCTAACTTCGGTATATCTTAGGAAGTCCTAACTTCCACCTAATGAGGTCTCAATCAACTTTGGCAAACCTCATTCGAACCTTGTCACATCTTAAATAGGAAAGCCCAACTTCGGTATTTCTTTGGAAGTCCTAACTTCTTCCACCTAATGAGGCCTCAATCAACTTTGCCAAGCCTCATTCGAACCTTGTCCCATCTTAAATAGGAAAGCCTAACTTCGGTATATCTTTGGAAGTCCTAACTTTCACCTAATGAGGCCTCAAACAACTTTGGGCATCAAAGCCTCATTTGAACCTTGTCCCATCATAAATAGAAAAGCCTAACTTTGGTATATCTTTGGAAGTCCTAACTTCTTTTACCTAATGAGGCATCAAACAACTTTGGCAAGCCTCATTCGAAACTTGTCCCGTCCTAATTAGGAAAGCCAAGCTTCGGTATATTTTTGGAAGTCGTAATATACAGTACGACCTTTTACGGTTAGTTTACGCATGCGCGTCCGCCAAGTTTGAAAGGCGGGAATATGAAAGTTTCGGGCACATATTTAGTTATATGTCGAAAAGTTCGGGCACTTTTCGACGTATAACTTAGCGGAAATTGACACATGCGCACAAAAAATTTCAACTATGAAAAGATCTGTTGCTAAACGTTTCAAATAAAACTGATTTGTTAGAATACGTTCTAGTAAGTCTGATTTCTTCAAGATTATAATAATTCTTGTGGGGTATTTCGTAATTTAATATATATGATGTAATATAAAATATTTTTGTTGTAATTATAAATCTGCGAGGCAAACCGAAACATAATTATAATTGTGTCGCATACAACTCGGCACAATGCATTGTTCAGTTCGACAATGGTGGGCTTCACAAAGCAGCAGTCAGGTAGCACTGCTACTCGCACAATCAACGCAAGTCTGAAAAGTTTTAACGATGTATTCCGCATTAATAACTTGTTGGAGCGGCCGACGATCAATATGCTACAATGTGGTAACGTGCGGCCGATACTTCGCGTTCCAATTCCAAATCCGATTTGTTTGCTACAATTCCGGTGTTTTTTTTTTCGGTTCATTGTTAATTTTTCTTTGCTGGAAATTCGCTTCATTTTAAACTTGAGCTATAACCCGCGGCTATAACCCGCGTAGATCAAATTAATTCAGGTCAGCTATGTTTACTAAATATTAATTATCTTGTGAGTAACATAAAGACTAATATTAAGTAAGATTTGAGAATTATTACGGGAGCTATAATCCGCGGCTATAACCCGCGTGGATCAAATTAAGTTTATTAAATAATAAGTTCTTAAGCCCTAATTTTGTGCGCTCTTTAATTGTGCGCACGAAGGAAGTGAGCAATTTCGCTCTCCTGAAAAATTGACTAGAAAATTTGACTGAAAAACTTTTCGCCCTAGTTACAAAATATACATCCAAGACACATCCCCTACAGTAGTATGACTGTATATGGAGCCATCAAACCCTTTGCATTTCAATTGGTAATTATAAACTTAAATACTAATTTTCACATCTCTAACATCTCCAGTTTACATGTGATCTTATCACATATACATGACGTCTTAGAGACGTCTTTGAATGTCAAGCGGTTAACGTAAGATAGCATCATGTATAGGCACGATACATCCCTTACAATAGTATGACTATATATGGAGCCATCAAACCATTTACATTTTAATTTGTAATTATAAACTTAAATACTAATTCTTACATCTCTAACATCTCCAGTTTACATGTGATCTTATCACATATACATGACGTCTTAGAGACGTCATTGTATGTCAAGAGGTTAACGTAAGATAGCATCATGTATAGGCACGATACATCCCCTACAATAGTATGACTGCATATGGAGCCATCATCACACCATTTACATTTCAATTTGCAATTATAAACTTAAATACTAATTTTCACATCTCTAACATCTCCAGTTTTTGAGATATATGCATTCGGAAGCAAAGGCAAAGATGTTTGAACTTTATGTAATTCAAGGGAAAAAAAGCGCAGGAAAAAGCTTTCACTTAGCTCTATTGAATTGAGGTCTGCGTATTACAAATGGATCTTTTATGCCCCGGTCAATCTCATCCCGCAAGGCGATCTGGCTACAAGAAAACGGATTTATTCCTTTTCGCCGTGTCGCCGCACAAAAGGGCCTCTCCCGCACGAAAAATAATTCCGTATTTGCGCATTAGAATCCGAACTAAATGTAGATCAGCCGTTCGTTCCACTCGGTCCACATTGTGTACAGATGTCCCTTTATTCGCTGACAATCAGTTATTCTTTTGAAATCGCGTCCTGTTGCCTTTTCAACGGCAGACTTTGTCATTTCGAGATTTACGGATAAGGGTAAGGATTCCCTTTCTTCTTCTGCGCGCTCCTCCGTTGCGATCCGGGGTCAAGTTAACACAAATCCAAGTCAAGTTTTTCGATATTTTCTACTTTTATTTGGGACAACATTGACACACGGAAACAAATGTAATTTCAGCTTTTGTCGAACAATAACAAGATTGATCACGGTTTCACAAATATTATTCTTCCTTGCTTTTCATTACTTTATTACCAGAGGGTTGAAAAAGACTTTCAAGTAAACAGAATTACACATTTAAGGTCGATTCCAATATGCGCGACGCTTAGCTACGCGACGTCGTGCGACATCGCCTGTCAAATAATGATTACATTGTTTTAAACGGGCACGTCGCGTAGCTGTCGCGTAGCCATAGTGAGAACGTGCCCATTTAAAACAATGTACTCATTATTTGACAGGCGATGTCGCGTGACGTCGCGTAGCTGAGTGTCGCGTATTATTAATTATTACAATTTTGATCAATCATTTGTTTTGTTCTGTGGACTAAAGACTATGTAGTAGGAGACTTAATTATACTTAGTTTTCAAGATATCGAACAATGAATTTTGACATGAAGTTTAACAAATTGCTTCTGCTGTTGTCTAGACTTTCACCGTTTCGGCTATATCTCATCTAATACTAATTATATAATAATATTAGTTAGTATCCTTGAAAATGTAAACTACACAGTTTAAAATACTACTAGTCTTAGTTAATTAGTCTACTTATATTTTAAGAAACTGACCAATGAAATTTGACTTGAAGATTAAATAATTGTTTCTGGTCTTATTTAGACTTTCACTATTTCGCCTGTATCTCAGCTAATACTAATTTTATAACAATATTAGTTAGTGTTCTTGAAATTCAAAACTACGCAGTTTAAGATAATACTAGTCTGAGTTAATTAGTCCGCTTAATTTTTAAGATAATGACCAATGAAATTTGACTTTTAAGTCAAATTTAAATTTATTTAAATTTGACTTTTAAATTTATTTACCTTCACCGTTTCGCCTATATCTCAGCTAATACTAATTATAAAACAATATTAGTTAGTGTTCTTGAAACTCAAAACAACGCAGTTTAAGATAATACTAGTCTTCGTTAACTAGTCTACTTCATTTTTAAGAAACTGAACAAGGAAATTTGAGTTTGAGAAGTTTGAAAATTAACTAATTGTTTCTGGTCTAATTTAGACCTTCACCCTTTCGCCTATATCTCAGCTAATACTAATTATATAAAAATATTAGTTAGTGTTCTTGAAACTAAAAACTACGCAGTTTAAGGAAATACTAGTATTGGTTACCTAATATACTTAATATTTAAGATAATGACCTTTTAAGAAGTTATGTCAAGAAAAAAACTGAACGTGTTAAGTTTTCAGCTGTAACTTAGGTTATATACTAGGTACACTAACTAAATTTGTTAGGACTGTAGCCAAATGATTAAGCTAGTAAACGTTGAAAACTAGACGTTGATAGCTAGTTCACTAACCAAGTTTGTTAAACAAACAAAGTTTAAAATTTAGATTGATGGTCTTTCTGTTCTAACTCAGGTTCTAAACTAGCTTGACTAACTAAATTTGGTAAAACTGTAGCTAAAATATCAAGCTAGTGATCATTGAAAACTAGACGTGGCTAACTAGTTTACTCACCAAGCAAACAACGTTTTGAAATTTAGATTGAAGTCTTTCTATTGTAACTCAGGTTCTAAACTAGCTAGACTAACTAACTTTGGTAGGGCTGTAGCCAAAGGCTTAGGCTAGTAATCCTTGAAAACTAGACGTTGATAGCTAGTTCACTAACCAAGTTTGTTAAACAAACAAAGTTTACAAATCGATTGAAGGTCTTTCTATTCTAACTCAGGTTCTAAACTATCTAGTCTAACTAAATTTTGTAGTGCTCTATCCAAAGGCTTAAGCTAGTAATCGTTGAGAACTAGACGTTGATAGGTAGTTCACTAACCAAGCTTGTTAAGCAAACAACGTTTACAAATTTAGATTGAAGGTATTTCTGTTCTAACTCAGGTTCTAAACTAGCCAGACTAACTAAAATTGGTAGAACTGTAACCAAAAGATTTAGCTAGTCATCGTTTAAAACTAGACGTTACTAGCTAGTTCACTAACCAAGCAAACAACGTTTTGAAATTTAGATTGAAGTCTTTTTATTCTAATTCATGTTCTAAACTAGCTAGACTAACTAAATTTGGTAGGGCTGTAGCCAAAGGCTTAGACTAGTAATCCGTGAAAACTAGACGTTGATAGCTAGTTCACTAACCAAGTTTGTTAAGCAAACAACGTCTACAAATTTAGATTCATGGTCTTTCTGTTCTAACTCAGGTTCTAAACTAGCTAGACTAACTAAATTTGTTAGAGCTATAACCAAAGGATTTAAATAGTAATCGTTGAAAACTAGACGTTGATAGCTAGTTCACTAACCAAGGCTGTTAAGCAAACAACGTTTACAAATTTAGATTGATGGTCTTTCTATTTTAAGTCAGGTTCTAAACTAGCTAGACTAACTAAACTTGGTAGGGCTGTAGACAAAAGATTAAGCTAGTTATCGATGAAAACTAGACGTTGATAACTAGTTTACTAACCAAGCTTGTTGAAGAAACAATGTTTAAAAATTTATATTGATGGTCTTTCTTTTCTAACTTAGGTTCTAAACAAGGTAGACTAACTAAATTTGGTAGGGCTGTAGCAAAAGGATTAAGGTAGTAATCGTTGAAAACTAGAGGTTGCTAGCTAGTTCACTAACCGAGCTTCTTAAGCAAACAACGTTTACAAATTTAGATTGATGGTCTTTCTGTTCTAACTCATGTTCTAAATTAGCTAGACTAACTAAATATCGTAAAGCTGTAGCCAAAGGATAAAGCTAGCAATAGTTGAAAACTAGACGTTTATAGCTAGTTCAATAACCAAGTTTCATAAACAAACAACGTTTACAAATTTAGATTGATGGTCTTGATGTTCTAACTCAGGTTCTAAACTAGCTAGACTAACTAAAGTTGGTAGGGCTGTAGACAAAAGATTAAGCTAGTTATCGATGAAAACTAGACGTTGATAACTAGTTTACTAACCAAGCTTGTTAAAGAAACAATGTTTAAAAATTTATATTGATGGTCTTTCTTTTCTAACTTAGGTTCTAAACAAGCTAGACTAACTAAATTTGGTAGGGCAGTAGCCAAAGGATTAAGGTAGTAATCGTTGAAAACTAGACGTTGCTAGCTAGTTCACTAACCGAGCTTCTTAAGCAAACAACGTTTACAAATTTAGATTGATAGTCTTTCTGTTCTAACTCATGTTCTAAATTAGCTAGGCTAACTAAATATCGTAAAGCTGTAGCCAAAGGATAAAGCTAGCAATCGTTGAAAACTAGACGTTTATAGCTAGTTCAATAACCAAGTTTGATAAACAAACAACGTTTACAAATTTAGATTGATGGTCATTCTGTTCTAACTCAGGTTCTAAACTAGCTAAACTAACTAAATTTGGAAAGGCTGTAGCCAAAGGATTGAGCTAGTAGTCGTTGAAAACTAGAAGTTGATAGCTAGTTCACTAACCAAGTTTGTTAAACAAACAACGTTTACAAATTTAGACTGATGGTCTTTCTGTTCTAACTCAGGTTCTAAACTAGCTAGACTAACTAAATTTGTTAGAGCTATACCCAAAGGATTTAAATAGTAATCGTTGAAAACTAGACGTTGATAGCTATTTCACTAACCAAGGCTGTTAAGCAAACAACGTTTACAAATTTCGATTGATGGTCTTTCTATTCTAAGTCAGGTTCTAAACTAGCTAGACTAACTAAAGTTGGTAGGGCTGTAGACAAAAGATTAAGCTAGTTATCGATGAAAACTAGACGTTGATAACTAGTTTACTAACCAAGCTTGTTAAAGAAACAATGCTTAAAAATTTATATTGATGGTCTTTCTTTTCTATCTTAGGTTCTAAACAAGCTAGACTAACTAAATTTGGTAGGGCTGTAGCCAAAGGATTAAGGTAGTAATCGTTGAACACTAGACGTTGCTAGCTAGTTCACTAACTGAGCTTCTTAAGCAAACAACGTTTACAAATTTAGATTGATGGTCTTTCTGTTCTAACTCATGTTCTAAATTAGCTAGACTAACTAAATATCGTAAAGCTGTAGCCAAAGGATAAAGCTAGCAATCGTTGAAAACTAGACGTTTATAGCTAGTTCAATAACCAAGTTTGTTAAACAAACAACGTTTACAAATTTAGATTGATGGTCTTTCTGTTCTAACTCAGGTTCTAAACTAGCTAAACTAACTAAATTTGGAAGGGCTGTAGCCAAAGGATTGAGCTAGTAGTCGTTGAAAACTAGAAGTTGATAGCTAGTTCACTAACCAAGTTTGTTAAACAAACAACGTTTACAAATTTAGACTGATGGTCTTTCTGTTCTAACTCAGGTTCTAAACTAGCTAGACTAACTAAATTTGGTAGGGCAGTAGCCAAAATATTAAGCTAGTCATCGTTGAAAACTAGACGTTGCTAGCTAGTTCACTAACCTGGTTTGTGAAACAAACAACGTTTACAAATTTAGATTGATGGTCTCTCTGTTCTAACTCAGGTTTTAAACTAGCTAGACTAACTAAATTTGTTAGAGCTATAGCCAGAGGTTTAAGCAAGTAATTGTTGAAAACTAGACGTTGATAGCTTGTTCACTAACCAAGTTTGTTAAACAAACAACGTTTACAAATTTAGATTGATGGTCTTTCTGTTCTAGCTCAGGTTCTAAACTAGCTAGACTAACTAAATTTGGTAGGACCGTAGCAATAGGATTAGGCTAGTTATCGTTGAAAACTAGACTTTGCTAGCTAGTTCACTAACCAAGCTTGTTAAGCTAACAACATTTACAAATTTGGATTGAAATCTTTCTGTTCTAACTCAAGTTCTGAACTAGTTAGACTAACTAAACTTAGTAGGGCTGTAGCCAAAGGATTAAGCTAGTAATCGTTGAAAACTAGATTAGTTCACTAACCAAGTTTGTTAAACAAACAACGTTTACAAATTTAGCTTGATGGTCTTTTTGTTCTAACTCAGGTTCTAAACTAGCTAGACTAACTAAAGTTGGTAGGGCTGTAGCAAAAAGATTAGGCTAGTCATCGTTGAAAACTAGACGTTGTTGGCTAGTTCACTAACCAAGTTTATTAAACAAACAACGTTTACAAATTTAGACTGATGGTCTTTCTGTTCTAACTCAGGTTCTAAACTACCTAGACTAACTAAATTTGGTAGTGCTGTAGTCAAAGTATTAAGCTAGTCATCGTTGACAACTAGACGTTGATATCTACTCAACTAACCGAGTTTAGTCATATTTTGTTAACAAATGTGTCTGAAACCTGTCCGAAAATGAAACAGAATTGACCATCTGAAACAATATTTATCAGAAGCACCTGGCCGGAGCTCTTGAACCCCCGCAAGCTCTCACCAGCGAGTAAAGTAAACACCGTAAACCCAATCAACCAATTTCCAAATTTGTCCCGAACCGAATTAAAAATCCCTCTCGGTCCAAATGTAATTAGAAATAATTCAAATCGAGGAACGATTTCGTTGTAATCCTACGGGCTACCAGGTGGAAAGGCAGTGGGGCAGGTTGGTTTTCCAGCGGGTTTAAATGGGACCGTCGGGAGGGTTTCGTTGGGCGATTGGCGGTGACGGTGCAATCGTAACAATATCAACGTGTGAGTTAAAGTGACTCGGCGGAAAACGTTTTCTATGCCTCTGCCCCGTGAAGAAAATAATAGGATTTTTTTATTATTGTTGTTATTTATTAGGAGTCGGAGATATTTAGCGCTCGGTTTTAATTAGATGGAAGCTAAAATCTTCGTCTGGTAAGCATAACGAACACCCCGAAATAACCTTGAAACTAGGGTTTTTCACCCTAAAAAATTAATTAATTAATTAATAATGCAATTCATTGAAAAACATATTAATATTAGCATCTTTTTATTTATCATAGGTCTATGAAAAAAAACGCAAAGCAGACTATAACTTTCACTTTTAGAGTGTTAAATGCACAGAAAACCATTCTACCAAGGAATGTCCCAGGAAAGAAAAAGACGTTAATGTAAAATGTTGTAACTGCGGAGGAAATATATTGTGGTCTATCTCGTCGCAGACCTTCCATGCTTTCTTCTTAGCATCTAGTATGGCCTGCTTAAGAGAGTTTCTGTGCTCATGGTATTCGCTTAGATATTTTTTCCTTTGTTCTATGGTTGCGTTTGAATTTGCATTTGTTCTTGTGGTTTTCCTGCTTCTAGCTATACATTCCTTTCTTAGTTTTGCTATTTCAGTGTTCCACCAATATACTTGTTGTTTCTTTATATGTTGGCTTGACTTTTTTGGTAGTGTTTGGTCGCACGTAGGTTAACCCAGCCAACTATAAGGGTTGTATTATATGGAAACAACTGATACAGAAACTCTTCCCAAAATTAAGAACTAATACAATCCCTACCGTCTTCATGAAATGAAACCGCTAACGGCCAGCAACAAAGTGAACAAACAACCTGCAGCCAAAGAAATTAGAAGATATAATGATACAACTGATGGGAAGAATGGACACTATGATGAATCTTCTCACAGCAATGCTTGCAAAAATGCCATAATGGCTAACAATGTCAAAATAGTAGTCTGTAACGCAAATGGCGGTACACAAATGGCACAGAAACTGCAAGCCTTCTTAACAAATGAAAATGTGGATATAATGCTAGTATCCGAAAATTACCTAGATACACAATATATAGTACGAATCATCCAGATGGAAAGGCGGTACGGAGGTACCACTGTCATAATAAAAGTATCAATTAAACATTATGAACATGAAAAAACAGAAAAAGACAACCTACAAGGTACTAAAATCAACATCGAAGACTGGTTAGGTCCACTGGTAATCTCAGCAATTTATAGTCCGCCAAAACACGCAGTGAAACAGGAACAATACACATACTTATTTAAATCCCTGGGAAACCGGTTCATAGCAAGACGGTATTTTAACGCCAAACATCCTTGGTGGGGATCTAGATCTAATACTCCCTCATCCAAGGGCCACCAGCTGTTCCTAGCCATTCAAAAGGACAACTTGGTAGCACTATCAACAGGAGAACCTACATATTGGCCATCTGACCCAAAAAAAACCCTGACCTACTAGATTTTTGTGTGGTAAAGGGCATAAATCAAAAGTAAAAAAATAAAAAAAGTAAATAAATTAAATCATGTAGTGGCCTCTCCTCAGACCACTCTCCGATAATTGTAACCCTTAACTCCCAAATCATATTGGAATCATATCATTATCATTACATAGTAAAAAAACAAACTGGAATATATTTAGAAGATTTCTTAATGAGAAAATCAACTGCAACGTTTCACTTAAGTCAAAACTAGAGCTAGAAAATGAGATTGGAAACTTTAACCAAATAATACAAGAATCTGCTTGGGAAGCTACACCAACAGAAAAAACATCTGAAATAGCTCCATGCTGCTCTAGAAACGCTGAAATAAA
Organism: Phosphuga atrata; assembly: GCA_944588485.1. Classification (NCBI taxonomy): domain Eukaryota; kingdom Metazoa; phylum Arthropoda; class Insecta; order Coleoptera; family Silphidae; genus Phosphuga; species Phosphuga atrata. The sequence continues at coordinate 58,162,751 of OX155901.1, read as the reverse complement.
AATTCAAGAAAAACGCCGGCTACGAAAACAGTGGCAAAGGACAACATCCCCTCAAGTCAAATCAAAAGTTAATAAAGCCGTTAGAGAGCTTAAGTAACTACTAGATGAAGAAAAAAAATCGTACTATACAAGAACATTTAGAGAGTCTAACACCAACTGAAATAACCGACTACTCACTATGGAAAGCAATGAGAAAAATTAAACGCCCAATACAGCAAATCCCACCAATCAGACAAGAAAACGGTAAATGGGCCAGAGATAATAAAGAAAAAGCTGAAGTCTTTGCAGAACATCTGGAGAAAGTTTTTCAACCAAATCCCACTGTACCTCCCACACAAGAAGATATTGACATAAACGCATCTCTAGAAGTTCCCTATCAAATGGACTTTCCAATAAAAAAAATCACAAAAAAATAAGTGTCTTCCCTAATTAAAAATATTAATATAAAAAAATCACCTGGATACGATCTGATCTCTGGAAGGATAGTGCGCGAGGTACCAGAAGAAATAATACGATTCCTCACTATATTGTTCAATGCAGTGGAAACTAGCCCAAATAATTCTAATAACAAAACCAGCAAAAGATCCAAATCCAGCAAAGTTACCTCTTACAGGCCTATAAGTCTGTTGCCCACTTTCTCAAAAATATTCGAGAAACTAGAACGACTAACTGCAATTCTGCTGGACAAAAATCTAATCCCACAACATCACTTCGGATTCAGGCAATAACATGGAATAGTAGAGCAAATCCATAGAATCGTTAGAAAGATTAGTGAGAACTTTGAAGCGAAGAGATACTGCTCAGCAGTATTTCTAGATATTGCACAAGCGTTTGACAAGGTATGGCATACTGGATTGTTATACAAGATCAGACAGCAACTTCAAGTTGATCAAGATATTTTGTAGTCAAATACAAGGACGAGGTAAGCGATCTAAAATTAGTTCAAGCCGGTGTACCACAGGGAAGTGTACTAGTCCCAGTACTCTACCTTCTATACACCGCAGATCTGCCCACCACAGCCCACACTCTGACAGCAATATATACAGATGACACAACGATAATGGCATCCCATTCAGATCCAGTCGTGGCAGCAAAACGAATCCAACTGCATCTTAATGCACTAGAAAACTGGCTAAAAAGGTGGAAAATCCAAGCAAATGAGTTAAAATCGGTCCACGTCACCTTTTCCCTTAGAAAGGAAACCTGTCCACCAGTAAAATTGAATGGCCGGCAGTTACCTCAATCAGACTCAGCGAAATATCTAGGTATGCACATAGATCAAAAACTCACATGGCGAAAGCACATATGAACAAAAAGAAAGCAACTTAATCTTAAAGTAAGGAAAATGTATTGGCTACTCGGTCCAAAATCAAAACTCTCATTGGAAAACAAGCTTCTACTATATAACTCTGTTCTGAAACCAGTATGGAGCTATGGGAGTCAGCTATGGAGTTCAGCGTGCAACTCAAATATCCAGATACTAGAAAGATTTCAATCAAAAACCTTAAGAATGATTGTAAATGCACCATGGTTTGTAACAAATAGTATCATTAACCATGACCTTAACATTAAACTAGTGATTGAAGAACATTCCAGCACATACTCTGATAGACCTAAAGTACACCCGAACACTCTTGCAAGCCGACTTCTCACTGGGCATGGAAATCGTAGATTAAAACGCAGACTACCGCATGATATGGTAATATGAGTACCGTAGGATGAAGAGGTGTTTAGCACTGGGTAAATACTTACAAGAGTTGACGATGTTACACCATATTTACTTATTGTCGTTAGACCGATCGTAAATAATCCAGGAGAATTAAAAAAAAAAAACTTTTAGAGACATTTTCGTAGAGCGTTATATTCCTTACAAGGATATGTATGCCTTGTTATGATCGTATTATTTGTCGACGCTCTATATAATTCTAAAGAAAGAAAAGAATTTTCCCCATGTTATTTCCATCTTCAACCGGAGAAGGGAACAACTTATAACTTATAAAAGCGGAGACCAGAAAAGTCAGTTGATTACTTATTGTACAGAAGGAAATAACGAACTCAAAGTCATATACAGTGGAAGTGTAGCAGCACAACACAAACTCATGGTGGCTGATTATGAGATGGTTGTGGGAAAAAGTCGATTGATATCGTCAATAGACTGAGCAAAACTATTCAAAAGTCCATCCTAAGATATTTCGGTCACATAATGCGAAGAAAGGACGACTCACTTTGTTCCGTCGTCTAGCTAATAATAGAATTATTCTTAATTATTTTTAAAACCTTTACGTCTTTTATACAGCCATAAACAATCTATTTTTATGGATTTAAGTCCTTTTATTTTATTTAAATTTTAAATACATTTAGTTGTTTTTCGATTAATTTATGGCTGGAAATTTCCAAGCCTTATGTAGCTTATCCTCATGTCTAGGCTATATTGTTGGATACTTAAGTTATTTGCTAGTTTTTAATCTACTTATAATTGTAAATGGACTGTGTAGATATTTCCCATAATAATGTTTTTTGGGTCTTTTTGCTGATCAGCTTATATATTTCATAAGTTATCTGATGGGATTGTTTTTTGTCTGCATTTTAATCCTATAATTACAAAATAATTTGTGGAAATATTTGCAAATCCCATTTGTAAATTGCCCATCCAGGTAGAAAGTCTGCACCTTTCTCCCCTTCCCTGCATAGTCGCCGAAGTGCAGGACTTGCTAATTATCCCGCCTTCTAATCACCTTCCTGTTTCACTATTCGTTGCCGAATTTTCCTACCCCTGATTTTCCTACCTTGTAGGTGTAACTCCTAGATTTCTTTTAGCATAAAATAGATTGTGTTATCTCTTTGAAGACAGTTATTCGAGTTAATCGAGTTTCATACTTTGTAGCGCACAGCCGCATTTTCTTTGAAGTTAAGTTTTAAGTTAAGTTTAAGTTAAGTTTAAGAATAAAATCGAGTAAAATTTACAATCGTGTATCTTTTAATATAAGAATTACTTATATTCTTAACTCAATTCACCCAATCACTTAATTCTTTCTCCTACAATCATAAAGACTTTTTTGGTGAAAATATAACATTAATTTGTACGTAACATCTTAACTCGCGGTAAACTAATCGCGAGTCGTCACTCACTTGAGAAATTGATAGTCCAAGGAAAGATACAGGGTAAGAGATCACGAGGAAGACTACCATCGCGCTAAGTGGATCAAATATTCAAGGCCATAGGCGCAATTATACACGATTGCACAAAAGCTGCTGAAAACATGGAATAATGGAGACAACAAGTACAGCAAATATGATCCCTAGATCATACCATTGCCACGATGCTCGGAGACGAGCGATACGATTGAGAAGTGGGAAAAAGACGTAAATGTATCATACAAAGAGAACAAAGAATAAAATGGTGGAAACTGAAAGAAGAAGGGCTGCCAGAAGGACAAAATGTCAAGGGACCTGAGATTACCGGATGACGTACTCCTGACCATGACCTCCTTATTTTCTGGCGGTCCCTTTCCTGATGTAAAACCTCGCACGTCTTCACCAACTTTCTTTGTAACACTGCTATTGATACTCCACCACCCATGTGAAGTATCAATAGCAGTGTTACAAAGAAAGTTGGTGAAGACGTGCGAGGTCTAACATCAGGAAAGGGACCGCCAGAAGATAAGGAGGCATGGTGGTGGAATGAGGAGCTCCAAAATGAGGTAAAAGTGAAAAAAGATGGTAAGAAGCAATGGGATTTAACAGGAAGACAGGAAGAAAGCGATGCCTATAAGATTGTAAAGCAGAAGGCAAAAAGAAGACTGAGGCAGTGGAGGAGGCATATAAAGAGCTGGAGAGAAACCAGGTTGACAGACAACTCATAAGAATCGCAAAAGCCAGACATAAAGCGTCCAAGGATATAACATCAATGAAGCACATGAAGGATGAGTTAGGTGTAGTGCTACACGATCAAGAGAAAATACTGAAAAGATGGCTGGAGTACTTTGAAAACTATTGAATGAAGAAAATCTGAGAGAAAAGTACGAGGATGGAGATGTAAGCGAAGGTGTGCAGTAAGGAAGAGCATTAAGTAGGGAAGAAGTAGAATATGCGGTAAAGAAAATGAAAAATTGGAAGGCTACTGCCAGACTGAAAGAATGCTACTACCACATTTGGTCCAAACCAAATCCCAACAGAAGCCTGGAAAAGCCTGGGAGAACGGGGTATTGATATCCTCTGGGATTTAATGAAAAAGATTTGGAACTGAGAAACTATTCCATATGCGTGGAGAAGTAGTATTATTGTCCACATATACAAAGGGAAAGGTGATATCCAAAATTGTAGCAATTATAGAGGTATAAAGCTGATGTCCCACACAATGAAAACATGGGAAAGGATCATTGAGGCAAGATTGCGTCGGGAAGCTGAAGTAGGGGAAGAACCGTTTGGATTTATGCCAGGAAGAGGAACAACTGACGCAATATTTGCACTAAGGCAACTGATTGAGAGACACAGGGAGGTGCAGGTTGATTTACAAATGACCTTCATTGATTTGAAGAAGGTGTATAACAGAGTGCCCAGGCAAGAGATGTATGAGAAGTAAAGGTGTACCAGAAAAGCATGTGAGACTGGTGAAAGAAATGTACGAAGGTGTGATAACACAAACTGAGAGCATTGCGAGTACAACAACGGAATTCCCAGTGAGAGTATGGGTATACCAGGGATCTGCTCTCTGTAATATCTCTTTACCCTGGTAATGGATATGCTAGTCAAGGATGTGAGTAAAGCAGCGCCAAGGAGCATTAGGTTCGCATTAGGTTCCTTCATAGACATATATTTAGTTTTCACCTTGTTGATCCTCATTCCCTTTTCTTCTAGGGCTTTCTTCCAATCTTCGAGCCTCTGTTGAAGTTTCTCTCGGGCCAGATCACAGAGTACAACGTACTCTGTGACAGGGTGAAAACTAAATATATGTCTATGAAGGAACCTAATGCGAACCTAATGCTCCTTGGCGCTGCTTTACTTACATCCTTGACTAGATCTGACCCGAGAGAAACTTCAAGAGAGGCTCGAAGAATGGAGGAAAGCCCTAGAAGAAAATGGAATGAGGATCAACAGGGTGAAAACTAAATATATGTCTATGAAGGAAGATTAAGTTCTATGTATTAACCTGCAGGAAGAAGAACTGCCACCGACCAAGAAGTTTAAATATCTATGGTCATATATTCAAAGTGATGGAGGGCTGGAGTCTGAAATAAAACACAGGGTAAATAGTGGATGGATGAACTGGAAGAAATTGGAGTAACTGTGTGACAAGAAGATCAGGTTCTTGGAAGGAAGGAAAGGAAAGCTCTACAAATCTGTGATAATGCCTGCTAAGCTCTATAGTGCGGAAACTTGGCCGATTACAAAAGCACATGAGAGAAAGATGGAAGTGGCAGAAATGAGAATGTTGAGGTGGATGAGCGGTGTAACCAGAAACGATAGAATAAGGAATGATCACATCAGAGGAACAGTGAAAGCGGGAGCCATAACAAAGAAGGTTCTAGAAAGGATGCTAAGGTAGTTTGGACATGTGCAGAGAAGAGAGGAGGACAACGTGGGAAAAAGATTTGAAAAGCTGGAAATAGGAGGGCCAAGGAAGAGAGGAATACCAAAAATGAGATGGATACGAATTGATGGATGAAGTTAGATGTTGAGGTGCATGAGCAAGGTAACAAGAAAGGATAGAATAAGGAATGACCACATCAGAGGAACAGTGAAAGCGGGAGCCATAGCAAAGTAGGTTCAAGAAAGCTGGTTAAGGCTTGTCGCACACTGAATCCGCTCCGCTCAGCTCGCATCAGATCCGATCGGGTTCGCTCCTCTCAGCTCCGTCATTTTGCCACATATTGCATCCGCTCAGCTACGTTACTTTTCCACACACTCAATCCCCTCCCAACTCTCCACCGGAAGAGCTTCTAAATATATGTTGCTATCCTGGTTGCATAAATGCGCATATCATATGAAAACGTTAGTGTTGCGCCTGTGTGAACCATCCGCCAGCATCCGACCTCCGGCAATTAAAAATATTCTTGACAAACAGAGGATACCGAGCGGAGAGCAGCAGAACGGAGCCAAGCTGAGCGGACGCAGTATGTGCGTTTCTATTTAAATACACGGGTTTTATGTTTTTCTGGGCTGAAGGGCTAAGCTGAGCGGAGACGAGCGGGCTAAGCCTAAGGTGGTTTCCACATATGCAGAGAAGAGAGGAGGACTACGTTGGAAAAGAGTTGAGAAGCTGGAAATAGGAGGGTCGAGGAAGACCAAAAATGAGATGGAAAGGCAAGGTAGCAGGGGATTTGAGAGAAAAAGGTTGGAAGAGTGAGGACGCATTGGATAAACATTTATGGAGAAGAAGAATACAACAAAGCAACGCAACGTGATATAGGAAAAGGCAGAGAAAAAGAAGGAGAAGAAGAAGATATCCATTTAAAACTTTGACTGTCTGGTGGGCCGGGTTAATATTAATATAAAGAGGTATAACTTGGCAGGTTAACACGTTGAATGCGTTGAACACGGCTCCCGTGTCCATATATACATTATAGCCACGCTGACGACACGGGAGTCGTGTTCACTAAAACTCGTTGAAGACGAAAACGCTCACCGAGGCAATAATTGGCGATTGAAACTAAGCCTTCTCCCTCTCGCGGCAATTTTGAAACCAAGGTTTTTACCTAAGTGTGACGTCATCAGAGTATGCAACCAAACATTCAGTTTGGCGTGAAGTATAAATTTGAATCTTCACGCTATTCATTCTAAGCCTTTGTGGCAACCTCAGAAACGCCGTCTTTCCATCACAGCCTTGGTCTCCCTCTGCCTCTACTGCCTGTTGGTATGGCCACAAAGTTTCTTCGCGTTTACACGTAGTTGTCATAGTGTGCTACATGTCCTGCCCATCTTAACACGTATGCTCTCGCGGTATTTTTTGAACTAAGGTTTGTGCCTACATATGACGTCACTAGAATATTAATTTGAAACGCAATTACGTAATCCGCACCATTATACGCCCGTTTGCGTATTGTCTCATGACTGTTCGCACGTGTGAAGTTTTGCAAAATTTGTGTTTACACTGAAAAAATTTGTGCGCGATATTTTTATAAAAAACATTTTTTACTGTTCTAAATATACTTTTGTTTAGCTTTCACTTTTTTATAAATTTGGGGGCTGTGCCACAATGGATCGTCCGTCTACTTCAAAAAGAGCAAAAACCCAAGCCCCAATGGATGAGAGCGAAGATGGTGATAGTGACTTTGAAGATATTGAATAAGAGAGTGATATTATTAGTGAATCGGACAGAGAAAGTGATAGTGATTCGGACAACGAAAACATTGCACCACATTGGCCACATTCTCAGCAGCGTGCTACACGAAGTCCGTTTTCTGCAATACCAGGAATAAAAGATCCACAAATGGGTTCTAATCCTATAGACTATTTCCATCTATTTCCATATAGACAATTTGATTGTATGACTTCAGACTATCCGTAATAAGAAGTTTACTTTTACTTGGACTTTGTTATTCCATAATTTTTTTGGGAATAGTTTTTTGTAGGTATTTTTTGATATCTGTGTGCTCGACATGCACCAATTGCTGAACTATTCATTTCTTTGTGGTTCCGTAAGCCGCGTTCACAATACACACAGTTTTTTTTGTGGGTTGATTTTTGCAGATCCGCACGAATGTTTAACATTTGAATACGCATTGAACGTGTTAAGATGGGCAGGACATGTAGCACACTATGATAACAACGTGTCAACGCGAAGAAACTTTGTGGCCATACCAACAGGCAGTAGAGGCAGAGGGAGACCAAGTCTGAGATGGAAAGACGACGTTTCTGAGGATGCCAGAAAGATTGGTGCAGCTAACTGGAAGGTCCTTGCCAGAGACCGGAAAGGATGGCCCTGTAGGGCTGTAGCACTACTAATGATGATGATAATTTGATGATTTCTTTTTTAATTTATTTGGAATCGATTTAGGACCTTCCTGAAAAAAAAATCGAAAATTCCCCGAATAAAGATCACCCTAGTGTATATACACACAAACTTTTCGTAAAATCAAATAATTAAAGTTCTGATTAGATAGGATTGGTAAAACCATCCTAGTCCACGAAGGTGGACTGAAAGCTATAAAATAACTTTCACATGAGATTTGTTTTGGTAATCCTAAAAAGTCTTAGTAATTGTTATAGAGCTTCGGAAAGGCTGAATATATTTATATAGTCAGACTGTGTTCCGTTTGTTTTAAGTTTGTAAATTTCTGATTATCTAGATTAAGTCAATGATGATTATCTAGACTTGATCTTGAATTATCAATTAGTAAAACTTCAATAAAACTTGTTGCAGAATTGCGAATATATTTAAAGTGATATCTGTATAAAATGTTATTTGGATTATGAATGTGGTGATGGAGTAGGATTTGCAAGGTAAATAATGGTGAGGTTAAAAGGCAAAGTGTATGTAAATCGATTGTCTAAAAATATCGGGGAAGCAATTACTCCCATGTAAAATCCGCAACGGAATCGCCGGTTCGCAAACATTTGTGAATTAATTAACGCGAGGGACAATTTGTTCGGAATTATGTTTTGCAAGAGCGCACCTGGTGATCGCGATCCCCCATCCGACGGTTACACGAGCCGAAAATTTAAATTGACAATTAAAATAATAAACAAACTTCGCTAACAATGTTGTTTTGCCGAAAAACGTTCGCCTTGTTTTTCCAAGGAAATATACATTCGCTTCAACTCGCGTAAGAAGCTTTCTCATTGTGCCGCACTACACGTACAAATTTTTCAAAGGGATTTTCGTCCGGGAATATAAAAGAGTATTCTATAAAATGTATTTTTGTATTGGGCCACACACATGAGCCTTTAAAAAGGGAGGCGAAAAAAATCAGCCTATTATCGGGATAAAAGCGAAGGCACGGACGCATTTTTTTTCCTTCTTAAACTTTGGCAAGCAAACATAAAAAGCTCGCGCTCTGTACTTGCGAGTCGTTAACTCGTATGCGCTTTTCATGCAAATAAGCTCTTTTCTCGCACAAGACAACATGATACAATGTCAGGATTATAACGTATTTCTTTTTCCTATTGATTTTTATGTTCGGAATCTAAAATATTTGGGAACAAACTTCTACAAAAGTCTGGATATTAGTGTATAAATTAAGTTTAAAAAATTACTTGAAGCCTTGTGATCTTCTAAGTCTGGAGATTAGGATTTTACTGTATAAGTTAAGTTTAATAAATTACTTGAAGTCTTGTGATCTTCTAGATTTCTTAATAAAACACGGATGGACAGACTAAGAAATTTGAGTTTAAAAAGTCTCAAAGTGCCATACTCTCTCCGAGAGCGTAGGCAATCTCTCGCGCATACCTGTGGAACGCATCATCCACTAATATACGGGACCCAGCAGTTTATCGCCGGTTCCGAACGGAACTATTTGAATGGTTTTTACAAGGCAGAACTACTCGTGGTAATTTGCCCTTGCTTTCCACGAGGTGGCCACAGCATAGTTCCGTGAAAATTCTCTAAGATTTATAAAATTGGCATAAACAAAATAAGTTTGGAAAATTTTATTGAAAATCTTTAATTTCGAAAAGTTTTCAGAATTATATAAACAAAATTAACAAAGTTCGGAAACTAAAAACTTCTTCGATAATTAACATTTTCTTTAAAAATGCAAAAGTTTAAAAAATTTTGATTTTCACGAATTACAGACGACATAAAAGTCAAACAAACAGATCGGGAATATTTTTGCTTTTCCTGTTGAAATTGACAAGTTTGCTAATCTTTGAGAAACGCATGAACAATATAAAGACTAGTTTTGCATTTTGTAATCTTTAAGCTACAATAATCTACGTTAGTTATCTTAATAGACCATCTTGTGTCCGACTTAATCGAGTCTTGTCTGTCTAGTCTTAAGAATTCCTTTAATTTGGACCAAATTATACATAATTTTTGTCCTCCGTGGGCAAATAAGCTTCACAATTTAGACAGAGACAGTAATCGTGTACCCGCTGCTTCAGAATGTCGTTCTCTAAGATGAGGTATTGCCACTCCTCATTCATCTTGTATCTGGAAGCATCGACCTGCGCCACACGGTTCCCAAATAAGTTCAGCTTGTGCTTAAACTCGACAGTCTTGCGGTCTTCCTGACTATCTGTGTGCTCCCGCTTGAAGAACTCAGAGAACGTCCGAAAGGCAAATTTTTTTCTTCCTGCATCTCGAACTTCCTGCAGAGAGCTAAAGCAATTTCCCCCCTTGATTTCGATTTCTTCCAGAATTTTGATGGCCAAGGTGCTTTGAAGTGTCAGGTAAGTCGGGTTTTTCTCGTCTGAAATCCTCTCGAATTTCAGGTGGTCCCTGACAACTTTGTCGTCAGGGGACGATAGCAAGGGGATCAAGACAAGGGACAACGGCAAATGGGATCTATCGCCTGTTCTGATCTATCCCCTGTCCACGACAATGGGACAAGGGCAAAGGGGATCTATCGATTTAAGTTGATACTTCCGTCCACCACGGCTTCGCGATCCGTCAGTTTGGCTTTAAGCGTCTTAACCAAGCCAAAACATTGGTAAATTCGGTCCATAATTTCTGCCTTACCACTTGCATCCTCTCGTCTTGTGCGCGCAGCCGAAAATAATTCTTTTTCATAGACGCAAACTCACTAATGTGGTCTGCTAGGAACTTGCACGTATCACCCGAAACGATTTTAAATTTCTGTCGAGTAGGGAAAGATGATTCGTTCTGGACCCTCCACTACCACTCGATTAAAGCTGATTAAACCTGTAGCGTAGGGCTAAATAGATCTCACACCCTGTTTAGCGTCGGGTTACATAGACCTCACACTCTTGTAGTGCATTATAGCTGATTAAAGCTGATTGAAAGCTGATTAATGCTAATTAAAAGCTGATTAAAGCTGATTAAAAGCTAATTAAATCTGATTAAAAGATGATTAAAGTTGATTAAATGCTTATGAAAGCTGACTAAACCTGTAGCGTAGGGCTACATAGACCTCATACCGTGTTTAGCGTGGGGTTACATAGACCTCACACTCTTGTAGTGTATTAAAGCTGATTGAAAGCTGACTAAAATCTGATTAGAAGCAGACCAAAGTTGATTAAATCTGAATAAAAGCTTATTAAAGCTGATTAAACCTGTAGCGTGGGGCTACATAAACCTCACATCCTGTTTAGCGTGGGGTTACATAGAACACACATTCTTGTAGTGCATTAAAGCTGATTAAAGCTGTTTAAAAGATGATAAGCTGTTTAAATGCTGGAGTAGAATGCTCCGGATACCTTGGACGGCACTGAGAACTAATGCATCGATAATAAATGAAATAGGAATTCAAGACCGATTCCACAATATGTCGAAGACGCATCCTAAAATACTTTGGACACGTAACCAGAAGAGCACAAGACAACTTGGAGAAGTTGATCGTACAGGGCAAAATTGAGGGAAAAAGACCGCGAGGCAGGTCCCCGTCGAGGTGGTTGAACCAAATCAAGAACATAACGGGATAACCCCTGCAAACCAACTTAAGAGCGGCAGAATTTAGATCGCAAGCAATGGAAACGACTAAGCAATCAGTGTACACAACTCTTCAAACATGAAGACAAGACTAAGAAGAAAAAGACAAGCTGATTAAAAGCTAATTAAAGCTGATTAAAACTTAAAAGCTGATTAAAAGGTGGGGGATCGGAAGTGGAGGTTGAGGGTTCAGAACTAATCATCTTCCCTACTCTGTCGCAATTCCTCTGTTAATTTGCTGGCAACTTCCCTATTTCAACTTCTTGTTTGTGTAGGTACTATCCTCGAATCAGCTTCTCTGATTTTCCAACATATAAAGCATGATCCTCAAATATTCCTCGTTCTCTTTGGTAATATTAAAAAGGTAACTTCTTTCAACGTTGGCAGCATTGTACAATTGAAGAATAACTTCCTTGCATTCGTGTTTAAGCCCATTAATTTGGACGTTACAAAGAACTATCAACTTGTCTATGTTGGCCATATGGGATGTCATGTTCATCATGTACTGTTCCTCGATGTCATTCAACTTGTCCACCGACAAGGAAATGGTGAAGTCGTTCGCGTCCACTGAAGAAGTTGTACGAAGCATATTCGAGCTCGATTCGCATTCAAGGCAGCGCTATGTTCATCAACAGCTGTCACCAGCTCTTCTAGTGCTTCTTGAGGACCAGGTCGCCATACTTGAGTTCTCTGCCCAGGTGCTTGTACTGCTGCTGCTGCTTCTTCAGCTCCGCCTGGCGCTTTTTCTAGGCGCCTTTCTTTCCTCCGGCGTCAATTTTGGTTTGTTCGGCATGCTTTACGATGGTTTCTTTGGTTAAAACTTATGACAAACTTGAATAAAAAAATTGATCCAAGATAATGATGATGATTGACTAATATTTGTTGTCCATGTCTCGTCAATCTCTTGTATATCTTCACTTGTCTGTCTAATCTTGTGTGTCCAGTCTGTCTGGTCTAGTGTGTCTAATCTTGTCTGTCCAGTCTTGTCTGTCTAGTCTTGTCTGTCTAGTCTTGTCTGTCTAGTCTTGTCTGTCTAGTCTTGTCTGTCTAGTCTTGTCTGTCTAGTCTTGTCTGTCTAGTCTTGTCTGTCTAGTCTTGTCTGTCTAGTCTTGTCTGTCTAGTCTTGTCTGTCTAGTCTGTCTAGTCTTGTCTGTCTAGTCTTGTCTGTCTAGTCTTGTCTGTCTAGTCTTGTCTGTCTAGTCTTGTCTGTCTAGTCTTGTCTGTCTAGTCTTGTCTGTCTAGTCTTGTCTGTCTAGTCTTGTCTGTCTAGTCTTGTCTGTCTAGTCTTGTCTGTCTAGTCTTGTCTGTCTAGTCTTGTCTGTCTAGTCTCGTCTGTCTAGTCTTGTCTGTCTAGTCTTGTCTGTCTAGTCTTGTCTGTCTAGTCTTGTCTGTCTAGTCTTGTCTGTCTAGTCTTGTCTGTCTAGTCTTGTCTGTCTAGTCTTGTCTGTCTAGTCTTGTCTGTCTAGTCTTGTCTGTCTAGTCTTGTCTGTCTAGTCTTGTCTGTCTAGTCTTGTCTGTCTAGTCTTGTCTGTCTAGTCTTGTCTGTCTAGTCTCGTCTGTCTAGTCTTGCCTGTCTAGTCTTGTCTGTCTAGTCTTGTCTGTCTAGTCTTGTCTGTCTAGTCTTGTCTGTCTAGTCTTGTCTGTCTAGTCTTGTCTGTCTAGTCTTGTCTGTCTAGTCTTGTCTGTCTAGTCTTGTCTGTCTAGTCTTGTCTGTCTAGTCTTGTCTGTCTAGTCTTGTCTGTCTAGTCTTGTCTGTCTAGTCTTGTCTGTCTAGTCTTGTCTGTCTAGTCTTGTCTGTCTAGTCTTGTCTGTCTAGTCTTGTCTGTCTAGTCTTGTCTGTCTAGTCTTGTCTGTCTAGTCTTGTCTGTCTAGTCTTGTCTGTCTAGTCTTGTCTGTCTAGTCTTGTCTGTTTAGTCTTGTCTGTCTAGTCTTGTCTGTCTAGTCTTGTCTGTCTAGTCTTGTCTGTCTAGTCTTGTCTGTCTAGTCTTGTCTGTCTAGTCTTGTCTGTCTAGTCTTGTCTGTCTAGTCTTGTCTGTCTAGTCTTGTCTGTCTAGTCTTGTCTGTCTAGTCTTGTCTGTCTAGTCTTGTCTGTCTAGTCTTGTCTGTCTAGTCTTGTCTGTCTAGTCTTGTCTGTCTAGTCTTGTCTGTCTAGTCTTGTCTGTCTAGTCTTGTCTGTCTAGTCTTGTCTGTCTAGTCTTGTCTGTCTAGTCTTGTCTGTCTAGTCTTGTCTGTCTAGTCTTGTCTGTCTAGTCTTGTCTGTCTAGTCTTGTCTGTCTAGTCTTGTCTGTCTAGTCTTGTCTGTCTAGTCTTGTCTGTCTAGTCTTGTCTGTCTAGTCTTGTCTGTCTAGTCTTGTCTGTCTAGTCTGGTCTGTCTAGTCTTGTCTGTCTAGTCTTGTCTGTCTAGTCTTGTCTGTCTAGTCTTCTCTGTCTAGTCTTGTCTGTATAGTCTTGTCTGTCTAGTCTTGTCTGTATAGTCTTGTCTGTCTAGTCTTGTCTGTCTAGTCTTGTCTGTATAGTCTTGTCTGTCTAGTCTGGTCTGTCTAGTCTTGTCTGTCTAGTCCTGTCTGTATAGTCTTGTCTGTCTAGTCTTGTCTGTTTAGTCTTGTCTGTCTACTCTTGTCGGTCTAGATTACAGTATATATCGATAGATTGCAGTATATACCATATCTATGTAAACTGTGTAGATTAATCGGCAGTTAGTTTCTAATGAATTGCCGAGCGTGGCCCATTGGGCTGTCGTTTATTTCGCTTCTTCTTAGATAAATAACGTGAAAAATGTTTAATTGGAAGGGTGGAACGGAATTGTGCAAGAGCTCGTGAAGAATGCGTGTTGGTTTTTTCAGGGCCGGCTCAAAGGGAATGTCGCCTCACTTGGAATAAAGCTAATTGCCACTCGATTTAATGAGAGACGCCGGAAGCTCGATGGAGCCAAGTGGTTGTCGGTTTGGCCACTTCCTCTGAACCTCCTCAAATATGTATATATTATGCCTTCATACTCGGCTGGCTTGTAAAGTAATCTTGTAATTTGCTAAACTCGACTCTTCACCGACCGTACCTACTAGCTTAAGATTAAAATCTTTGCAGAAATTTAAGACTAAATTTAATGCTTTGGTTTAGGAAATATGAAAGAGCGAGTTGTTGGAGGAAAGGCAATAAAACTAAGCTCGTAAAGTAAGTTCTTAGTCGTTTAATAAATAGTCTTGTGAGGTAGTATGCTAATCTAAATATTATGAAGTGCGAAACGGTGCAATAATTCAATATTGACGTTTTATTTTTTGTGTCGCGGTTGGGTTGGAGAATGAGAACATGTGGGGAACAGAAGAGTTGTTTTGTTGTTGTCGTTGAAGAAGTGGAAATGTTATGGAATGCAGTCGTGGTCGTTGTGCCTGTCCCCTACCACTGGTGGAACGCGGATTCATGAATCATTTAAGGAGGCGGAGACGGAAACTAGGAAAAAACAACGCACGCCCGCAACATGGCGGATAATGGAATATTTTCATTTAAAAAAAAAATCCAAAACCATTTTTCAAAAAAAAAAAACAAATTTGGAATCTGATTTTTTAAAACGCAGTCTATAAGTTATAAAGTCAATGGATAATAAGGTTTTTGATTTGACTAATAACAAATTGAGTTGATTAAGAAATTTATTTTGAAAACTTGACAAGAAAATCAGTTCCTGAAAATCATTTTTGAGAAGAATTAATCTTAATTTGTCTTATTTATCTTGTCTTGTCGCTCTAGTTCTGTTTACTTTTATCATCGTTATCTTGTTGGTCTTTTTTGCATTAGAGACGGTAGCGAGCACCGCGGTGTTGACTTGTTAAGCGACCCCCCCTGAAACCCACACACCTTTGCACTACTCAATCCATAACAAGATTCCGGTTGTTTCGAAATGTTGTCTATGATGTACCTTACTTCCCCCATGCAGCAATGCTGATTAGGGCTTTGGGTTTAGCCGTAGGCTTTCAGCATATTATGTCTTTTTCTCTCATCTTGCTCGCAATAACTGATTATTTCATTAATTGATTTTTGGGCTGTGCTCCAGATTCTAACATAGGGTATGCTAAGGTTAGCTAAGGGTATAGTGGCTCTACGTTCTAAATCCTTTGGTAGGGAGGTCCCATCAACTACATATGTATTTTGGATGGTGTGCACCACGCTTTCCTCTTCCCCGCAGAACACAATAGTCTATCTTTTGAAGGTAATTTCGAAAGCAACCGAATGCCTGTGTTAGATGGTTGTTCAGTTCTCCGTGTTTTCGAGATATTCATTTTCCGACATACTTTATTAACAGCCTTGTCCATTCCCCTTGATCGTTTGCTACCTACTCTTTCTGCCGTGCCCGAAGTAGTTAACTCCTTGCCGTCCTCTTGGCTTCTTTTTATTGACAGTTGGTTCGTTCTGTCTATCTGTGGAGATGTCAAGTCTCCCTTGCACTAATAACTCAATTGGAGGTATGCCTGCTACTACCAAGTACGCCTGCCTGGATACAATTCTGTTGGCGCTGCAAGATCTAATAGACTCTTTGACGGTTAGTTAACCCCTTCACATACAATGACGTCTCCAAGACGCCATGTATATGTGATAAGATCACCTGCATATGGACACGTCAACGCGCATTTTATTCGTATGTCAAAGGGTTGAGCGCATGCGCATCGGTGAAGTTCAAAAGGCGGGAATATGAAAATTCTGGCTTTTTTTTTTTTTAATTTTACTGTTTTGTTATTTATACGTCAAAAAAAATGGGGCACTTTTCAAATTTTCGGGCATATTTTGTTATTTTAACTGGTTATACGTCAAAAAAAAAATCGGGCACTTTATGACATGCATGGCATGTCAAATGCCATCATGTATGTCAAATTTTCGGACATATTTTTTTATTTTTACCGGTTATACGTAATAAAAATTCGGGCACTTTTTGACATACATGACATGTCAAATGCCATGTATGTCAAATTTTCGGACATATTTTGTTATTTTTTCTGGTTATACGTCATCTGGTTATAATTTTGAAAATTCGAAATCACTTTCTGAAAATGATTCTTGAAAAGAAATTGATTCTTGAAAACAAATATCGAATTTCAAATCGTTTCTGTCTTGTCTAGATTCTCTAGATTCGTTCTAGTCTTATCTAGTGCGTGTGTGTAAAAACTAATTACCTTGATTATTTAATTGTTTTGAAAGTTTGCAATAAAATTGTAGGCTGAGAGTTGAGGGTAAATAATTAAGGATAGTGCAGTGGCAGAGTGGTAGAAATAAAGGCTGCGTTCGACTTAGCATTTAAAGCTTGGGATTTCGCAGAAAGTAGAGAATAATAATAAATGGAAGAAAGCTCGGGGAAAAAGTGTGGATGTATATAGAAGCTCTCCGGTGTATTGGCGTATTCAGGAGCAATCGGAGCTCCAGCACACGTCCGCAGGTCTCGACCCGCACGGAAGTTCCATTGTGCTCGCTGTTTTAATTTACAACACAATAAAAACACATGGGAAAACAGTAGACGCCATTTTAGTGATTAACTAGGGATCCTGGCAGGCACCGCTTTTTGTTCATATTGCTTTTTGTTTTAATTGTGGGCCCTTTGTGTTCCCGTTCGATTGTTTTTTGTTCGCGTCGCGAGGTGAAATTTTAATTGGGTTTCGAGTTATTTCGCGAACACATAAATATTATTTTTTTTTGCGCTGTCGATTATTATTTGCAATTTCTTTTTTGTGCCGTGCGAGCAGAAGGACTTCGTCGCTCGTCGCTACCGAACGCTCTTGTTTCTGTGAGCTCGTTTTTGGCTTTAATTAAATTTCCAGCCATTCAACACGGCGCGCGCTAATTGTTTTATCTGAAGAAGACTTATTAGTTAGACTCTCTACGTTTTGTTCCCGTCACAACCCAACAAATCAATTCTGCACACATTATTCCAACTACACCATTTTCTCATTTATACTACATTTTACAAATTTCATTTCAACAACCAACACTACACATATTACTCGATAAATACTAAACAAATAATTAAAACTAGACAGAAAAGACTAGATAGACAAAACTAGACAGACAAGACCAGACAGACAAGACTAGACAGACAAAACTAGACAGACAAGACTAGACAGACTAGACTAGACAAGCAAAACTAGACAAACAAGACTAGACAGACAAGACTAGACAAACAAGACTAGACGGATAAGACTAGACAGACAAGACTAGACAGACAAGACTAGACAGACAAGACTAGACAGACAAGACTAGACAGACAAGACTAGACAGACAAGACTAGACAGACAAGACTAGACAGACAAGACTAGACAGACAAAACTAGACAGACAAGACTAGACAGACAAGACTAGACAGACAAGACTAGACAGACAAGACTAGACAGACAAGACTAGACAGACAAGACTAGACAGACAAGACTAGACAGACAAGACTAGACAGACAAGACTAGACAGACAAGACTAGACAGACAAGACTAGACAGACAAGACTAGACAGACAAGACTAGACAGACAAGACTAGACAGACAAGACTAGACAGACAAGACTAGACAGACAAGACTAGACAGACAAGACTAGACAGACAAGACTAGACAGACAAGACTAGACAGACAAGACTAGACAGACAAGACTAGACAGACAAGACTAGACAGACAAGACTAGACAGACAAGACTAGACAGACAAGACTAGACAGACAAGACTAGACAGACAAGACTAGACAAACAAGACTAGACAGACAAGACTAAACAGACAAGACTAGATAGACAAGACTAGACAGACAAGGCAAAACAGACAAGACTTGACATTCATGACTAGACAAACAAGACTGTTGGTTGCTGAGTTACTAAAATAGTTACAGCTCGGAAACTAACTGCAAGTTTTAGCTAAAACTATCTAGTTTATAGATATAGTAAAAAACATTTAAGTTTTCAAGCTTAAATGGCATTTCCAGAAGATTTTGTAAATATCTTAAAATTTCCAAAACTGTTCACAGACATCCAACTGCCGATTGCTAAGTTAATAAAACAGTTACAGCGAGGAAACTATCTGCAAGTTTTAGCTAAAACTATATAGTTAACGACATTTAATTTTTCAAGCTTAAATGACATTTCCAGAAGCTTTTGTAAAAGTCTTCAAATTTCTCAAACTGTCTCTGCTTCTTCTTATCACGCCCTCTCCTGCCCAAGGTTGGCAATCCAAATAGCAATTTTAGCAGCAAGAAAGATTTCTGCAGATGAGCGGTCGAACCATCTCCTCAAATCTTTCAGCCACGAGTTCTGGCGTCTTCCTACTGATCTTTGCCCTTGTACTTTGTACACGTAATATTTCGTATTTATCACCTTTCATCACACGACCCAGGTAAGGTATTCATATTTCTTTCCTTAATGGTGTTCAGTAATTCTTTTTGTTTGTGCATGCGCCGGAGTACTTCATCGTTGGTGATCCTTTGTACCCATGAAATTCGCAGCATCCGTCTATACACATACATTTCGAAGGCTTCTATTTTGTTTTCGGTCTGTGAATTTAGTGTCCAGCTTTGACATCCATAGAGTAGGACAGAGAAGACGTAGCATCTGATCATTCGAGTTCTGAGTTCAAAACTGAGATCTAATCTTGTAAAAAATGATTTCATATTCATGAAGATTTTTCTCACTTGCTCAATCCTTGAAAGTATTTCCCTTTTCGGGTCGCACTGACTATTGATGTTAGCTCCCAGATATTTTATTGAGGTCCCTTGTTCGATTGTTTGTCCCTTGACACGTAGGTGTGCATTTATTGGAGTCTTTGAAAAGACCAATAATTTGGTCTTGGAGACATTGAGATGCAATCCAAACATCTCGCTATAGTGAACTACGGAATCTATGATGCTTTGTAGTTCTTGTACATCGTTGGATATTATAACCGTATCATCGGCGTACCTGATATTGTTTATTGGGGTTCCATTGATCTTGATTCCGCCCTGGACTCCCCTACTTCTCTAAATATAGTTTCCTCCGAGTACAGAATAAACAGTAGTGGAGGCAAAACGCAACCTTGTCGAACACCCCGTCTGATTTGGCTATCTTCCGATGTTGATTGTTCCAACTCTACTACCGCCGTTTGATGCCAATAAAGTTCTGATTTGAAACGTAGGTCCTGTTCGTCGACTCCGGTTGTTTCTAGAATTCCGATCATCTTCTGATGATTAACACAGTCGAACGCCTTTCGATAGTCTATGAAACATGCAAATACATTCACATTCATGCCTCTACACCTTTGTGTCATTACATTTAGGGAAAAATGTGCGTCACGTGTTCCAAGTCCGTTTCGGAATCCAAACTGGGTGTTGTCCATCTGATATTAGTGCTTCTTGTAGATTCGCGTGTAGATGATTCTAAGAAAAGTTTTTAGGACATGGGACATAAGACTTATCATCCGATAGTTATCACATTGTGAGGCGTAGGGTGCCTTTGGCAGGGTAACGAAGGTTGATTTAACCCTTAGTTGCCCAGGCCTGTTCAAAGCGGACGTGCTTTCAACTGTATTTTCGGTGAACTTAAAAGTACCGTCGGTCGACAAAGGGTTAAGCCAATCTGACGGTATCTTGCTTGACCTATATAATCTGTTAAATAATGCTGTTATTAAGTCTTGGCCTTTACCTTTATTATCTGCAATCAATTTTAGCATTTCAAAGTTCGTTTTTATCGGGACCGGTAGCTTTTCCGTTTGTCTGTGCTTTTATTGCATGCACGACCATTCAGTATGTGATCTATCGGAGGTGGAGAGCAAGGTCTGTCACCATTAAAAAGTGTTTCGATATATTTTTCCATCTCTCAAGCTTAGCTTCTACTCCTAGAATTATCTCGTTGTTATCGTCTCTTATGATTGTTGCTTGATGTTTTTTAATTAGTAATTTTTGCACTCTAATTTTTAATACTTCGTTTATTTTTATTGGAATTTCTTTTTTGGAATCAGAATGCTCTCCTAGCATTTCTAATATAACCTCATTGACCTGGGGTCTGTTTTCAGTTGCTTTACATCTTCAGTAAGAGCTTTCTCATTTGATTTTCATCCTGCATTTGGGGATTGTTGGATGAGATTACCTGAACCAACATTTTATTCAGATTTTCTTCTAAAAAACGAAATTATTTTATAATATCGACCTTTATTTTAAGTAATTTTGTAACTTCGTCTAATGGACAGTTTGTTCTATGTACTGTTTGTCGTATGGACAGTTTGTTGTATAGACAGTTTGTTGTACAGACAGTTTGTCATTTGGACAGTTTGTCATATGGACAATTTTTCGTATAGACTGACTGTCCATAGGACAAACTGTCCTATGGACAGTTTGTCGTATAGATAGCTCTTTGTACATGTTATTTCTGTACAAAGACATACTTAAGTGTGAATGAATCACCACACTTAAAGATTTTTTAAGTAAGTGTCTCGTATGGAGGCTAAATACTTTTTATGTGATACCGGTTTCATATATGGTATTTCTGTGTCTGTTTGTAAATTCTTTTACTTTTTTATGAACATTAAAGGTGTCATATTTTTCTTGTAGTTGTTCTATTTCTTGGCACTTTACTGACATCCAGAACTCTCTCGCATCCCTGCACTTTTTCCTAATGATCCTATTTAAACGTTCCTTTCCTATTCAAACTGTTTAATCAACGATATTCAACTGTCGATAGCTAACTTACTAAAATAGTTACAGCTCCGAAACCAACTACAAGTTTTAGCTAAAACTATCTAGGTTATAGATATAGTTAAATGCGTTTAGGTTTTCAACCCAAAATGACATTTCCAGTGCTTTTTATAAAAGTCTTCAAATTCCCCAAGCTGATTAATTAACGATATTCAACTGTCGATTGCTAAATTACTAAAATAGTTACAGCACCGAAACCAACTGCAAGTTTTAGCTGAAACTATCTAATTTATAGATGTAGTTAAAGGCTTTTAATTCTTCAAGCCTAAATGGCATTTGCAGAAGCTTTTGTAAAAGTCTTAAAATTTCCCGAACTGTTTAATTAACAATATTCAAACGTCGATTGCTATGTTACTAAAATAGTTACAGCGAGGAAACTAACTACAAGTTTTAGTTAAAACTATCTAATTTATAGATATAGTTAAAGACTTTTAAGTTTTTAAGCCTTAAGGGTACTTCTATAAACTTTTGTAAAAGTCGCCAAATTTGCGAAAATGCTTAATTAGCGATATTCAACTACTGATTGCTAGGTTACAAAGATAGCTACGGCGAGCAAACTAATTGCAAGTTTTAGTTTAACTATCTACTTTATAGATATAGTTAAATACTTTTAAATCTTCAAGCTTCAGCAACATTTCTAGGAGCTTTTGTAAAAGTCGTCAAATTTCCCAAACTATTTAATTTACAATATTCAACCGATTGCCGAGTTTTTAGCCGATTGCTAAAAACTAAGATACTTACAGCAAGGAAACTAACTACAAGTTTAAGTTAAAACTATCTACTTTATAGATATAGTTAAAGACTTTTAAGTCTTAAAGCCTTAACGGCATTTCTAGAAGCATTTGTAAAAGTCGACAAATATGCGAAAATGTTTAATTAGGGATATTCAACTACCGATTGCTATGTTACAAAGACAGCTACAGCGAGGAAACTAATTGCAAGTTTTAACTTAAACTATCTAGTTTATAGATATAGTTAAAGACTTTTAAATCTTGAAGCCTTAACGACATTTCTAGGAGCTTTTGTAAATATCTTGAAATTTGCGAAACTGTTGAATTGGTGATATTCAACAGTCGATTCCTAAGTTACAAAGATAGTTACAGCAACAAAACTAATTGCAAGTTTTAGTTAAAACTAACTAGTTTATAGATATAGTTAAATACATTTAAGTCTCCAAGCTTAAGTAACATTTTCAGAAGCTTTTGTAAGTCTTCAAATTTCCCAAACTGTTTAATTAGCGATATTTAACGGTCGATTGCTAAGTTACTAAAATAGTTACAGCGAGGAAACTAATTGCAAGTTTTAGCTAAAACTATCTAGTTTATAGATATAGTTAAATACATTTAAGTCTCCAAGCTAAGGTAACATTTCCAGAAGCTTTTGTAAAAATCTCCAAATTTGCGAAACTGTTGAATTGGTGATATTCAACTGTCGATTGCTAAGTTACAAAGATAGTTACACCGCAGAAAGTAATTGCAAGTTTTAGCTAAAACTATCTAGTTTATAGATATAGTTAAAGACATTTAAATCTTCAAGCTTAAGTAGCATTTCCAGAAAATTTTGTAAAAGTCTTCAAATTTCCCAAACTGTTGAATTGGCGATATCTAACTATCAATTGCTAAGTTACTAAAATAGTTACAGCGAGGAAACTATCTGCAAGTTTTAGCTAAAACTATCTAGTTTATAAATATAGTTAAATACTTTTAAATTTTGTAGCTTAAATGACTAGACAGACAAGGCAAGACAGACAAGACTAGTCAGAGATGACTAGACGGACAAGACTAGACAGACATGACTAGACAGACAAGAATAGGCAGACAAGACTAGACAGACAAGACTAGACAGACAAGACTAGACAGACAAGACTAGACAGACAAGACTAGACAGACAAGACTAGACAGACAAGACTAGACAGACAAGACTAGACAGACAAGACTAGACAGACAAGACTAGACAGACAAGACTAGACAGACAAGACTAGACAGACAAGACTAGACAGACAAGACTAGACAGACAAGACTAGACAGACAAGACTAGACAGACAAGACTAGACAGACAAGACTAGACAGACAAGACTAGACAGACAAGACTAGACAGACAAGACTAGACAGACAAGACTAGACAGACAAGACTAGACAGACAAGACTAGACAGACAAGACTAGACAGACAAGACTAGACAGACAAGACTAGACAGACAAGACTAGACAGACAAGACTAGACAGACAAGACTAGACAGACAAGACTAGACAGACAAGACTAGACAGACAAGACTAGACAGACAAGACTAGACAGACAAGACTAGACAGACAAGACTAGACAGACAAGACTAGACAGACAAGACTAGACAGACAAGACTAGACAGACAAGACTAGACAGACAAGACTAGACAGACAAGACTAGACAGACAAGACTAGACAGACAAGACTAGACAGACAAGACTAGACAGACAAGACTAGACAGACAAGACTAGACAGACAAGACTAGACAGACAAGACTAGACAGACAAGACTAGACAGACAAGACTAGACAGACAAGACTAGACAGACAAGACTAGACAGACAAGACTAGACAGACAAGACTAGACAGACAAGACTAGACAGACAAGACTAGACAGACAAGACTAGACAGACAAGACTAGACAGACAAGACTAGACAGACAAGACTAGACAGACAAGACTAGACAGACAAGACTAGACAGACAAGACTAGACAGACAAGACTAGACAGACAAGACTAGACAGACAAGACTAGACAGACAAGACTAGACAGACAAGACTAGACAGACAAGACTAGACAGACAAGACTAGACAGACAAGACTAGACAGACAAGACTAGACAGACAAGACTAGACAGACAAGACTAGACAGACAAGACTAGACAGACAAGACTAGACAGACAAGACTAGACAGACAAGACTAGACAGACAAGACTAGACAGACAAGACTAGACAGACAAGACTAGACAGACAAGACTAGACAGACAAGACTAGACAGACAAGACTAGACAGACAAGACTAGACAGACAAGACTAGACAGACAAGACTAGACAGACAAGACTAGACAGACAAGACTAGACAGACAAGACTAGACAGACAAGACTAGACAGACAAGACTAGACAGACAAGACTAGACAGACAAGACTAGACAGACAAGACTAGACAGACAAGACTAGACAGACAAGACTAGACAGACAAGACTAGACAGACAAGACTAGACAGACAAGACTAGACAGACAAGACTAGACAGACAAGACTAGACAGACAAGACTAGACAGACAAGACTAGACAGACAAGACTAGACAGACAAGACTAGACAGACAAGACTAGACAGACAAGACTAGACAGACAAGACTAGACAGACAAGACTAGACAGACAAGACTAGACAGACAAGACTAGACAGACAAGACTAGACAGACAAGACTAGACAGACAAGACTAGACAGACAAGACTAGACAGACAAGACTAGACAGACAAGACTAGACAGACAAGACTAGACAGACAAGACTAGACAGACAAGACTAGACAGACAAGACTAGACAGACAAGACTAGACAGACAAGACTAGACAGACAAGACTAGACAGACAAGACTAGACAGACAAGACTAGACAGACAAGACTAGACAGACAAGACTAGACAGACAAGACTAGACAGACAAGACTAGACAGACAAGACTAGACAGACAAGACTAGACAGACAAGACTAGACAGACAAGACTAGACAGACAAGACTAGACAGACAAGACTAGACAGACAAGACTAGACAGACAAGACTAGACAGACAAGACTAGACAGACAAGACTAGACAGACAAGACTAGACAGACAAGACTAGACAGACAAGACTAGACAGAGAAGACTAAACAGACAAGACTAGACAGACAAGACTAGACAGACAAGACTAGACAGACAAGACTAGACAGACAAGACTAGACAGACAAGACTAGACAGACAAGACTAGACAGACAAGACTAGACAGACAAGACTAGACAGACAAGACTAGATAGACAAGAGTGGACAGACAAGAGTGGACAGACAAGAGTGGACAGACAAGAGTGGACAGACAAGAGTGGACAGACAAGACTAAACAGACAAGACTAGACAGACAAGACTAGACAGACAAGACTAGACAGACAAGACTAGACAGACAAGACTAGACAGACAAGACTAGACAGACAAGACTAGACAGACAAGACTAGACAGACAAGACTAGACAGACAAGACTAGACAGACAAGACTAGACAGACAAGACTAGACAGACAAGACTAGACAGACAAGACTAGACAGACAAGACTAGACAGACAAGACTAGACAGACAAAACTAGACAGACAAGACTAGACAGACAAGACTAGACAGACAAGACTAGACAGACAAGACTAGACAGACAAGACTAGACAGACAAGACTAGATAGACAAGACTAGATAGACAAGACTAGACAGACAAGACTAGACAGACAAGACTAGACAGACAAGACTAGACAGACAAGACTAGACAGACAAGACTAGACAGACAAGACTAGACAGACAAGACTAGACAGACAAGACTAGACAGACAAGACTAGACAGACAAGACTAGACAGACAAGACTAGACAGACAAGACTAGACAGACAAGACTAGACAGACAAGACTAGACAGACAAGACTAGACAGACAAGACTAGACAGACAAGACTAGACAGACAAGACAAGACAGACAAGACTACACAGACAAGACTACACAGACAAGACTAGACAGACAAGACTAGACAGACAAGACTAGACAGACAAGACTAGACAGACAAGACTAGACAGACAAGACTAGACAGACAAGACTAGACAGACAAGACTAGACAGACAAGACTAGACAGACAAGACTAGACAGACAAGACTAGACAGACAAGACTAGACAGACAAGACTAGACAGACAAGACTAGACAGACAAGACTAGACAGACAAGACTAGACAGACAAGACTAGACAGACAAGACTAGACAGACAAGACTAGACAGACAAGACTAGACAGACAAGACTAGACAGACTAGACTAGACAGACAAGACTAGACAGACAAGACTAGACAGACAAGACTAGACAGACAAGACTAGACAGACAAGACTAGACAGACAAGACTAGACAGACAAGACTAGACAGACAAGACTAGACAGACAAGACTAGACAGACAAGACTAGACAGACAAGACTAGACAGACAAGACTAGACAGACAAGACTAGACAGACAAGACTAGACAGACAAGACTAGACAGACAAGACTAGACAGACAAGACTAGACAGACAAGACTAGACAGACAAGACTAGACAGACAAGACTAGACAGACAAGACTAGACAGACAAGACTAGACAGACAAGACTAGACAGACAAGACTAGACAGACAAGACTAAACAGACAAGACTAGACAGACAAGACTAGACAGACAAGACTAGACACACAAGACTAGACAGACAATCCTAGACAGACAAAACTAGACAGACAGGACTAGACAGATAAGACTATACGAACAAGATTAGCCACACAAGACTTAACCGACTAGACTAGACAAAGTAAAACAGGTGTCGTCTAAAATAAGAATTATATTCTATTTATGTTCTAATTATTGTTTGTTACTTTCTATGTCATTAAAAGGCTTTTATCGTGATTATTGCAGTTTATTATTGCGATATTTGTTGGTAATGTTTGTTTGCGAACAATTCCACGAACGGACTCGTAACGTCCGCTGAAACGGGCATAGAGAATTCGTTTTTATGTCGCCGTTCTGTGCTGTTGAAAAATATTGTTAACGGTAAACCGATAATTGTTTGTTATTTACTCGGCAATTCCATTATCGGAAACGTTTCATTCGGAGACGTCGTTAATGGGTGATATATCGACGCGGATAATTGCCGCGCTAAACTTATTAGAACAACTGTTTGTTGAAAGTTCCACGAAGAAAAACAGTTTATGTGCGGGGACGCGTAAATTGATTTCAGATATACTTCACCATGTTAGACCTTTATAGAATTTTTTATTTTAATTTTATTTAAATTAATTAGGACATAGGAAATTTCGAGTTCGAAATAGCAGACGACTTCCAATACTTAGGAATAATAATAAACAACAAAAATGACCGAAAGATAGAGATAAACTATAGAGTGCAGGCTGGATATAGAGCGTACCACAAATACAAGCTCATCATGAAAAGCAAGAGTATAGGCACAAATACAAAATTGAAGCTATACAAAACAGCAATTAGACCGGTAGTGACCTATAGGCCAGAGACGATGAACCTAACAAACGTAGAACAGGGAAAGCTAAGAATCTTCGAAAGAAATATTATTAGAAGAATATATGGATTAAAGAGAATCACAGAAGACTAATGAACTCCAAAATACAAACCATTCTAAAAGGAGAAGTTATCGTTAAGGTGCTAAAAGTACAAAAACTCCGCTGGATATCCAATGATTACAATTTGGAGACCAGTGATTAGCAGAGGTAGAGGAAGAGCGAAAAGCAGATGGGAGGATCAGGTACTAGAGGACATTAAGAACCTAAAGATAGGGGCATGGAGGAGCAAGATTTTAGACCGAGCCACCTGGAGGAAATTAACGGAGGAGGCAAAGACAAGGGACTGGACAGAGTAAGAACAGGATAGAGGAACGTAGAGTAACTCACCACATGAAATGAGTTTCAAGAGCTCGTAGAGGTAACGAGCGGTTGCAACCCCGAGAGGGGTGTATAACCCTGTATATATAAATTGTAACCCTGTATATAATTAGAAGATTACATTTAGATTTGTATTATATTTTTAACCTTAATCAAGTACAACTAGCATATGGTTTGACTATTTGTAGGGTGCTGCAGGGGCAAATGTCTATGATACCAATGAAGTCGTATATATTTCCGGTGACCATTTATTTACGGTTTATTAAGAAACATTTAATACAATGGTGGGTTTTAGTAGCAATTTGATTGGTTTTCATGGGTTTATTTAACATTCAGTTTGGTATCTTTACTCTTCAAAGACATACTTACTCTACAGCTCTATTTTTTTCTAAATGCAATTAATTAAATTCAATAAGTTTATAGAAGCGGTACACCGCTTCACGAGAGACGAGATAGGGCGAGAGTTTCAAAAATCGCGTCTGGTTTTTACGAGACCAGACGAGACGAGAAAAATATCGTTCTCGGGTGAAGAAAGACATAGACTAGAAGACTCTTGTCTTTCCCTAAAGCAGTGGTCGGATTACTAAGCCATAAGTCGCTCTCGTCTCGCTTTTACGAGACGAGACGAGACGATAAAAATATCGTTCTCGAGTGGAGAAAGATCAAGACTAGAAGACTTGTCCTTCCCTAAAGCGGTGGTTGGATTACTAAGCCATAAGTCGCTCTCGACTCGCTTTTACGAGACGAGACGAGAAAAATATCGTTCTCGGATGAAGAAAGATAAAGACTAGAAGACTCTTGTCCTTCACGAAAGCGGGGACCGGATTACTAAGCCATACGTCCCAGGTTCATTTCCCGGGGGCTCGAGTATGGAAATAAGCCACCATCTTCTTGTGCATGGCTCTGGCAAGGCCATCACATAAATCTGCCAGGAAAAAAACCTAGTGGCTCGCCACCCACGTTAAAGACTGTTAGGGCTCGCTATACTTGTGTCTAAGATCTAAACACAAAGCACAAGAGTAGGCAAAGGGAATATGTGAAAGATCATCACTAGGACAGTAGCACCGCAGGAAGAAGAAGAAAAATGTTAGACCTACTAGTTCTGTGTCTTTCCAGAAGATGTTACAGCTTGGATGCGATTATGAAATGTCGTTCAGTTTCATAAAAAGAAGTCAAAGTCCACTAGGACAGTAGCACCCCAGGAAGACATAGAAGAATGTTGGACCTACTATTTCTATGTCTTTTCAAAAGTTGGTACAGCTTGGATGTGATTACAAAAGGTCGTTCAGTTTCATAAAAAGAAAACGAAATTACTTTCCGAACAATCTTATACAAACTATTTATTAATTAATCCTAAATTAACGAAACCCTGGTATGTTCCTTGTCTAACGAGTCCAATACAGCAATATAATTAGTAATAATCTTACTTAGGAATTCTATCATACTTTGATATTAACCAAACTGAGCTTTATTTAGAACCTTGTGGCTTCAAACGAAATTACTTTCCGAACAACCCAATATAAACTATTTTGTAATTACAGTATAATCTCAGCAATTCGGCCGTTGGCCGTGGACACTCTTTCTTACAATCCGGCGGTAGGGCTTCACACGAGAGTCTCACACGAGAAGAAAATGTTATGCTCGTTCTGGGCTCGGGCAAGTTCAAGTTGCTCGGGTTCAAAATTATGTTGAAAATGTTACGGCTGCCCGGAACGAGATCACAAACGAGACTCTCGTGTGAAGCCCTATCCGGCGGTTGTCTAGTCCCATATGTGTCGGATTATCGAGATAATATTGTACCCCTAAATTAAAGAAACGTTTGTATATTCTTTGTCTAACTAGTCTAATACAGCAATTTAATTAGTAAAAGTCTAACATTAAAATTCAATCAAACTTTGAAATGAGCTACAAGATATAGGCTTGGATATGGGCATCCAAATAAAGCTTCTAGATAAAAGCGCTTGTAGTTCTTGCTCCGTGCGCCCTCTAATGCCAACTAGTTGGACTCGCATTTATTCGCATAATACTTGAAATCAAGGGCGCTACAGTTTATAGTTTACTAAATTACACGTAGATTTCAACCGACTCGTTTGGAAACTGTTTTAGCAAAGTTTTTAAATTCCTGCTTTGCAGCGTCTTAAACTTAGTGGAATATTTCGAGGATAGATAACGCCATATTCACTTAAAACCTTCATTACTAATTACTAAAATTTTTACAAATTTGTATTCAAAAATTATTTGAATTAGACAGACAAGACTAGACACACAAGAGCAAACATACAAAACTAGACGGACAAGACTATACAAGACTAGTTTAATGTAGTAGTTGGAGTTAAGGCAACCTGGACTAAGGCAAATGGACTAAAACCAATTAATACTTCCTTAAGTATTAATAATATCTTATTGACAATCTCACATAAATAGTTTGAATTAAATGATTGCATTAGATGAGTCAAAATAGATTAAGAGTAATGGAGTAAACTTTAATCTAGTTTAGATTATTAATTTGATTGATTGTTAGTTAAACAAACAGATAAAGTAAAAATTGATTAACACCTATCCACCTGACATACGTCTCTCAGACCCAAAGTAGCAGTAACTTGCTCACCTGAGACGTATGGCAAGTGGTTAAGGGTTAAGAAACTAGACTAAGGTGTGCAATAGAAAGTTTGCAATGGAAGAGTAGGAAGGATATTCTAGTGTACTAAGTTTAGTAGAAACTTGTCCAATCGTATGTATGTATAATCCAAAAATATGGTTTATACCAAATTTAATGTTATTTAATATTGTGGGAAATCAGACAAATAGAGATTATTAGTTTTGTTTGTTAAATCTGTTAGCAGTTTGGATATATAGTATTTCCTTTTTATGATTATTGTGTAGGAGGAAATATAAGGGTGGAAATAAATATAATCTATTATGGAGAGAGAGTCGCGACGTTGGCAGGAGTCCGCGGGCACATCGGAATTATTCAAGCCCGTCGATAAATTCGCGTATTTGGGATTTGTGCGGTGCATAAAGCGGCGCTCACTAAATCCTTTCAAATGGTATATTGGATTTTGAATGGATGCGATGTGTGGCTCCTTTATAAAGATGCGCTTTCTCACACAAGCCCCCTTTTTCTCTCTGGTAAATATTTTCCCCGCGGGCCCGAAAAACCCGCCGCTTTTCCAATCACATTCCATCTACTCAAATTCATACTCTCTCTCCCCACAAACTAAATAATACATTCATTTTAACAGCATATAAGATATATTTACAGATTCTTAGGAAATATTTAGAGGCTCTGAATTGAAGACTAGACAGACAAGACTAAACAGACAAGACTAGACAGACAAGACTAGACAGACAAGACTAGACAGACAAGACTAGACAGACAAGACTAGACAGACAAGACTAGACAGACAAGACTTGACAGACAGGACTAGACAGTTAAGACTAGACAGACAAGACTAGACAGACAAGACTAAACAGATAATACTAGACTGACAAGATAAGACAGACAAGACTAGATAGGCCAGACAAACCTAGAGAGACAAGGCTAGCCAGCAAAATCATGATTGTATATTGTGTGTCTAAATAACTACCTCATAAGCAATGTCGGAACTCATATATTAATTGATATTTAGAATTCACATACAGTTGAATTTAATTTAAATCTTGTCTAAATTTGTGTTCCATTGTTGTTAATTTTTCATTTAAATGTTGTTTAAACTATATTGTTCCAAATTAATGTCGTAACAGATGTCTTACCTTATAAATCACTTGCTATTTAGTATTTACTTATTGACAAGACCAGACAAGACAAAAAAAAGATCAGACAATATCTGATGGAACTAGACAAGAGCAGACAAAGCCAGAAAAGACCCTGGACCAGTGATTCTCAACCTTTTTTCTCTTGCGGTACACTTTCAACAACATCAAAATTTGACGGCACACTAACAATAAAATGACTTCAATAGTCATTTATTATGCAAGGGTAGAAAATGAAGGTTTAGCGAGCGGATTGATTAATTCAAATTAAATTCGCGAGTTAAACGCATTGAACTCAAGCTCACTACAGTGAGCTAACTTTAATTTTGAGTGCGAGTGAAACACAAACTTTTATTCAATTTTGCTTTTGTTTAAACCAGAAATAATTCAAAGAATAGTTGGCAATGATTGTGGTGTTGTCGTGGCAACGATAAAATTGTTGATTCGTGCGTCAAAATTTTGTTTGGTGTATTTATTGTGTTTAATTAATTTGTGTTTTATTGATCATAACTGGATCTTCATCTGAAGAATTATTGTTAGATGGTGACGCGGAAAGATTGCTCAGGGAGAAATCAAGCGATTTATACAAAAAATTGTAGGTATAATAAGTTTTGTGATTGGCGATCATAAAAGAACATCAGCAAACATTTAGGATTATATTATTTGTGTATTTGACCATCTTGAAGTTTTAATATTTCTTTGTTTTGTTATTTAATACTTTATTTACTTGAAGAAGGTTAATAATTACTATTATTACTAACTAGTTTCGGCTTTTTATTATTAAAAATTAGCCATCATCAGGGTAAAACATGAACTTTTATATATGAAAATAAAACTAAAACTTTCAATTTGTTATTCAAGTGACGATCCACATATAACAAATTGAAAGTTTTAGTTTTATTTTCATATATAAAAGTTCATGTCTTTTGTTGTATGCCATTTGTTATATGGACCGTTTATTTTGAAAGTCCATATTTGAAAAAAATGAGATATCACTTAATTCGTGTATAATTTAATGTAAATTTGTCATGTATAACTAGTCCGTATTTAATTTCTTAAAAAATTCCCATGTTTTGTACAATTTAAAATTGGTCAGTAAATGAAATATAGGGTAATCATCCATTATGAAAGAGGTGTAAGTCCAATTGGCAGAGATATCGATGCTTGCCGATTAGTAGCCTGTTTTTTTACATTCTTTTTATATGTGTCAAGAGTTACTGTTGCTGTTTGAGACATTTAGAAAATGTAACGACCCAATGCCATGTTATTGCCTACAGTGACATGTGTTCTGGGCAAAATCTAAATTTACAAATGGCATTGATGCCATGAGTGGTTGAAGGTTGTGCAGTCGTTGGAAAGTAACATTGACAAAATTGATCACAAGTTTATACTCTCGGGGGCATTCATACCTTCAGAACGATGCAGATTGCGATAAAAGAATTTTATGTACACACCAAATAATGCCACCATGTAATAACACAATGTAGACATGATAAATTCATTTTACATGAAATGAAACGAGAGAATTTCGTTTCAATTAACTTAATCGCAATTTTAAGAGTTTTTCTCTTAAAATTGCGATTAAAAATACAGATAAGAAAAACACTAATGGAGAACATGCAAATTGGTTGCAAATATGTTGGATGATGTTTCTAAAAAAGGCACCATACACTATTTTATATAAAACATCGATGAAGGACAAAGAATTTAAAACTATAAATTTATTCGCCCTGGAAAAAATCGCTCTGGCCCCTTTGTACCAAGATGCCATGTAAATGCCATATGAAAAATATAAAGACATCAAGCAGTTATTACCTTATATACCTCAGGTGCATCATGCATATTTCGAAACACTGCCACATGCAGAGCATAAGTAAATATTATCAATATCTTGTAATTTTAACAATGTAATTAGCGTCTAAAATAAAAATACTACTTCTATTTTATGTCGTGTCATTATTTGTAAATAAAATTGGATTAATTTGAATAATGTTTTAAGTGATATTTAATTTTTCAAAATTGAAATTAAACGATTTTTACAATTTTCTAATTTTGAAAGTCCATTTACAGCCCGTAACTATACATCAGTTTAGAAAAATACGCCTAAAACAAATTTATATAATCAAATTACATATTGATAAAACAGTAGAAACATTGCCAGACTTCATATAATTTGCCTAAATTTTATAATTAACGGATATGTTAACGAGAAAATGGAGTTACACCACTTTCAAAATAAACGGTCCATATGACGATCGTCAATTTCAAAAATTGACGACCGACGTATAACAAATTGAAAGTTTTAGTTTTATTTTCATATATAAAAGTTCATATTTTACCCTGATGATGACTAATTTTTAATAATAAAAAGCCGAAACTAGTTGGTAATAATAGTAATTATTAATCTTCTTGAAGTAAATAAAGTATTAAATAACAAAACAAGAACATATTTAAGATTATGTTTACGGAGCACGTAAGTGAGTTATTTTGATGCGTTGCCATGGAGACTTTTATTGTACTAGTGAATAAATCACTGTTTTATCGATCAGTATGCAAGGAATTAAACATGACTATATAAGACAAAATTGAATAAATAGAATACTCGGGTTATAGCGCATAGCCCTCCTTACATGCGCTAAAATTCGAGTATTCTTTTTCTTCTTCTTTCGTATAGGCCTACTTTGGACCACGCTTGTTGGGCTTTGACCTTTGCTCAGTATTGTCGCAATCCGAGTATTCCATTTATTCAATTTTGCCTTATAAAGTCATGTTTAATTCCTTGCATATAAAAGATCAATAAAATCATCAATAAAATCATCATACAAAGGATCAATAAAAGATGACATTATAATTAAGATGACATGTTGTGTCCTGCCTAGTCTGATATTGTCTACTATTATTTACAACAACAATTTCTCTTTGGAATATATAACATACACGAAACTAATACCAGTTACATTTTGAATAGGAGTACATTTTTAATTAAATTCAAGCTTTGCATATTTTGGTGGGACGTGTGTGTACCATTCGAGGCGAAAGGGTTAAATGATAAAGTATAGACTAGTACTAATTATAGTCTTGAAATCCTAATATTATATATCCTAAGTCAAAATTAGATAAAAATCTCGGAGAATTCTGCTTTTAAGACACACTTTTAAGACAAAGTATTTCCTTTGTGAAACTAAAATACATCGTGAGATTTTCATGATAATTTTTTTAAAGAAAATTAATAGTGTAAGCTATGTACTAATACTAATTTTAGTCTTGAAATTATAATATTCTAGTTACTATTAGATTGGATTAGTATAATCTGGAAGAATTCAGCTTTTGAAACACTATTTGCGTTTTGGAAACAAAAACAACAATTCAAGACAAATTTTATTAAATGAAACATGTTCGCTAGCGATTGTAGTATCTGGTCATCCCTTAGTGTTTAGTTTAAACAAGTGATTAACTTATAAACTTAATAAAGTCGGAACACAGCCGTTATTAAGTTTATATAATTATATATAATGTAATGGTATGGTTTTACCAATAGTAAAAGTGATTAACTTTTAGCCGGTATGACGAAATATTTCGTCGTACGAAAAATTATTCACACCAAAACATCAATACATACCAAAACATCATATCGCGAAAAAAATATTTAAATTTAATTAATTAATTCTTTGAAAATTGGAAATAGTTGATTTAAATATTTCTTAAATATATCATAAAAAAATTGTCGAAATACAAGTGAAAAATTATTTATTGTTTCAATTTGAAACGAGTTAACCAACATTTAATTACCCGCTACACAGGTTAAGCAATGTAATTTCATTAAAGTTTCATGAATTTCTAAATTTTGTTACAAAAAAATATTTGAGAATTGCTAAATAAAAAGCTTGTAAGCCTTGTATCAAGTCGCAGTATCTTTGTTCGTAGTTCGGAGTTTAGTTTAAAATTCCATTAAAACTATAAATAAGTAAATTTGTTTGTAACAAGTCAGTTGAAATTTGTTAAATAAGACATGTTAGCTGCTCGTCGTAACTCGGGGTTTAGTTACATTTGCAACATAATTTTATATTTTTTAATACAATTTGTTACACGTTTTATAACGAATCTATTTTTAAATTATTAACTCTTGGCCTTACTTACGCCCCTTTTCGGGATTTTGTCGCCGTCTCAATCCTTTTCCATCCGTTCCTGTCCTCTGCGGCTCTACTCCAGTTGTTGGTTTCCGTTCTTAAATCTGCATCCACTTCATATCTCCGTCTCAGTCATAGGCGTCCTGCCGGTCTTCTGCTGGTCTCGCATGTAGGACCCACCTGATGTTTCTGTTACTCTTCCTGCGCTGTACATGTCTGAGCTATCTTATTCTCATGGCTGTTCGTATTTACCCATCTGCTATTCGTATGGGGTCGCATATAGTTCTCAGAACCCTTCTTTCTGTTCGAAGTAGCTTCTGCTCTTGGTCTTGGGTTAGCGTCCAGCACTCACACCAGTTCAAGTTTCGCTGTCAATGATGGTATGCTGGATTTAAGTAGGAATTTGATGTTAGCTGTTGTTTTATTGCCCTAGTTGCTTCTTCTTATTTCCATTGCCATTGTTTTTCTTATCGATGTTACTGCCCACGTATTTGAAAGTATTTACTCTTTCTTTATATTTCCTTTCTTTTTCCTTTTTTTATATTTCCTTTCTCTCTTCCCCTTGTTGTCACCATTACTTTCGTTCTTCCTTCGTATACCATCACCCCTATTTTAATTACTTCCTCTTCCGTTAATGTTAAATATTGCTTTCACCACTTGCACACTTCATCCCAGTATAGCGATATCATCCGCATAAACTAGGATCTGTTCGGATGATTTTGGGATAAAGTTGCCTTTCGCCATATTCCGCCATTTCTAAAGGTAGACTTCTGAGCAAAGCGGCTCTGGCGTCACTAACGCATCGATACTGACGCTGCGACATTGCGATAGTATTACGCACTATGAAAATATATGAGGCGCCATTCGATCGCAGCGACACTGATGCACTGACGCTGAGCGCGTCAATGTCGCTGTGCTCGAATGGCGCCTCATACATTTCCAAAGTGCGTAATACTATCGCTATGTCGCCGCGTCAGTATAGCTGCGTTAGTGACGCCATAGCCGCTTTTCTCGGAAGTCTGTCTTTAATGTATATTACATGGCTTATTTCCATTTCCATTATTTTTCTTATCGATGTTAGTGCCCAGGTATTTGAAAGTATTTACTGTTTCGGAATTTATGCCCTATATCGCTATATTCTCTTTCTCTCTTCCCCTTGTTGTCACCATTACTTTCGTTCTTTATTCGTATACCTTAGCCCTATTTTAATTGCTTCCTCTTCCAACATGTTAAATGTTGTTTTCCGCTTGCACATTTCTTCCCAATATACCGATATCATCCGCATATGTTAAGATCTGTTCCGATTTTCGGATAAAGTTGCCTTTCCTTCCGCTATTTCTTAATGTATATTCCATGACCAGGTTAAAAAGGATTGGTGATAGTCCTTCGCACTGTCGAAGGCTTTTTGTTATGTTGACTTGTTGTGAGAGCGCCCATTCAATTCTTACTTGACTTTTTGCATTTTGTTGGTGACTTCAATTATTCTCCAGAGATTTGGTGGTATACCAAGGTGTTGACAGACATACTAGAGGGTGTTTCGATCCACGGAATCGTATGCCGGTTTGAAATCAATTTATAATTCGGACACCGTCACATCATACTTCCAGCACTTTTCAAGTATTTGTCTGATTCCGAATATATGGTCTGTCGTCGAGCTGTTGGGTCTGAATCCGTACTGGTAGTCTCCTACTGCCTGTTCAGCATATGGGATAAGTCTGTTCAGTAGGATCTTCGACAGTATTTTGTATGCGGTATTTAGAAGCAATATTCCCCTTTAGTTTTTACTTTTTGTCGGCAATCAATCCTATCTTCAAATTTGTAGTATTAGTTAATATATTTATGGTTGGTTTTATATTTTTAAATTATTAAACATTTGTTATATACAACTTTTGGATTTTAAATCCCTGTCGTAACTTATGGTTTAGTGATGAAATTTTGTTTTATTTGGGATAATTCGCCTAAAATCTTAAGAATCTTACAATAAATTATTAGAAATCTCTCCGACTAGGAATTTAAGTTCGGTTTTTATTAGGATTGAATTAGACATGCCGAATTCCGTGTTTCGCCCAATTGAAACAGCAGCAGAAGGCCCTCATTACATTTGTAATGTATCTCCGCCTCTCTGCCTAATTAGGAAAACCTGATATGGTACACATTCGGAAGCCACAATTCCATGTTATGTCCCCAACCTAGTCTGGTCCGAGTTCTGCTTCCTTTTTAGGCAGCAGTTTGAGAACCACACTTGCATGTGACGATCCTGACCTAATTTGGGGGGATTTGAGTTGCTTTAGTAGTTGGTTGCTTTAGTAGTTGGTAACTTACTGTGGTTCCAATTTCGCTTTAATCTTCGGTGCAAATACGAATATATTTAATTCCAATTGGACGAACAGAATGCCTAATTCTTACTCTTTTAGTTGTCATTTTATTTCTGTTTTGACAATAAGACATTTATTTAATGCGCACTTTAAAAAAAATCATTAGAACATATTAGTAACTTGAAAGCTCATTAAATAGACTTTAACATACCACGAAAATTAGTAAGGCTAACAAGACTAACAATGGAGAACTCTGAAAGCCGGGTGAAGATACAAGGAAACCTAACAGACCCATTTAAAATAAACCAAAGCCTCAAGCAGAGAGATGGACTCGCCCCAATGCCCTTTGATCTAGCATTAGAATACGCAGTAAGGAAAACCACGGTAGACACCAACGCGTCGCTGCTACACAAATCCACCCAACTAGCAGGATATGCAGATGACGTAAACATACTTGGAAAAAACCTAACATCAATGTAAGAAACCTACATACAACTAGAAGCGGGCTGAAGTGGGTCTAAAAGTGAATAAAGATTAGACCAAAGTATTAATAAAGACCCGAAGCAATAGGAGGAGAGACCAGAACATGACAATAGGCGACCAAAACTTTGAGGTGGTCAATGACTTTACCTACGCAGAATATATGGACCGGTCCAAGAAAACGAACAGTGGAGAATAAGATACAACCACGAGATCTAACAGTTCTGCAGAAGCAGACCTAGCAACAACAATAAGATTACAAAGACTTAAATGGGCCGGGCATTTACAAAAGATGGAAGAGTCAAGAATAGTCAAGAGGATTTTCAACGAAAAACCGGGGGACGCTCGATCCATGCTCGGAACTCCAAACTGGAGAAACACTGGAGCGGCGGTGAACAGGGATGGCTGGAGGGAGAAATTGGAAAGGAAAGGAAGCCAAGGCCCGTTTTCCGGCTGTAGCGCCATTGGATGGATGGATCAATAAAACAGATCAATACGAATCAATGTGCAAGTCGGAAGGTAAATTATTTGAATTATTTTTTCTTATTTCGGATAGAAAGGTTGGATCGATATATGGTCTGCATTTATCTGTTCTAATATTACCCAATCTAACCTATGACCTAACCTGGGTTAAAACCATGAAATCAGTAAAAATAGTTTTGTTTGGGTTTAATCCAGTTTTGTAGTAAAACTATACAAGCATGCTGTATCAAAGCACATACCTAATAATATTTATTGTTTGCACTTCTAATATTTGACGTCTCATATCAGGAATTTGGCGACCCATAAAAGTGCCGTGACACGGTCGGTGAGAATCACTGCCCTAGACAGACTAGACGGAGCAGACGGAGCAGACGGACCAGACGGACGGACCAGATACACCAGACGGGCCAGACGGACCAAACGGATCAGACCGATCAGACGGAACAGACGGAATAGACGGACCAGACGGGCCAGACGGACCAGACGGACCAGACGGACCAGTCGGACCAGACGGACCAAACGGACTAGACAGACTAGACCAGACAGACAGAATGAAACAGACAAGACTAGATAGATAATATTAGGAAGACAAGACTAAACATACATGACTAGATACTTTGAAAACTCTAATTTGATTTAAACTAATTTTTAAACTATTGTTTCGCCTTATCTAGTTTTTCCCAGTCTTGTCTAGTCTGAACTAATCTAGTCTAATCCAGTTTAATCCGTTAATATGTAGTCTTACATAGTATTATTTAGTTTTATCCCTTCTTATTTAGCATCCTGTACTCTCATCTGTTCCCATCTTATCGTATCTTGTCTCATATAGTCTATCTTTTGAAATTGTCTCAGCTCACAGCGCACACGATCAACGAAAATAGGAAAACCTTAATTGATTTTACAACGGGGATGAATATGGTGGAATCGAGCACCATCTTCAAAAGAAAATATAAACACAAACGGATCTCACCAAATGGCCGACATAGAAATCAGATTGACCATCATGATGGATAGCTCAAATATTCTACAGGGTAGAAGCCACAGTGGAGCGAAATGGGGCTCAGACCACTTCATCGCTGATGTGCAGAAGCCACAGTGGAGCGAAATGAGACTCCGACCACTTCATCTTCTTCTTCTTCTTTATTCAGCCTGTCTCGTCCACTGCTGGACATAGGCCTCTCTTAACATCTTCCATCTACTTCTATCTTGTGCTTCTTGCATCCAGTTGGTGGCGATGCGTTTCAAATCGTCTGTCCATCGGGTGGGTGGGCG
The DNA here is from genome assembly GCA_944588485.1 of Phosphuga atrata. Taxonomy (NCBI): domain Eukaryota; kingdom Metazoa; phylum Arthropoda; class Insecta; order Coleoptera; family Silphidae; genus Phosphuga; species Phosphuga atrata. The sequence continues at coordinate 58,122,477 of OX155901.1, read as the reverse complement.
TCCTCTACTTCTGTATGCCTCCTGTCTAGGTCGCCATTCCAGGATCTTTTTGGTCCATCTGTTGTTTGGCATCCTTGCGACATGCCCGGACCAGTTCCATTTTAGTTTGGTTATTACTTCAATTGCATCGCTAACCCCAGATCGCTGTCTTAGTACTTCATTCCGCACTTTATCTCGCAATGTAATTCCGAGCATGGAACGTTCCATGGCTCGTTGCGCCACTCTGATCTTTTGGACGGACTTTTGTGTGAGTGTTAGAGTCTCCGCTCCGTAGGTTAAGACTGGTAGGATGCACTGGTCAAACACCTTACGTTTTAGGCAGTTGGGGATGTCGGATTTGAAAATGTGTTTTAGTTTTCCGTAGGCTGCCCACGTTAGTCTTAGCCTCCTTCCAATCTCATGTGTCAGGTTGTCTCTGCCGATTTTAATCTCGTGGCCTAGATACTTGTATGAGGTGACTTGCCGGATCTCAATCCCTTCCATTATAAAGTTTCGGGAAGGTACTAGGTTGGTCATAAATTCCGTTTTCGAGATATTTATTTTAAGGCCGACTTTTCGTGATTGTTCTGCCAGCTTCTTAAGCATTTTTTCAGTCTTATCTAGGCTATCCGAAATTAGCACAATGTCGTCTGCGAACCGTAGATGGTTGAGGTTTTCGCCATTGATGTTTATGCCCATATCTTCTAGTTCTATGGTCTTGAACATGTACTCCATGAGGTTTGTAAATAGTTTAGGCGAGATGGTGTCACCTTGTAGGACGCCGCGTTGTATTCTGAATCTGTCCGTTTTTTCGTGTAGTTTAACGCATGCGGTAGCATTTTTGTATATGTGCTGTAGAATCTCCGAGTACCTATGGTCTATTCGGCAATTCGCCAGTGCCTTAAACATCTCATTGTGGTTGATAGAGTCAAATGCCTTCTCGACCACTTCATGGTGAAAGTTAAATACAGAAGCCGCATATCGAACACAAAAGAGGATAAAGGAAAGCTGGAATAAGGAAAGCTAAAATCCGAGGAAACTTTAACCCTCTTCTGGGAAGATATTGAAGCCTAGCTACAGGAAGCCCAAGAATAAGAAGGGGAAGAACGGAGGGACATAGAAAAGAAGTAAAACCGAATGACTATAAAAAAATACTACGAATTCAAATTGTGCCGCACGTGTGTTTCTTTGAGAGTCTATATTGATATTTCTCGTTGATTTTCTCCAGGCATTCCGTTTCCGTCGTTTTGTGTGCCCAATTTTGCTGATGATGGCACGTCCTGCTAGCAAAATTGGGCACACAAATCGACTGAAACAGAATACCTGGCGAAAATTAACGAGAAATATCAATATAGACACCTTCAAAGAAACACACGTGCGGCACAATAGTACCAAGGAAAGAATGTAGCAAATTGAGAAAAAGCGGAGAAAGGCAATAGAAGCCGAAATTAGGAAACTGAAATCACTAGGGAAAAGTAGTGAGTTGCGAAAATTCTGCAAAAATGTGAGTAATATCAAGAAGAGCTACCAACCAAGATCGTGTAGGGGGAAGGTTCGGATACTGAACAGATGGGCAGAGTATCTCGCGAAACTACTATCTGTTCCAAGAACTGAAAACGAAGATAATATGTATTGATGTGGTCATGTGGGAGACCAGTTGAGAGGTATTTAAATGATAACTATTAAGTGTGAACAACGAAGCAAACAGAGAGATATAAACATCAAGAGGACTGAAAAATTTAAGTATCTCAGCGAATGGATTGAACCCAACTTATCAGAAAGAGCACCATTATCCAAGAGAGTCAACAAGTTAGAACTAGCCTATCGACTGACTAGAACACCCACAACAAGAAATGCCTGTCACGCAACCTGAAACTTAAGCATTACATATCAGTCTTACGACCAGAAGCCCTGTATGCCATGGAGTGTCTTTCCTTGATCCGAAGAGGTCTTAGTAGAGAGATTGTAGGTAGCTAGGCCCGGTAAAGTAAGTTGGGGAATTCCGAAGGCGGCATAACTCTGAGCTCTACAAACATATTGAGAAGCTCTCTGACTGCGCAAGGAAAACAAGGGTAGCTTTCTATGGCCACGTTGCAAGATTGCCTCCAAACTGACTAACCAACCGCCTGTTCACCTTCTGGCAAAACAAAGAGGTTCTTACCACTTGGTTGACAGCAACCGAGAAGTATATTAAAGAACTGGAAATAACAGATCTCCTAAACAGGCAGTCTGTGAGACGCACCCTGAAGCAAGTCCGTGGATTTCAGGGAAAACCCCGAAGGAAAGGTACCCCCTGGACCGAAGAGAGAAAGGAGTTACACCGGCAGATGATGCGACAATACTGTGCAAAGATCAAAGCCCAACAGTTGAACAAGCGTGGTACAAAGTAGGCCTATTCCAAAGAAAAAGAAGAAGAAGTGTGAACAACGTATATTAAATGTGACTATAGGCTAGTAAGTCTAATCTTAACATCTTAATAACTGAGAGCAGAAAGACCGAGTCTCATCTGCGACCACCAGACTCGACTCACCAGAAACACAGAACACTGGAAGAATTCATACAAATAATAATTACAGTTTTCGGTACACAACAGAACAGGCAGAACTCGCAATATACATAGCAGAGCTTCTTGCCCTAGAACCCATCTACGAATCTTTACTGCATACGAATATGATGAATATCTACTGCATACAAAGAATTCAAAACAGCAATTGTGCAAAATAAAGCAGCGGAAGAAGAAAACCTGCCTGGAGAATTCCTCAAATATGAGACGGATAAACTTGGACAGGAACTTTATAAACTTATAAAGGAGGTGTGGATACAGGAGTAGATGCCGGAGGACTGGTATACCGCTATTGTCATACCAATACAAACTAATTGCATGAAGTCTCATCTGGTTTAATTTACATTGAATTGAAAAATTCACTTTGTTTTTACCACACTTTTGTACTGTTATCAAGTGTAGTAAAAACAAAGTAAATTTTTCAATTCAATGTAAGTATAAATGACCACGAAGTAACTGTCGCAACCATCCTATTCAAGGTTTCATCTAGTTTCATATAAACAATTCTAGCCGCATCTACTCTTTCCTAGACCCATATACTTCCATCTACTATTTCCCAGTCGCATCTAATCTCATCAGGTTGCACCTGGTTTCATTTCAGTTCATCTAGTCTCGTGTAATCTAATCCAGTCCAATCTAGACTAGTCTAGTCTAATATAGTCTACTCTAGTCTTCTTCTTCTTCTTCTTCTTAATGGCACTACAACCGATTGCCGGTCTGGGCCTCCTTCAGCATGTTTCTCCAAGCGGACCTATCACTCGCCAACGTTCTCCAGTCCCGTACTTGAAGTTTTTGTAGGTCCGTTGTTACCGCATCCTTCCATCTCCCTCTTGGCCTTCCGGCCCTTCTCCTTCCCTCTGGTTGGCCATTGAACAACTTTTTCGGAACCCTATGATCACCCATTCTCTGCATGTGTCCGAGCCATCTCAATCTTGCCACCTTGATGAAACTCACAATATCTGGTTGATTGTAGAGCTGATATAGTTCGTGATTATATCTTCGGCGCCAGATTCCTCGTTCTTGGGTCGCTCCAAATATTGCACGTGGCATTCTTCTCTCAAATACACTTAAAGCCTGTTCTTCGCTCTGTGTTAAGCTCCATGCTTCTGCACCATAGGTTACCACCGAATATCAGTGACCTGTACAGTGTGCACTTATGCTTGGGGTGGATTGTTTTGGACCTAAAAAGTTTAAGTATCCCATAATAGCACCTGTTACCAAGAGTTATCCGCCTTCTAATCTCCTCGCCCATCCGGTTTACGCTCTTCAGTTGCGAGCCCAAGTACACAAATGTATCTACTGTGTCAAAGTGCTTTCCATCTAGTTCTAGCGTTGGTCCTACCTTCCGATGAGTTTCGTTAGCCACCATGTATTTCGATTTGTTTACGTTGACAGTGAGTCCTAGGTTATTTGCTTCCTTCTCCAGCAGCGAGTAAGTAGTTTTGTTCGCCTGTTTGCTTCTGCAAATTATATCAATGTCGTCTGCGTAAGTCAATAGTTGTGTTGACTTAAAGTACACAGTGCCGTTAGTATCCACTCCACTACTCCTAACGGCCTTTTCTAGTACGATGTTAAACAGTAAGGTTGCCAGTGGGTCTCCCTGTTGTAGTCCTTCCTCTGTTATAAAAGTCTCAGACAACTTGTATCGTATTCTTACTACAGACGATACTTCAGACAGTGTTACTCTGGTTAGGGCTGTCAGTTTTTCAGGGAATCCGAAACTTGTCATTATCCCCCACAGTTTGTGTCTTATAACGCTGTCGTATGCTGCTCTGAAGTCCACGAATAGATGGTGTGTCGTTATATTGAACTCATTACATTTCTCCAGGATCTGCCTAATGCCAAACAGTTCGTCTGTGGTTGACCTGTTTGTGCGGAAACCGCACTGGTATTCACCGATATTCTCTTCTGCGTATGGTAGTAAGCGACGGTACAACACATTAGCGAAGACCTTGTATGCAATGTTTAGCAGCGTTATCCCCCTGTAGTTAGAACAATCTAACTTATCACCTTTCTTGTACAATGGGCATATTATCTCTAGCTTCCATTCATCCGGTAGCTTTTCCGTTCTCCATATGTTTAATATGAGATCATGCATGCACGATATTAAGGCTCTACCTCCATACTTCAACAATTCTCCTGGAATGCCATCTGCACCTGGCGCCTTATTGTTCTTGATCCTGCGCACTGCAGTCTCTACTTCTTCTAAGGTGGGTTCCTCCACTTGCTCAGTCCCTAATATTGATATTGATGTTGGCGTTATACTTTCCTCTTGGACTACGCGAGTGTTCTGGTTGAGCAGGTCCCTGAAGTACTGACCCCACCTCTTGATACACTTTTCTGTGTGTCCGATTACTCTGCCGTCCTTATCCTTACACAGAAGTGGCTGCTGTTTGTAGCCAAGTCTCGCATTTCTGACCTTTTGATAGAGTCCCCGAGTTCCGTTGGCATTACTCAGTCTTTCTATTTCCGCGAAATCTTCTTCATCTTTTTCAGATTTCTTTCTTCGGAAGAGATTTTTCTCAACTTTCCGTTTGTTTCGATAATCCTCTACATTCGCTCTAGTATTTCGTTGTAGTACTTTTTCTCTGGCTTTGTTCTTCTCTGTCAGAGCTTCCTTGCATTCTTCATCGAACCAGTTATTACGCCTTTGTCCCTTCTTCCACCCCACAACCTCTGCTGCTGTATCTTCGATGTCCTGCTTGATCTTTTGCCACGCTTCATTGACCTCTACTAGAGCGTTTTCTGGCCGTTTGGATATTCTTTCCTGCATTTGGTACTGAAATCTCTCTTTCATCTCATCGGTTTTGAATTTTTCCAGATCGTATCTCTTAACTGCCGGCTGTTGTGTGCGTTGACAATCAATTCTAGCCCTGAGCACCGCCCTTACCAAATAATGATCCGAATCTACATTGAGGCCTCAACAGGCTCTTACATCCAGGATATTTGAACAGTGTCTCCCATCTATCATCACATGGTCAATCTGGTTCAATACTCTACCACCTGGTGATTTCTATGTGGCTTTGTGAATATTTTTGTGTGGGAAATATGTGCTACTGACTACCATGTTGTTGGTCGTCGCAAAGTCTATCATCCTACTTCCGTTTTCATTAGTCTCAGTATGAAGACTGTGCAGTCCGATTGTCGGTCGGTATATCTCCTCGTGTCCCACTTTAGCATTAAAATCACCAAGGATGATTTTGATATCTCCTTCTGGCGCATCACGATATGCTTTCTGCAGTTCCTCGTAAAATTGGTCCTTCACGTTTTCTTCCTTGTCCTCAGTTGGTGCGTGGACATTAATCAGGGTGACGTTTCTAAATTTCCCTCTTAGCCTTATGGAGCATAATCGTTCACTTATTGGGTTAAAACCAATTACTGCCTCTCTGGTCTTTCCTGTGACAATAAAACCCACTCCAAATTCCTTTTTGCCGCCCGTTTTACCACTGTAGTAAAATGAGTACTCCTTACTGGTTAGTAAGTTCTTTCCAGGCCACCTTGTTTCTTGAACAGCAGTTATGTCCATTCCGCCGATTTTTAGGGCATCAGTTAAAGTTCTCAACCCACCAGGCCTCGATAAAGTTACAACATTCCACGATGCAATTTTCCAATCGTTCTCCCTTTTCCGTTGCTTGGGTCGTTGCCGTATTTCCAGTCCATTCCGAGGCATTATTGAAGGTTTCATAACAGGTTTTGTTTTATGGTGCTGGTTGTTAACCACACGCCCAACCCCCTGATGATCGGAGGACCATTTCTCCCGCTCTCGCTAGCCCTGGCCACCCTTACCATCCATACGGGTTGGTTACCGCATCTCAGGCTAGCTACTCTAGTCTAATCTAGCCCAATATAGTTTTTTTTTTTGAGGAGATACGTTACGTACAACTTCGGGAGTTAGAGATAAAAGAACCCCCAGAGAGTGTGGAAGCAACCGCCTAGTTGTTCGCTAATCTAGTCTAATCTAATATACTCTCATTTGGTTTCATGAAGTCTCATCTAGTCTCATCGAATCTCATCTAGTCACATCTAGTCTCATCTGGTCTTATCTATTCTCATGTGGTCTTTTCTAGTCTCATGCAAGCCCATCTAATTTCATCTAGTTGAATATAGTCGCATTTAGTAACAATAATGTATAGCAGGGCTGTCCAACCAGTCGATCGCGATCTACCGCGAGAAGAGCTTCTAAGTACTTACTTAAAAATACATCTCGATAAATATAAAGTAAAAATTAAACCACACTTCTCGCACACTTAATACACACAATGTTATGGAAACTGTCTTTAAAATAATCAATTCTATACGTGGCAGTGCTCTTCAGAGACGTTTGTTTAGATTAGGAAATGAGAATAATTACAACGAACTTTTGCTGCACTCTAATGTGTGTTGGCTCAGTAGAAGTCGATTTCTCATGCGGTTTCTAAAGTTATTAGAACGCGTAAAAAGTTTCCTCTCTGAAAGAGGTGACATTTACACACAATTAACAAACAAAGAGTGGTTTAATAATCAAACTTTAAAATGATTTTTTTTTAATCCAAAGATTGTATTTGAAAATACACTAAAGAGAAATACCCAATCTTGACAAATGCGGCACACAAATTGATCTCTTGCTTTGGCTCGACGTATTTGGCAGAATCCGCATTCCATTCATTGGCGATCAATTTATTAATTGGCTACATTTGGCTAAAAGTGCAGCCCTGAGAATAAGAATCTACATAAAAAAAATAATTTCGATTTTCGTATTAGGTAATTTTTAAATGGCAATATGGTATATTGGGGGTATGTATGGGGGGGTGTTGGTTGCATTCCATGTCCCCAGATCCCTCGGTGGCTCGCTACGCGTTAAGGTCGATCTTGGCAACAATATACACCAAAAAGTAGATCGCCACTACAAAAAGGTTGGACAGCCCTGATGTATAGTATGCTAATGAATGTAAAATATTTTGTATATATGCCAATAAAAGATTATAATAATAATAATAATAGTAACAACCATCTACTACAATCTCTGGGGTTAGAGATAAAAGAACCCCCAGAGAGTGTAGGATTCCCCGCCTAGTTTTTCGAGGGTTTAATATAGTCTAATCTAGATTAATCTAATGTAGTCTAAACTCAGATTGTCGCAACTGGTTTCATGAAGTCTCATCTAGTCTCATCTAATCTCATCTAGCTTCATCAAGTCTTATTCGGTTTCATTTAATCTCATCTAGCTACATGTAATCTAATTTAGTCTAATCCTGTCTAATCTAGACTAATCTATTCTAACCTAGTCTGATCTAGTCCAATCTAGTCTAATCTGACCTAATCTAGTCTAATCTACCCTTATCTTGTCTCATCTGGTTTCATAAAGTATCATCCAACCTCATCTAGTCTCAACTGATTTCATCAAGTCTCATCTAGTCTTATCTAATTTTATCTAGTCTCAACTGGTCTCATCTAGTCCCATAAATGCACATCTAATTTCATCTAGTTTCATATAGTCTCATCTAGTATTTTCTAGTCTCATCTAATCCTATACAAACTCATCTAGCTTTATCAAGTGTCATCTGGTTTCATTTAATCTCATATAGCCTTATCTAGTCAAATCTAATCTCAATTGGTCTCCTCTGGTTTCAACAAGTCTCATCTATTCTCGCCTAATATCATCTAGTCCCATCTAGTTCATTAAGTCTCATCTAGCGTCATCTAATTTTATCTAGTCACATCAAGTCTCATCTGGTCTTATATAGTCCCATGAATGTTCATCTAACTTCATTTAGTTTCATATAGTCTCATCTAGTATTTTCTAGTCTCTTCTAATCTAATCCAAACTCATCTAGCCTTAGCACGTCTCAACTTGTTTCATTTAATCTCATATAGCCTTATCTAGTCTAATCTAGTCAAATCTAGTCTCATTTTGTCTCCTCTGGTTTCATAAAGTCTCATCTATTCTCGCCTAATCTCAGCTAGTCTCACCTGGTTTCATCAAGTCTCATCTAGCCTCATATAAACTTATCTAATCACATCAAGTTTCATCTGGTGTTATCTAGTCTCATGAATGTTCATATAATTTCACAATGTTTTACATAGTCTCATGTAGTATTTTCTAGTCTCATCCAATCTTATCCAAACTCATCTAGCTGTATTAAGTCTCATCTGCTTTCATTTAATCTCATATAGCCCCATCTAGTTTAATTAAGTCTAATCCAGTCTAATCTATGCTAATCTAGTCTAAATTAGTCTAATCTAGTTTAATCTAGTCGAATCTAGCCTAATCTGTGGTAATCTAATCTAGTCTAGAGTTTTTCAGTCTTAGCTGGTTTCATCTTGTCTCATCTAATCTCATTTAGTCCTATTTGGTTACAACTAGTCTCATCTAGTCCCATCTAATCTTATCTGGTTTCATCTAGTCTCATCTAACCTCATCTAGTCCTATCTGGTTTCATCTAGTCTCATCTAGTATCATCTAATCTCATATAGTCTTATCTGGTTTCATCTAGTCTCATCCAGTCTCATTTAGTCTTATCTGGTTACAACTAGTCTCATTTAATCTCATCTAGTCTAATCTGGTTTCATCTAGTCTCATCTAATCTCATCTAGTCCTATCTGGTTTCATGTAGTTTCATCTAATCTCATATAGTCTTATCTGGTTTCATCTAGTCTCATCTAATCTCATTTAGTCTTATCTGGTTACAACTAGTCTCATCTAATCTCATCTAGTCTAATCTGGTTTCATCTAGTCTCATCTAATCTCATCTAGTCCTATCTGGTTTCATCTAGTCTCATCTAGTATCATCTAATCTCATATAGTCTTATCTGGTTTCATCTAGTCTCATCCAGTCTCATTTAGTCTTATCTGATTACAACTAGTCTCATCTAATCTCATCTAGTCTAATCTGGTTTCATCTAGGCTCATCTAATCTCATCTAGTCCTATCTGGTTTCATCTAGTTTCATCTAATCTCATATAGTCTTATCGGGTTTCATCTAGTCTTAAATAATCTTATTTAGTCTTATCTGGTTACATCTAGTCTCATCTAATCTCATCTAGTCCCATGTGATTTTATCTATTCTCATAAAATCTCGTTTGGTCTCAAGTAGTCTCATTGTGATATCGTTTCGTACTTTCGCAATAATAATTAAAATATTTATTTATTTTAAATTAAATTAAAAGTGTATTTAAAATCGGATAAAAATCAGAAAGGAAAACAATAGTGATAAATAAATAGCCTGCTCAAGTTGCATAAATTATAGCGTGTACTCAATATTTATTTCCAATGACTTCGGGTGAAGATACATTTCTAAGAATTTGTGAGTTGGTGTGACCAATTTGTTACTGGTTGTCATGACGACATGCATAAATTAACTCGCCGACCGATCTAGCCACATTCAAGGGCCAATCAAAACGCAATTAAAACGAAAATTTGCATTTTTTTCGAATTACAATAATTTTCAAAATTTTGAAAGTTTCAAAATATCGGGAATAAACTAACCTTTGAGTCCTCGCAGTTTTCCGGAATCTCTGCACGGTTTTTCCGGGAATTCCTCGCGATTTTCCGGGAACGAAACACAACACAGCTGATGCACGGCGAGCATTCAGCTCAGTAAGGGTTCACACATGCGCACCAACAATTCAAAGCCTACTCTTATTTACAAATCAAGGCTTGTCTGACAAATCTCGTCAATATAATATTGCTTGTGAAGTCTTGTCTAACTAATCTTATTTGTTTATTCTTGTCTACTCATTTAGTATTATCTAGTCTCATTTAATCGTATCCAAACTCATCTAGTCGTATTAAGTATCATCTGGTTTCATTTTATTTCATATGGCCCCATCTAGTCTAATCTAGTCTAATCTACTCTAATCTAGTCTACTCCAGTCTAATCTAAACTAATCTAGTCCAATCTAGTTTAATTCATTCAACTCCAGTATAATCTAGACTAATTTAGTCTAATCTAGTCTACTACAGTCTAATCCAGACTAATCTAGCCTAATCTGGTCTAATCAAGTCTAATCTAGTCTACTGCAGTCTAATCTAAACTAATCTACTCCAATCTTGTCTACTTCAGCGTAATCTAGACTAATCTAGTTTAATCTAGTCAAATCTAGTCTACTGCAGTCTAATCCAGACTAATCTAGTCTAATCTAGTCTACTCCACTCTAATCTAGTCTACTCCAGTCTAATCCAGACTAATCTAGTCTAATCTAGTCTAATCTAGTATAATCCAGTCTAATCTACACTAATCTAGTCTAATTTAGACTACTCCAGTCTAATCTAGATTAATCTAGTCTACTGCAGTCTAATCCAGACTAATCTAGTCTAATCTAGTCTACTGCAGTCTAATCCAGACTAATCTAGTCTAATCTAGTCTATTCCAGTCTAATCGAGACTAATCTAGTCTAAGCCAGTCTAATCTAGACTAATCTAGTTTAATCTAGTCTAATCTAGTCTACTCCAGGCTAATCTAAACTAATCTAGTCCATTCTATTCTAATCTAGTCTACTCCAATGCAATCTAGACTAATCTAGTCTAATCTAGTCTAATCTAGTCTAATCTAGTCTAATCTAGTCTACTCCAGTCTAATCCAGACTAATCTAGTCTAATCTAGTCTAAGCCAGTCTAATCTAGACTAATCTAGTTTAATCTAGTCTAATCTAATCTACTCCAGGCTAATCTAAACTAATCTAGTCCATTCTAGTCTAATCTAGTCTACTCCAGTGCAATCTAGACTAATCTAGTCTAATCTATTCTAATCTAGTCTACCCCAGTCTCATCCAGACTAGTCTAGTCCAATCTAGTCTAATCTAGTCTACTCTGGTCTAATTTAGTCTACTCCAGTCTAATCTAAACTAATCTAGTCCATTCTAGTCTAATCTAGTCTACTCCAGTGCAATCTAGACTAATCTAGTCTAATCTAGTCTAATCTAGTCTACTCCAGTCTCATCCAGACTAGTCTAGTCCAATCTAGTCTAATCTAGACTAATCTAGTCTACTCTGGTCTAATTTAGTCTATTCCAGTCTAATCTAAACTAATCTAATCTAGTCTAATTTAGTCTAATCTAGTCTAATCTAGTCTACTCCAGTCTAATCCAGACTAATCTAGTCTAATCTAGTCTAAGCCAGTCTAATCTAGACTAATCTAGTTTAATCTAGTCTAATCTAGTCTACTCCAGGCTAATCTAAACTAATCTAGTCCATTCTAGTCTAATCTAGTCTACTCCAGTGCAATCTAGACTAATCTAGTCTAATCTATTCTAATCTAGTATACCCCAGTCTCATCCAGACTAGTCTAGTCCAATCTAGTCTAATCTAGTCTACTCTGGTCTAATTTAGTCTACTCCAGTCTAATCTAAACTAATCTAGTCCATTCTAGTCTAATCTAGTCTACTCCAGTGCAATCTAGACTAATCTAGTCTAATCTATTCTAATCTAGTCTACTCCAGTCTCATCCAGACTAGTCTAGTCCAATCTAGTCTAATCTAGACTAATCTAGTCTACTCTGGTCTAATTTATTCTACTCCAGTCTAATCTAAACTATTCTAGTCCATTCTAGTCTAATCTAGTCCACTAGTATAATCTAGACTAATCTAGTATACTGCAGTCTAATCCAGACTAATCTAGTCTAATCTAGTCTAGTCCACTCCAGTCTTATCTAGACTAATTTAGTCTAATCAAGGCTATTCCAGTCTAATCCAGACTAATCTAGTCTAAGCCAGTCTAATCTAGACTAATCTAGTTTAATCTAGTCTAATCTAGTCTACTCCAGGCTAATCTAAACTAATCTAGTCCATTCTATTCTAATCTAGTCTACTCCAATGCAATCTAGACTAATCTAGAATAATCTAGTCCAATCTAGTCTAATCTAATCTACTCCAGTCTAATCCAGACTAATCTAGTCCATTCTAGTCTAATCTAGTCTACTCAAGTGCAATCTAGACTAATCTAGTCTAATCTAGTCTATTCCAGTCTAATCCAGACTAATCTAGTCTAATCTAGTCTAAGCCAGTCTAATCTAGACTAATCTAGTTTAATCTAGTCTAATCTAGTCTACTCCAGGCTAATCTAAACTAATCTAGTCCATTCTATTCTAATCTAGTCTACTCCAATGCAATCTAGACTAATTTAGTGTAATCTAGTCTAATCTAGTCTACTCCAGTCTAATCCAGACTAATCTAGTCTAATCTAGTCTACTCCAGGCTAATCTAAACTAATCTAGTCCATTCTATTCTAATCTAGTCTACTCCAATGCAATCTAGACCAATCTAGTCTAATCTAGTCTAATCTAGTCTACTCCAGTCTAATCCAGACTAATCTAGTCTAATCTAGTCTAAGCCAGTCTAATCTAGACTAATCTAGTTTAATCTAGTCTACTACAGGCTAATCTAAACTAATCTAGTCCATTCTATTCTAATCTAGTCTACTCCAATGCAATCTAGACTTATCTAGTCTAATCTAGTCTAATCTAGTCTAATCTAGTCTAATCTAGTCTAATCCAGTCTAATCCAGACTAATCTAGTCTAAGCCAGTCTAATCTAGACTAATCTAGTTTAATCTAGTCTAATCTAGTCTACTCCAGGCTAATCTAAACTAATCTAGTCCATTCTATTCTAATCTAGTCTACTCTAATGCAATCTAGACTAATCTAGTCTAATCTAATCTTTTTATCGGTCCTACCGGTCTTATCTGGTTTCATTTAGTTTCATATAGTCTCATTGTACTATAGTTTATTCCTATCGCAAATATTAATTACAATTTTTAATTATTTTTAAATTCATTTTAATATTTATTTCTAAATTAAATTAAAAATTTATTTAAAATTGGGTGAAATCAGAATAGAAAACAATATTGATAAATAAATTGCGTGCTCAACTTGCATGAATCGCAGCGCGTATTCAATATTTATTTCCAATGACTTCGGGTGAAGATGAAATTCTAAGAATTAGTGTGGTAACGTGCGCAAATTGTTACTGGTTACCATGACAACATGAATAAATTAACTCGCCGGCCGATCAAGCCACCTGCGAGGACCAATCAAAACGCAATTAAAACTTAAACTCTCATTTTTGCAAATTGCGGAAATTTTTTTCAAAATTTCGGTTCAAAATATCAGGAATTGACTTACCTTTGAGTTCTCGCAGTTTTCCGGAATCTCGGGCTGCTTTTTCCGGGGATTCCTCGCGATTTTCCGGGAGCGAAACAAAACACAGCTTATAAACGGCGAGCACCCAGCTGAGTAGGGTTGACACAAGCACACCAACAAATCAAAGAAAGAAAACACATTATATTCCACCAAGGCAAATCTCACCTTATTATAACTCTATTCAACTTTACAACGATTTGCCAAAAACAATAAAAGAAATTAAATATATAAACAGGACAAGACTAGACAGACAAGACTAGACAAACAAGACTAGACAGACAAGACTAGACAGACAAGACTAGACAGACAAGACTAGACAGACAAGACTAGACAGACAAGACTAGACAGACAAGACTAGACAGACAAGACTAGACAGACAAGACTAGACAGACAAGACTAGACAGACAAGACTAGACAGACAAGACTAGACAGACAAGACTAGACAGACAAGACTAGACAGACAAGACTAGACAGACAAGACTAGACAGACAAGACTAGACAGACAAGACTAGACAGACAAGACTAGACAGACAAGACTAGACAGACAAGACTAGACAGACAAGACTAGACAGACAAGACTAGACAGACAAGACTAGACAGACAAGACTAGACAGACAAGACTAGACAGACAAGACTAGACAGACAAGACTAGACAGACAAGACTAGACAGACAAGACTAGACAGACAAGACTAGACAGACAAGACTAGACAGACAAGACTAGACAGACAAGACTAGACAGACAAGACTAGACAGACAAGACTAGACAGACAAGACTAGACAGACAAGACTAGACAGACAAGACTAGACAGACAAGACTAGACAGACAAGACTAGACAGACAAGACTAGACAGACAAGACTAGACAGACAAGACTAGACAGACAAGACTAGACAGACAAGACTAGACAGACAAGACTAGACAGACAAGACTAGACAGACAAGACTAGACAGACAAGACTAGACAGACAAGACTAGACAGACAAGACTAGACAGACAAGACTAGACAGACAAGACTAGACAGACAAGACTAGACAGACAAGACTAGACAGACAAGACTAGACAGACAAGACTAGACAGACAAGACTAGACAGACAAGACTAGACAGACAAGACTAGACAGACAAGACTAGACAGACAAGACTAGACAGACAAGACTAGACAGACAAGACTAGACAGACAAGACTAGACAGACAAGACTAGACAGACAAGACTAGACAGACAAGACTAGACAGACAAGACTAGACAGACAAGACTAGACAGACAAGACTAGACAGACAAGACTAGACAGACAAGACTAGACAGACAAGACTAGACAGACAAGACTAGACAGACAAGACTAGACAGACAAGACTAGACAGACAAGACTAGACAGACAAGACTAGACAGACAAGGCTAGACAGACAAGACTAGACAGACAAGACTAGACAGACAAGACTAGACAGACAAGACTAGACAGACAAGACTAGACAGACAAGGCTAGACAGACAAGACTAGACAGACAAGACTAGACAGACAAGACTAGACAGACAAGACTAGACAGACAAGACTAGACAGACAAGACTAGACAGACAAGACTAGACAGACAAGACTAGACAGACAAGGCTAGACAGACAAGACTAGACAGACAAGACTAGACAGACAAGACTAGACAGACAAGACTAGACAGACAAGACTAGACAGACAAGACTAGACAGACAAGACTAGACAGACAAGACTAGACAGACAAGACTAGACAGACAAGACTAGACAGACAAGACTAGACAGACAAGACTAGACAGACAAGACTAGACAGACAAGACTAGACAGACAAGACTAGACAGACAAGACTAGACAGACAAGACTAGACAGACAAGACTAGACAGACAAGACTAGACAGACAAGACTAGACAGACAAGACTAGACAGACAAGACTAGACAGACAAGGCTAGACAGACAAGACTAGACAGACAAGACTAGACAGACAAGACTAGACAGACAAGACTAGACAGACAAGACTAGACAGACAAGGCTAGACAGACAAGACTAGACAGACAAGACTAGACAGACAAGACTAGACAGACAAGACTAGACAGACAAGACTAGACAGACAAGACTAGACAGACAAGACTAGACAGACAAGACTAGACAGACAAGACTAGACAGACAAGACTAGACAGACAAGACTAGACAGACAAGACTAGACAGACAAGACTAGACAGACAAGACTAGACAGACAAGACTAGACAGACAAGACTAGACAGACAAGACTAGACAGACAAGACTAGACAGACAAGACTAGACAGACAAGACTAGACAGACAAGACTAGACAGACAAGACTAGACAGACAAGACTAGACAGACAAGACTAGACAGACAAGACTAGACAGACAAGACTAGACAGACAAGACTAGACAGACAAGACTAGACAGACAAGACTAGACAGACAAGACTAGACAGACAAGACTAGACAGACAAGACTAGACAGACAAGACTAGACAGACAAGACTAGACAGACAAGACTAAACAGACAAGACTAGACAGACAAGACTAGACAGACAAGGCTAGACAGACTAGACTAGACAGACAAGACTAGACAGACAAGACTAGACAGACAAGACTAGACAGACAAGACTAGACAGACAAGACTAGACAGACAAGACTAGACAGACAAGACTAGACAGACAAAACTAGACAGACAAGACTAGACAGACAAGACTAGACAGATAAGACTATTCTTCTTATATTATTCAAAGGTTAATAGCGCAAATATCGGCATTTCATGTTAACCATATCTCTTTGACACATTTCATATAGCATGTATATATGTTTTCATTTTATTGTATATGTATGTACGTGCTTAAATTATGAAATAAACTGTTTTGAATTTGAATTTTAATTTGACTAGACAGACAAGACTAGCGAGAGAAGACTAGTCAGACAAAACTAGTCAGACATGACAAGTCAAACAAGACTAATCAGACAAAGCTATTCAGAAAAGACTAGTCAGATAAGTCAGACAAGACTAGATAATTAAGACTAAATAATAAAGTCCTGGCAGTCTATCAGGCAGAGGAGATTAGACTAGTTATTTTATGCTTGTGATTTAGGATGTTATATAGTTTATGGATAAAATAGGCAAATCCCTGTTTAAAGTGACAACGCATGCGCGTCCGCCATGATTAACTCCTTGACTTATAATGACGTCTTTAAGACGTCAGGTATATTTGATAAGATCACAGATCACATACGGACACGTTAACGCGCATTTTATTCGTATGTCAAGGGATTAAAACGCGGGAATATGAAAGTTTCGGGCACATTTTGTTATTTTTACTGGTTGTACGTCAAAAAGTGCCCGAAAAACAATACATGCGCACAGTAAATTGTCAACAAGAATGGAAAGGTCTATTCAAATAATAATAAGACCATTATTTTGATTAGATGAAAGCGGTGGTAGGTTTACTAGTTGCTGATCAAATGCGGATTTATTATTCGGACTGAATAAACAGAAAATCTAAATTTGCTGCCGCCATCAGCTTCCGCAAAAAAAGACAAGTAAAGCATTCAATCTAACGAATTAGATTAAAGTAACAAACTCCATTAAATTTAGTTTTTAATGCAGATCTCTATAGTTTACAATAATATCTCTCCACGGTGTTTTAAGCCACAAACAGACTCTTACGCCTCCACTTATACATAACTTACATTTATTAAACAACTTTATGTTTTTTTGATGTATTGATCACTGTCCATGTCATTCATTAATAAACACTCAGTAGATATAGACCTTACAATTAATTATCTAGATTTTTATAATTGTAATACATTTGTCCTTTTTAAAGCTTTCTAAAATACTTAGTTAATACCTAGATAACTTATTATCTAGATAATCTGCATGTTATACATGATAATCTTCTTGATTATACATTGATTTTACATGATAATACATTTATTCTTTTTTTAAAGCTTTCTAAAGTACATAATTAATACCTAGATAACTTATTATCTAGATAATCTACATGTTAAACATGATAATACATTGATAATACATTTTCTTGATAATACATTGATTCTACATGATAATACATTTGCCCTTTTTTAAAGTTTCCTAAAATACTTAGTTAATACCTAGATAACTTACTATCTAGATAATCTACATGTTATACAAGATAATACATTGCTAATACATTATCTTGATAATACATAAATTCTACATGATAATACATTTGTCATTTTTTTAGAGCTTTCTAAAGTACTTAGTTAATACCTAGATTACTTATTATCTAGATAATCTACATGTTGTACATGATAATACATCGATAATACATTTTCTTGATAATACATTGATTCTACATGATAATACATTTGCCCTTTTTTAAAGCTTCCTAAAATACTTAGTTAATACCTAGATAACTTACTATCTAGATAATCTACATGTTATACATGATAATACATTGCTAATACATTATCTTGATAATACATAAATTCTACATGATAATACATTTGTCCTTTTTTTAAAGCTTTCTAAAATGCTTAGTTAATACTTAGATAACTTATTATCTAGATAATGTACATGTTATACATGATAATCTTCTTGATTATACATTGATTCTACATGATAATACATTTATTCTTTTTTTAAAGCTTTCTAAAGTACATAATTAATACCTAGATAACTTATTATCTAGATAATCTACATGTTAAACATGATAATACATTGATAATACATTTTCTTGATAATACATTGATTCTACATGATAATACATTTGTCCTTTTTTAGAGCTTTCTAAAGTACTTAATTAATACCTAGATAACTTATTATCTACAAAATCTAGATAATTCTCTTACTAAAATTAGATTCTATATCTTTACAGACGCGTTTCAGACTTGAACCTTTTTATTCAATTTTTGTTACTTATACAATATTATACAATACTTTATTGTATCTATATAGAGTTGATCCTGTATAGATAGACTTGGTTTGAATCCGAGCGCACTTGTTGCTTGCAAGAGCCATAAGGGCGCCCCCGCCAGGTACATTCCATCGATTGTTTAAACTCCGCCTATCTTAAAGCCATTGGTGCGACTTCTAGATATCTCGACGTGTGCAAGAGAAAGACAACGAGAAACAGAAGATAATGTATGTCATAGAAAATTCTTAGTTTGGACTTTTCTAGTCGTTTGATGCTAGATTGTAGATATTGTTTTGTTTATAGATAAGTGTTATATAAATGCAATAGATTTTAGTCTAGATCTTATTTAGGAATTAATGGTTACTTACTAACTAGAGTTACTAGATCCTAAAAGACAAGATTAAATATTTTTCCTTAAAAATGTCAAGATTGAAATTGTCAAGATTATATGTCTATTTACATGTCTATTTTATACACATTGTTATTACATGTCTATTTTATACACAAACAGCTAAGATTATATTCAGGCAAGATTTCAGATAATCAATCTTTCAATCTGTCTTGATTATATTATATTGTATACCGTAATCTAATTGACTGGCAAGATTCAAACAATCATTTTAATTGACAGGAAAGATTCAATCATTTTAATTGACAGGCAAGATTCAAAAAATCATTTTAATTGACAAGAAAGATTCAATTATTTTAATTGACAGGCGAGATTTAAACAATCATTTTAATTGACAAGAAAGATTCAATCATTTTAATTGACAGGCAAGATTCAAACAATCATTTTAATTTACAGGCAAGATTTAAACAATTATTTTAATTGACAGGAAAGATTCAATCATTTTAATTGACAGGCAAGAATCAAACAATCATTTTAATTGGCAGGCAAGATTCAAACAATCATTTTAATTAACAGGCAAGATTCAAACAATCATTTTAATTGACAGGCAAGATTCAAACAATCATTATAATTGACATGCAAGATTCAAACAATCATTTCAATTGACCGGCAAGATTCAAAAAATCATTTTAATTGACAGGCAAGATTCAAACAATCATTTTAATTGACATGCAAGATTCAAACAATCATTTTAATTGACAGGCAAGAATCAAACAATCATTTTAATTGACAGGCAAGATTTAATCAATCATTTTAATTGACAGGAAAGATTCAATCATTTTAATTGACAGGCAAGAATCAAACAATCATTTTAATTGGCTGGCAAGATTCAAACAATCATTTTAATTGACAGGCAAGATTCAAACAATCATTTTAATTGACAAGCAAGATTCAAACAATCATTTTAATTGACAGGCAAGATTCAAACAATCATTTTAATTAACAGGCAAGATTCAAACAATCATTTTAATTGACAGTCAAGATTCAAACAATCATTTTAGTTGACAGGCAAGAGTCAAACAATCATTTTAATTGACAGGCAAGACTCAAACAATTAATATAATCGGTAGGCAAGATTTAAAAAATCAATGTAATCGACAGGCAAGACTCAGATTGCCAAGACGCAATGACAGATATAAGACAGACAAAAATAAAGATGTTTCAAAGATTCAATCTGTCAACAAGATATACACGCAAGATTCAAACTGTCGATATTTTTCCAGACCCAAACAATCATTATAATTGACAGGCAAGATTCAAACAATCAATATGACCAACAGGCAAGAGCCAAAAAATCAATATAATCGACAGGCAAGATTCAAGCAATCAATATTATCGACAGGCAAGGCCCAGACTGCTAAGACTCAAATACAGATATAAGACAGACAAGATTGCAACTCTTAAGATTTAAGACAGGCAAGATTCAATCTGTCAAAATGATAGACAGGCAAGATACAAACTGTAGTAATTTTTCAAGTCCCAAACAATCATTATAATCGACAGGCAAGATTCAAACAATCAATCTTATCGACAGGCAAGACCCAGACTGCTAAGACACAAATACAGATATTAGACAGACAAGGTTGCAACTCTGAAGATTTAAGACCGTCAAGATTAATTCTGGCAGGCAAGAACCAAAGAATCAATATAATCGACACGCAAGATTCAAACAATCAATCTTATCGACAGGCAAGACCCAGACTGCTAAGACACAAATACAGATATTAGAAAGACAAGATTGCAACTCTGAAGATTTAAGACCGTCAAGATTAATTCTGGCAGGCAAGAACCAAAGAATCAATATAATCGACACGCAAGATTCAAACAATCAATCTTATCGACAGGCAAAACCCAGACTGCTAAGACACAAATACAGATATTAGACAGACAAGATTGCAACTCTGAAGATTTAAGACCGTCAAGATTAATTCTGTCAAATTAATAGACAGGCAAGATTGAAACTGTCGTTATTTTTCCAAGATGCAGACAATCATTATAATCGACAGGCAAGATTCAAATAAACAAAATGACCGACAGGCAAGAGCCAAAGAATCAATATAATCGACAGGCAGGATTGAAACAATTAATATGATCGACAGGCAAGAGCCAAATAATCAATATAATCAACAGGCAAGATTCAAACAATCTATATTGTCGACAGGCAAGACCCAGACTACATACAGATATTAGACAGACAAGATTGCCACGCTTAAGATTTAAGACAGGCAAGATTCAATCTATCAAATTGATAGACAGGCAAGTTTCAAATTCTCGACATTTTTAAAGACCCTGACAATCATTATAATCGACAGGCAAGATTCAAACAATCAATATGACCGACAGACAAGAGCCAAAGAATCAATATAATCGACAGGAAAGATTCAAACAATCAATATTATCTTCAGGCAAGACCCAGACTGCTAAGACTCAAATACAGATATAAAACAGACAAGATTGCAACTCTGAAGATTTAAGAGAGGCAAGATTCAATCTGTCGAAATGTAGATAGGATGATGACAAATGTCGTTATATTTTAAGTCTCAGACGATCATTATAATCGACAGGCAAGATTCAGATTGTCAAGACTTAAAGACAGATGAGATTAAAGACAGATAAAATTAAAACTGTTGGCATTTAGGACAGGCATGATTCAAACTGTTAAGATTATACACAATCTACATTCAAACTGTCTAGATTATAGACAGAAAAACTGTCAAAATAATGGTCAGATAAGTTTCAATTTGTCAAAATAAGAGACGCAAGATTCAAGCTGTCAAGATTAGTAGAGTAGCTGGGATATTTCTAGCTCAAAATCGTATAAGGATTTACATAAGGGTCTGAATTCGTTTTACTTCTGGTCACCTGCCTGGTTCTAGCGCATGCGCAAACCGCCAATACCTGGTTACTACCTGTTAAACGTGTTTATTAGCCGATTAAACCTGATTATCAGCTGAATAAACCTGTTTACTACTTGTTCAAAAGTGTCTATTGGCTGATTAAACCTATTATAAACCTGTTTATTAGCTGATTAAACCTGTTTATGAGCTGATTAAACCTGTTATAAACCTGTTTAATAGCTGATTATACCTGATTACTACCTGTTTAAACCTGTCTATTAGATGATTAGGATTAAGTTATATTAGGTGAGAGGTATTGGCACACAGGTATTGGCGGTTTGCGCATGCGTTAGAACCAGGCACGTGACCGGAAGTAAAACTAAAAGACCTTTTTACGGGAATATGAAAGTTTCGAGCTCATATATAGTTATACGTCAAGAAATTCGTGCAATTTTGACGTATAACATGGCGAAAATTAACGCATGGGCACAACAAAATTTCAACTATGAAAAGGTCTATTCAGACCCCTATGTAAATCCTTATAGGATTTTGAGCTAGAACTGTCCTAGCTACTCTACTAAGATTTTACACAGACAAACTGTCAAAATAATTATCAGACAAATTCAATTTGTAAAAATGACAGACAGGCAAGATTCAAACTGTCAAGATTATAGACAGACAAACTGTCAAAATAATGATCAAACAAGTTCAATATGTCAAAATGACAGACAGGCAAGATTCCAACTGTCAAGACTAAAGACAGACAAACTGTCAAAATAATGATCAGACAAGTTTCAACTTGTCAAAATGACAGACAGGCAAGATTCAAACTGTCAAGATTTTACACAGACAAACTGTCAAAATAATGATCAGAAAATTCAATGTGTCAAAATGACAGACAGGCAAGATTCAAACTGTCAAGATTATAGACAGACTGTCAAAATAATGATCACAAAATTCAATTTGTCAAAATGACAGACATGCAACTCAAACATTCAAGATTTTAGACAGACACACTGTCAAAATAATTATCAGACAAATTCAATCTGTCAAAATGACAGACAGGCAAGATTGAAACTGTCAAGATTATTGACAAACAAACTGTCAACATAATGATCAGGCAACATCAATATGTCAAAATGACAGACAGGCAAGATTCAAACTGTAAAGACTAATGACAGACAAACTGTCAAAATAATGATCAGACAAGTTTCAACCTGTCAAAATGACAGACAGGCAAGATTCAATCTGTCAAGATTTTACACAGACAAACTGTCAAAATAGTGATCAGACAAATTCAATTTGTCGAAATGACAGACAGGCAAGATTCAAACTGTCAAGATTTTAGCAGACAAGATTTGTCGTCATTATAGTCAAAAATAAATGACAAGAAAGATTAACACAATCAGTATAATCGACAGACAAGTGCCAAACAATCAATATAGTTAACAGGTAAGATTCAAACAATCAATATAATCGACAGACAAGAAACGAGGAACCGTTATAATCGATAGGCAAGACTCAAATTTGCAAGATTAATTAAGGACAATTTAGATTTATACTGTCTAGATCATAGACCAGGGGTGGCT